>CM041780.1:219710350-220033603 GCA_023374045.1 Limonium bicolor | reverse complement strand
TGGAGCTATAATGTCGATCATGAGGGAAGAGCAGTATTGGCGTCCTCCTTATGCCCAACATTTCTTGTGTATGCGTCATATTGCTTCAAACTTTCAGACAAGATTTGGAAACAAGGAGTGGAAAAAGTACCTCATCAACACAGGTAACAACTAGAGATTTGTATGTAGTCTTTTATGATATTGGGTAGTTATCTAATCTGAAGTTATTACTTGTGCAGGTTACTATTTTAGAAGGGATAAAGTTCAAGAAAGATTAAATCACTTTACTTGCTCTTTCACCCATCTATTGCTTCTTTTTCAATGAGCTACCCCCCGAGAAATGGTCACGTGCGCATGATGATGGAAAGAGGTGGGGTCATATGACAACTAACCTGGTGGAGTGCATGAATGGTGTGCTGAAGAGGGTCCGTCTCCTACCGGTAACGGCTATTGTTGAAAGCACTTTGTATAAGTTAATTGACTACTTTCGAGATAACCTAGAAACCTACATTGCACAAAGGAATAGTGGGTTATTTTTTACCAAGCACCTCTTAGACAAAGTAGCTGAAAATCAAACCCTTGCCAACTACCACCGTGTTGTAGTTATTGATGCTATGGATTTGGTGTTTGAGGTGGTTGATAATGGGGATGCAAACCTACGGCGAGAGAAAGGTAAGTTTACTATCCAAATCAACTCAAGGGAGTGTGAATGTGGTGAATGGAAGGCATTTAAGTATCCATGCTCACATGTCATGGCCGTGTGCTCTACTTGCACCCTAGATTGGAGGAATTATGTTCATCAAGTTTACAAACTTGAAACAATGATAACGGCTTATAGCGAGAACAAGTTTGTGCCACTAGGAAATCAAGGGAAGTGGCCTATATATGGTGGGCTTGCAATTATTCCAGATGCAGCTATGATGCGCAATGTCAGAGGCCGTCCAACATTCTCCCGCATTCATAATGAGATGGATGAGAATTATGAGCGTGAAACAAGACATTGTGGCCTATGTCGACAACGCGGTCATGTTAGGACAAGATGCCCAAATGCAAGTTACAGTTAATTCCCCAGTGTAATTGTATGTTATCGCATTAGCCGATTATGCTCCTGCTCAGACAGGTCGTGCCTTTAGCAAGCACACCAAAAAAATGTAATTTATCGAGTGTCTTTTGTAATGAATAATCTTTTACAAGACGTCTATCATAGGAGTATTTATGCAGTGACAATAAAGATTGCTTTTAAAAACCGCAGTTGGTATTCCAAACGATAGTCCACATGAATGGAATAATTAAAGCTTCATTTTTTTGCAAAGAAAATATTCCAAGATAAGGAATTGTATTCTATTGCAATGTAGCAAGAAAAATTTGATTATAAAAGCGATACACGGTTTACTAATGTCGTCACATCTCCTTTCCTCGACCGTTCCACGATATTCAATTCATTTTATATTTCCTCACCGCTCGTCAACTGGTGAACCATTGATCAGAGTGATGTCTTCGACGGAAATGTGGATGGCTTTGTACCGAGGAGATGATATTATCCTCAAACACTTTGTGAATGTGTACTTGGTCAATGACATCATGCTCAGAAAAGGTGTACAAGTTGTGGTAATTAGTAAGACTACTAACCTTGCTCTGACTTGCTCTACGGAAGGAGTTCTTGACAACCACTATTGTAATGTCTACCAGGTCAACAACATCACTTGGAGTGATGATGGCGCAGTTTTGGTGGTTAGTATAACTTGGATAAGGGGTATGTTTTAGTGTATGTTCCCCAACTTGCTAGTTCATTTTGTAACAGTAGTTGTTGTTCACCTCTCTTTTGTTCCTTTACTTTAGAAAGATGGACAGGGTGGCGAATATAAACAACGTTTTAGCATTAATCCTGTCTGCCATCATCTGCATCTAATGCTTCAACTAGTTGTAAAGAGATTGGATAAAGGGAATATTAAACTGTTGCACGCGGAGCAGCGCATCACCACATACTCTTATAGAAAAATAAAATCTACCTACCCGATTCAGATTGTTGTTACACGGTTACATAAAACCTAATTGTTCCCCGACCTTTGCCTGTCAAGTTGTTGTGCTATTACGTTACGTCGCATCTCGTATATTGACTCCTGCATCTGGAAATCATCATCGTCTGGTTCAATAGGATCGTAGATAACTAGTAATGGAATATGTTCCATGATCATTGTACTCCATGTAGTTTTCCATCATTCGCTGAACAGATGCATCATTGCGTACGTGTGTAAAATTCCACTCGTAGTCGCCCTCCAACCCCAAATAAACCATTGTTGCTATGTTTATTCTGCCAAGGATAGGCCGCAGAGCACGGAGTACTCGTCGATGTAGATCCTGAAGATTATTAGGATACGGCATATTTATTCTATTCGTCTATGCCCCATCCTTCGATCAAACTGCGCTCCATGACGGCCGAAAGTAGCGACATAATTAACGTGCAAACTGAAAGGAAACTCCATTTGATTTTTGTAGAAGAGTGTGTTGTGAGGTATGCTTGTGTTTGAAACCAGTACTCTGTTTTATAATACTGGATAACGGTTACTAAAACGGATAGTGCAACGGCTACTCCAACGGCTAGGTAAACGGCTACATGAACGCGTAACAGGTACAACAACGGATAGTCCAACGGCTACTCCAACGGCTAGTTCAACAGACAACCAACCTAATCAATAGGTTGGCTAAAGTAGCCGACCGGGAAAAAACTGCATATTTAAAAACTGCACTACGGTGCTACTTTGCGCTTAAAGTTTGGACTAGCAAACGATTCACGTTGTGCGCCAAATTTGGTGTGTATGTAGTATTACATACACACAACATTGTGTCCAAAAATGGTGGCCAACGGACAGCAGCAACCTAATCAATAAAATGGTGAAAGTCCAACCGGGAAAAAACTGCATATTTAAAAACTGCACTACGGTGCTACTTTGCGCTTAAAGTTTGGACTAGCAAACGATTCACGTTGTGCGCAAATTTGGTGTGTATGTAGTATTACATACACACAACATTGTGTCCAAAAATGGTGGCCAACGGACAGCAGCAACCTAATCAATAAAATGGTGAAAGTAACCAACCGGGAAAAAACTGCATATTTAAAAACTGCACTACGGTGCTACTTTGCGCTTAAAGTTTGGACTAGCAAACGATTCACGTTGTGCGCCAAATTTGGTGTGTATGTAGTATTACATACACACAACATTGTGTCCAAAAATGGTGGCCAACGGACAGCAGCAACCTAATCAATAAAATGGTGAAAGTACCAACCGGAAAAAACTGCATATTTAAAAACTGCACTACGGTGCTACTTTGCGCTTAAAGTTTGGACTAGCAAACGATTCACGTTGTGCGCCAAATTTGGTGTGTATGTAGTATTACATACACACAACATTGTGTCCAAAAATGGTGGCCAACGGACAGCAGCAACCTAATCAATAAAATGGTGAAAGTCCAACCGGGAAAAAACTGCATATTTAAAAACTGCACTACGGTGCTACTTTGCGCTTAAAGTTTGGACTAGCAAACGATTCACGTTGTGCGCCAAATTTGTGTATGTAGTATTACATACACACAACATTGTGTCCAAAAATGGTGGCCAACGGACAGCAGCAACCTAATCAATAAAATGGTGAAAGTCCAACCGGGAAAAAACTGCATATTTAAAAACTGCACTACGGTGCTACTTTGCGCTTAAAGTTTGGACTAGCAAACGATTCACGTTGTGCGCCAAATTTGGTGTGTATGTAGTATTACATACACACATTGTGTCCAAAAATGGTGGCCAACGGACAGCAGCAACCTAATCAATAGGTGGCTAAAGTAGCCAACCGGGAAAAAACTGCATATTTAAAAACTGCACTACGGTGCTACTTTGCGCTTAAAGTTTGGACTAGCAAACGATTCACGTTGTGCGCCAAATTTGGTGTGTATGTAGTATTACATACACACAACATTGTGTCCAAAAATGGTGGCCAACGGACAGCAGCAACCTAATCAATAAAATGGTGAAAGTCCAACCGGGAAAAAACTGCATATTTAAAAACTGCACTACGGTGCTACTTTGCGCTTAAAGTTTGGACTAGCAAACGATTCACGTTGTGCGCAAATTTGGTGTGTATGTAGTATTACATACACACAACATTGTGTCCAAAAATGGTGGCCAACGGACAGCAGCAACCTAATCAATAAAATGGTGAAAGTACCAACCGGGAAAAAACTGCATATTTAAAAACTGCACTACGGTGCTACTTTGCGCTTAAAGTTTGGACTAGCAAACGATTCACGTTGTGCGCCAAATTTGGTGTGTATGTAGTATTACATACACACAACATTGTGTCCAAAAATGGTGGCCAACGGACAGCAGCAACCTAATCAATAAAATGGTGAAAGTACCAACCGGGAAAAAACTGCATATTTAAAAACTGCACTACGGTGCTACTTTGCGCTTAAAGTTTGGACTAGCAAACGATTCACGTTGTGCGCCAAATTTGGTGTGTATGTAGTATTACATACACACACATTGTGTCCAAAAATGGTGGCCAACGGACAGCAGCAACCTAATCAATAAAATGGTAAAGTCCAACCGGGAAAAAACTGCATATTTAAAAACTGCACTACGGTGCTACTTTGCGCTTAAAGTTTGGACTAGCAAACGATTCACGTTGTGCGCCAAATTTGGTGTGTATGTAGTATTACATACACACAACATTGTGTCCAAAAATGGTGGCCAACGGACAGCAGCAACCTAATCAATAAAATGGTGAAAGTCCAACCGGGAAAAAACTGCATATTTAAAAACTGCACTACGGTGCTACTTTGCGCTTAAAGTTTGGACTAGCAAACGATTCACGTTGTGCGCCAAATTTGGTGTGTATGTAGTATTACATACACACAACATTGTGTCCAAAAATGGTGGCCAACGGACAGCAGCAACCTAATCAATTGGCTAAAGTAGCCAACCGGGAAAAAACTGCATATTTAAAAACTGCACTACGGTGCTACTTTGCGCTTAAAGTTTGGACTAGCAAACGATTCACGTTGTGCGCAAATTTGGTGTGTATGTAGTATTACATACACACAACATTGTGTCCAAAATGGTGGCCAACGGACAGCAGCAACCTAATCAATAAAATGGTGAAAGTCCAAACAAAAGCAAAAAACTACGTAATAAAAAACTGCCGAATGACATCCATTGTCTACCAAAGTACTTACCACAGAACCATAGTTCAACAACAAAATAACCATAACATAAAACCGACTACATAAATGTAACAATGGTTCACAGACTAAGGACTGGTGAAATCCGGGTTGTAAATCCTACGGTTCCTATATCGGGAGTTTGATCCTCTCAGCCATATACCCCTAACTTCATCATTCTGTGGATCAGCATCAGGTGTACTTGCATCCACTGGTGTAGATGGCGCGGGGGTAGCCTGCTGCAACGGAGCTGAAGGAGCAACCTCGATCAAAGATGATGGATCAAATGATGGGGCAGTAGCAGTTTGCACTTGTTGTGAGGAGGTACCAGCTAGCGTTCCCATGCCACTCCCCCAAGGAGACCATCGTCGTATACTATTTGATTGCATAAATCAAGCAGCTCCTGATTTTCCTGATCAGTCAGTGATCTAGTAGGAGGAGGCTCAAAAGAAGGTCTATAAGGTGAAGGAGGTGTAGCATGTGAAGGAGCTGCAACAGGTATAGGGTTTGAAGAACCAGAACCTACATCGAACTGTGTACCAAAATCATGTGGTACCTGACCAAATGTAGAATGCTGGAACTCAGGAAATGTACCAGGTGGTTGCTGTCCACGCTGTTCAGCTGCAGTAAAAGGAACCAGCGCAAAAGTAGCTTGTGATGAAGCTTGATTTGTTTGAGGTGGTGGGGGTGCACAGTCACGCGGCCCTCTTCGTCTCTGACTGTACGGCCGGTTTCTGGCTGCTCTTGGAGCAGGGTTGTCGTTGATCACATAATGAGGGTACTGCAACTCTACCCTTTCAGGCGCCTGCTGTGAGAAGTCTTGGGAGAAATGCCCAGTTCGATGGTAATCATCTGCATATATCGTCTGAGACAGCTGTGAGGCATATCTCTCACACCCTGATCACCGGGAATCCGTTGAAGCTGCTCCAAGCCTGACGCCTGATAAACCAAATGAAAGAAGAGATTAAATAAAGTAAAACAAATATTATATATCAAACAAATACAGAAAACGAAATTAGAATGTGCTTACCACAATAACATTCCCCTGCTCTGCTCGGTGAACCATGACACAGAATGCTGCAGGTACCATACCATATGCACTCATCCTGTCCAGGGGAACCCTTCTTGGTAATTGTGAGATTTGGATCTGGTACAATTGTTTGTTATTCCACATCTGGATGTGGTCACGAAAATGTCACACCAATCTGCATCTGTCCTGCCAGTTCTTGTGACTACATGCAGCATGTCACAGTCGAGTGGTGGGGCAGGGATGGGCTGATCGACCCCAAACTGGCGAAGTACGCGGTCCGGTTGATGACCCTCGATCACGTTGAAGTGGATTATAAATACCACTACTACGAAGGGCTGAGGGTTTGGTGATCGATCACCATACGGCTGCCATATCCACTACATACATTCCAAATAAATATTAAAATTTAGAATACAAATTATGAAAATGAAATTGTAATAAACAATTAGTGGCAACTTACCTCTCCATCAGTGGGAGAAATGCTAATTGAATCCAGCGTTTGTCGAGCCATGGCTGCAGAAATGGTATTCAGCTTACCATTGTATCTGTAGCACAATGCATGTGAGGTTTGTACCACAGTTCAACAAATTTTTAGATTATAGACCATAATTATTGTTACCTGTGGGCAAGAGAAAGGTGTGGTGACAAATTTATTCGATCGGGGGAGAGCCGTGGTCTGAACGCAGGAAACCGCTCATACGCCCACACTGTAAGCAGCTTACTACAACCATTCAGATATTTCGTATCAAATTTCGTAGCATTGCACATCTCCCTATAGAAATGTGCAAGTAGTGCAGACCCCCAGCTCAGGGAACCGCTGTAGTCGAAGTCCTGCAGCAGCCTCAATAGGAGACATCGACTTTGTCCCCATTAGAGTTGGGGAAGAGTAGCCCTCCAATGAGTCTGAGAATGTACGCTCTGGCATGCTGCTGATGTATGATCTCACCTCGCTGATCAAAATCAGCATCTGTCTCTACGAATCTCTCAGCTAGCCAACCCATAGGTATCTGGTTCCCCTTCCGAGAAGGGGGGGCATCACCCAGAAGCTGCCGACATAAAGCATCCACGTCCACAGCACTAGTAGATGCACAAACGGGGAACCCATCGGTAGAGAGCCCAAATAACACATGCACATCCTCCGACGTAATGCTGACCTCTCCAAAGGGCATCAAAAAGGTATGCGTCTCAGGACGCCATCTATCAACCAAGGCACTAATGATACCCGTGCAGTTGTTCAACCTCAGATTCGCTGGCCCAAAGAAACCAGCTCTAACAACATATGGTAAGATAGAGTCATGCAGAGCTGTCGCACCCTTCCAACAAGATCTGGTTTTCAAGATCCTATTTCTGTACTGTGCATATCTCTACATTTCATACACATACATGTTACCGTTAAAAATACTATAAATAACTAATTCAACTACATTTGCAAAGTTGACAAGGACTATAAGATAATCATAAAAACAATCGGTGGATATTAATAATAAATTAAACGTAGCACAATCATCTATTAAAATATAGCATTTTATTAATAAGGTATATATTGTGTGTTACATAACTTAAAAATAAAATAAACTAATTACCATAAATCATCCTACGGTAATTAACAATTAGTTACAACTATTAATTAAATAATGTACGAAATATATCTCTTATAAAAAACCATTTGCAAATGACTAAACTTTGCATATAAAATTACAAAGATTTAATAATGTACAGAAGTGACGGTTTATTTTAACAAATACTACCCCTTGTGCAATGTATATATATTGTGTGTTACATAATTTAAAATATAATTGACTAATTACTCTAAATCTTCCTACCGTAATAGTTAGACAACTATTAATTAAATACTTTACCAAATCTATGTGTTATAAATAAACCATTTACAAATGAATAAATTTTGCATATAATAATTACACAGATTTATTAATGTGCAAGAAGTGACGGTTAGTTTAACAAATATTACCTACAAAAATAATGTATATATATTGTGTTTACATAAAATAAAATTGACTAATTACCCTAAATCTTCCTACCATAATTAACATTAGTTGGACAACTATTAATTAAATAATGTACCAAATCTATGTGTTATAAATAAACCATTACTAACTAATAATTACTAAGATTTATTAATGTGCAACAGTACAAAAACTATTAACTAACCTAGCCTAATCGTCGACTGTAAAACTAATACTAGTAATATTAACAATTAATAATACAATGTACAAGTTTATAATTATTGAATGTACTAACCGGATCATTAGAATCATGCTGCAGATATATGGGTCGTCTGCAGGCTGAAAGGCGTCGACTCCAATGGACCTTGTTGGCTAATCTGGTATTCGTCTCTGCTCATTTTGTTCCAGGGGAAAAGAGAGGTTTTGGGTTTGGATAGGTTTGGAGATGTTGGAATTTTAAGAAATGAGAATGTGATGGTGGGAGTATCGGCATGTGTGTTGGTTTATAGATTTCGGTTTTGGGAGGAGTTGCAAAGAAGCCGATATCGGTGGTATCGGCATATGTGACGACGTGTGAAGAAGCCGCTATCCTCGTTATCGGCTTCTGAATGCCGGTACAGCCGTTATCGGCTTCTTTGTACACAAAAAAAAACCCGTTATCGGGTATTGTCTGGGAATTAACCCGTTTATGGGTATTGATGGGGCCTATTGACCGTCCCCTTCCGTGTTCTGTGCCAACAATTCGTCACCGCTCAACAACCCCATTGCCGGTACTCCCTGCTGGGTACGGTTCCGATTTTTATACCCATCTACGATTTCAATTTATTTATATATATCGCCGCTTGCGACTATCCCAACCAGCTAGCCGTTCGGCATTCACCCATCAATAACTCTATCCCTCTTTATTTAATTAATTTTCTTTTCTTCTCTATATCCTTTTGCTACGGTTTCCACATATCTATATATCTCTATCGATATATATATCTATCTCATTTCACCCACCCGTTTCATTTCTATTTTCCGTCGACCACCAAAACCCAACTCATGGCCCAACTTTCCACCACGTTGGTCAACCCCAATGATGCCGACAAACCATTTGTGGTTGTCAACTTTGCTAATGTGATTAAACTCAATCCACAAAATTATATCACCTGGAAAATCCAACTTACTGCTATCTTAACCGGTTACGATCTACTTCGTTTTATCGACGGCACTCTTCAAGCGCCCTCCTCCACTCTTGCTACTGGCGCACCCAACCCTGACTACACAGCCTGGCTTCGCCAGGACCGGCTCCTCTTTGGCGCCCTCGTTGGCACTCTTACATCAACCGTGGCCCCGCTCATCACCCGCGCCAAAACTTCCAAGCAAGCATGGGATATCCTTGCTCAAACCTACGCAAACCCGTCCAAGGGTCGGGTTAATCAACTCAAGGATCGCCTTCGAGCTACTGTTCAGGGTACGCAATCGGTGTCCGACTACATCCAATCAATGGTAGCCACGGCGGACCTCCTTGCAGAACTAGGCAAGCCCGTAGACGCCGATGATCTCGTCTCCTATATCCTCCACGGGCTGAATGAAACCTACTCTGCCATCGTTGATGCAATAAAGGCCCGTGACTCTACCATTCAAATCGCCGAACTGCACGACAAATTACTCGTGCGTGAACTCGAACTCGCCACCGCCACTGCTCACCCTACTGCACCCGCCACTGCCCTCACAGCTCAATCCAAACCACAGAACTCTAGGATGCGTACGTCGCTCTCTAACCCCACCACCGGTCGCCCGTATACCGCCACCCGTGGCCAAGCTAACTCTCGCCCATTTCTTGGCAAGTGTCAATGGTGTCGGGTGGTTGGTCATGTCATTGCTGCGTGTCCGGAGTTCCGTCGACAATATCCTGATGCTCGTCCACCACCACCAAATTCTGCGTCCTCCCCTCAGACCAATGTCACCACGACACAAGTCCGGACACCGGATTTTCTAGTTGACAGCGGCGCCTCGCATCATGTCGTCACCAACCCGGATGTCCTTCAGACTGCGTACCCCTACTCTGGCCCTGACGAGCTCTTCATGGGCAGTGGTGAAGGTTTGACAATCACACACTCTGGCACTTTGCCGCTTAATTCTTCTGCATGTTTATTACCACTTTCCAATACCCTATGTGTTCCGACTATGACCAAAAATATTATTTCCGTCTCTAAACTTGCTTCTGAACACAATTGTGACATTGTTTTCTCACCTCATTCCTTTGTTGTGAAGCATCGAAAGACCGGTAATCTGCTTGCCTCTGGTCCTTGTGTCGGCGGCGTGTATCTTTGGCCGTCCTCTGCTCCAATCACGCACGTAGCCACGGTTCAGCCTACCAGTGCTGTCTGGCACCATCGTTTAGGCCATCCGTCCACAGCAATTTTTCAGTTTCTACAAAATAAGTTCAATCTTTGCGAGACACTATTTCGTCAAAGTGATTGTAATCCATGTCAGATTAATAAGAGTCACAAACTTCCATTTTTTACATCCACATTAAACTCCACTCGCTTCCTTGAAATAATATTCAGTGATGTTTGGACCTCTCCTGTTCTCTCTTATAATGGCTTTAAACATTATGTCATTTTTGTTGATCACTTTACGCGCTACACCTGGCTCTTTCCCCTAAAACGAAAGAGTGATGTCGCTCATTTTTTCCCCAATTTCACAAACTTGTGACCAATTATTTTGCCGCACAGATCAAAGTTCTTTACTCTGACAATGGTGGCGAGTTTCTCGCCTTACGGCCCTATTTACAGACACATGGAATTAGTCATTTCACTTCACCACCTCACACCCCTGAACACAACGGTATTTCCGAGCGGAAGCACCGTCACGTTGTTGAAACTGGCCTAGCCCTACTCTCTCACTCTGGTCTTCCTCTCACCCTCTGGCCTCATGCCCTACTCACCGCTGTCTTTCTTATCAACCGCCTTCCCACCCCGACCCTTCACCTCAACTCTCCTTACACCCGTGTGTTTCATAAACCTGCAAAATATGACAGGTTGCGTTGTTTTGGATGCTTGTGTTATCCTTGGCTTCGCCCATATACCACTAACAAACTGGATCCAAAGTCCATTCCGTGTGTATTTGCAGGTTACTCCACCACACAACATGCTTATTATTGCTTAGATCCAGTTACACATCGGGTTTATGTCTCTCGTCATGTTCGTTTGTCGAAGATGTTTTCCCATATACCAAGCTCCAGTCCTCCTCCTCGCCCACCCCTCCCTCTGAGGCCTCTCCTTCAGCATGGACCGATCTTAATCTCCCTGCGGCACCACCATCCACTACATCACCCGGACCACCACCACCCTCCGCAAACCCGGACCCTCCATCCCCCGCTTCCACCTCATCACATGGACCACCACCACTTCCCGCAAACCTGGACCCTCCATCCCCCACCAACATCAGTTCACCAACCTCCCATCCACCGTCCTCCGCTCCATCATCGTCTCCCCTTCGTGCACTACCACCCCCCCCAAACTATGCCATCCCGCACTATGGTCACTCGCTCTCAACATGGTATTGCCAAACCTGTTAACAAACTCAACCTTACTGCTACCCTTGATACTCCCACCGAGCCTCGTACCATCACCCAGGCCCTCAAACATCCATCCTGGCGGGCTGCCATGCAACAGGAATACGATGCTCTCCTTCAGAACAACACCTGGACACTCGTGCCACCGAACGCGACGCAGAATCTGGTCGGCACCAAATGGATATACCGCATTAAGTACCAACCAGATGGGACCATTGACCGCTTCAAAGCCCGTCTGGTTGCCCAGGGTTTCACTCAGCGCCCTGGCTGGGACTTTCATGAAACATTCAGCCCCGTCGTCAAACCAGTCACTGTCCGGGTCGTTCTCACCCTTGCAGTCACTAATGGGTGGCCTCTTCGACAACTTGACATCAACAATGCCTTTCTCCAAGGCTCCCTGCACGAGGAGGTATATGTTCGCCAACCACCAGGTTTTGTTGACCCTGCGCACCCTGACCATGTTTGTCGCCTCAACAAGGCTCTGTATGGTCTTCGTCAGGCTCCTCGCGCCTGGTACACTGAGTTAAAATCCTTCCTCACTCATCATGGGTTCCGCTCGTCTCAGTCTGATGCTTCTCTGTTCATCTCTCATCATGGTGGCCACATACTCCTGGTTCTCGTATATGTCGACGACATTATCGTCACCGGCAGTCACCCCCCCCCTCTGTACAGCATCTCCTCCGTCAACTTGCCGCTCGTTTTTCTCTCAAAGATCTTGGTCCCTTATCCTACTTCCTTGGTGTCGAAGTTCTTCCATATTCTGGGGGGTTGTTTCTTTCACAGCGAAAATATGTTCATGATCTGCTCCAAAAAGCTGGAATGGAAAATTGTGGCTCAGCGCCTACCCCCCTCTCGGCCACTACTCCACTTCTCAAAGGCTCTAGTGACCTCCTTGCAAATCCATCCATCTATCGTGGCCTCGTTGGCAGCCTTCAATATCTTGGCCTCACCCGTCCTGATATTGCCTTTACGGTCAATCGTCTGTCCCAATTCATGCAGGCCCCAACCACTCAGCATTGGACTGCTCTGAAACGCCTCCTACGATACCTTGCCGGCACCATCCACACTGGGCTTGCCATTTGTCCATCTCCCATTACCAATATCAATGCCTTCTCTGACGCTGATTGGGCTGGTGATCATGACGACTACGTTTCCACGTCGGGCTACATTGTGTACCTTGGCTCCACTCCTGTCTCGTGGAGCTCACGCAAACAGCGAGCAGTTGCTCGCTCCTCCACTGAGGCGGAATACCGTGCTCTTGCCGACACTGCATCCGAGATTCTCTGGCTTCTCTCTCTCCTCACGGAGCTCAACCATCGAGTCAGCCAGCCTGTTCTACACTGTGACAACATGGGTGCTACCTTTCTTTCATCAAATCCAGTTTTCCACTCCCGCATGAAGCACGTCGCAATTGCGTATCACTTTGTTCGTCAAAAGGTTCAAGCTGGGGTCCTACGTGTTCATCATATCTCCACCACGGACCAGCTTGCCGATGTACTTACCAAAGCATTACCCCGTGCTCAGTTTAAGCGAAATTTCTCCAAGCTAGGACTTTCGAAACCACCGTCCAGCTTGCGGGGGCGTGTTAGAGAAATTAGTAATTAATATCTTTATTAATTATGTTGTCCTATTCTCAAGGCAGTAGTTGCACATATTGTTAGACTCCTGAAGTATAGGATCTGATAGCTACCTATTCTCATATTTCTGTTACTCGATACTTGTATAAATAGGTGTACTCATCTCTGTAATCGATCAAGCAGTTTCCATTCTCTTATAACACCCATTAATTTTCATAACACCATATACTACTTATGATCGACTCGCTTATACTTACCTAAAAGGCTGGCTATGAAAACGTACACACTCACGCATATATATGCGCACCATAACCATATATTCATAATAACAATATAATTGTCTATAATCATTACGATGTTAAGCATGATTAAATTAATAATTTAAACATGCAACTTAATTAGGCTTTTGCTATCCCCTGTATGTACATGAACGCTACACTCACGCAAATCACCACCCCATTTAACCTTGCGTGCACGTGGCAATTAATTAATCCTACCCACTCATATCTTCTAATTTTCTTACTAGACTCGCAAAGCGGAAATACAACACACCTACGTAAAAGGATTAATTAGACGTTGAAGAATCCTTACCACTGTAGAAACAAATCTTGATTGTTGCTGTTCGACGGACAGTTTTCGCAAGGGAGCCAGAGAGGACTACAACTACTAGTAGGCTTGGTGTTTCGAAAATAAATTTGACAGCGAAGGATGCTTGCTGTAATGAGCGATCAAATCTCAGGGAGAGCAGTGGAACCAATTGATATTGAGGAAACAACAGGGAATGAGAGAGAGATATGATGTTGTTGTTTTGCATGTCAATTCCCGAAGATGTGGAACTGGAAACAATTGGAGTTGCTGCAAATTGATTATGCGGAGACACTCTGAAAATTGAGGAAGTATAGGAAGAGATGAAGGCGGCCGTGAATATAAATAAGTGATGGAAGAGGAGTAAAGAAAATAATTTAGGTTAAGTTAAATCTAGTTTCACTACAAGATAAGAGCACTATAGTGACACACATTTATTGTGACACCTAATTAAGTGTCACTATAGATAGTTTCTATTGACACATATATGTGTTACTAAAGATTTTTTAATTTTTATTGACTCTTTTATACAAATGTCAATATAACACTATATTTACTGACTGAAAATTTAAATTAACTAAAACTTTACTGACTAATAAAAATATGAGTCAATACATATTGTCATTATAACTAATAATTTTTTTTAAATATGTCAGTAAAAGATTTTCTTTAAAAAACAAGTCAGTAAAAAATTTCATCTCAAAAACTCACATCTCTACACTAACTCACGCGGTTCCTTTTGAAAAAAAAAACTCATTCACCGCGGTATGAAGCACCCTTCTCTCGCAGCGACTGAATCTTCGCAAGTCACTCGCCATCTTCGCAAGTCACTCGTCTTCTTCCTCCATCCTTAAGGTTGTCCACCAGATTGTTCAATTTCGGTGACGGGTACGTTTTAGCACTAGATCTAGCATGTTTCCCCTCTTTTTTTTAGATTAGGGTTATCGATAGTCGTTCGTGCAAAGCTGTGAATCCTCCTGTTTTTGTGTTTGTGCAGAACTGTGAATCCATTACTATGTTGAGTTCACATGTCGATTTGTTAAAGAAAAAACATAGTAAAGAGAAAAAGCAAAGCATAGTAATTCTTACAATTGATAAATCGTCGTCAGAGTGTTGAGGGTTTAGTCAGCACGAATCAGAGAACTTATCAGTTGTGAAAACACATGATTGTTCTTTATTGATTATACTTGCTGCTGGATAGACCCAATATAAGGTCATTAATAACGAGACGGGAAGAAGAAATCCGTTCAAAAAGTAGAGAGACTTGAAAGAAGAACTAAACGCAAGCGTTTCCAGTGCCAATCCGAAAAATATAAGGTCATTCACCCAAACGCGCTTGAAATTTCAGTTCAGGGGTCTTTTGTGATTGTGAATTATAGTGAGTTCGTTGCCAATACAATTTTCCAATTGAGTCTAATTATTATTTTATTCTATCCAATAGATGATGCTGATCATCATTATTGCTAGTTGGATTTTAAATTTGCACCACATGTCTCACTCAGATTAGATATGCATCCTGCTAGGATTATTGTATTGACATAGAAATCAGGAAAGCACAAAAATACAGTGCAGTACTTCTTCTTCTCTTTTCGTTGCGTATTTTGAATGGCAAGGAAACTTCCTTTAAATTAATCTAATAGTAACTAGCTATCGTGTTTTATTAGATGAAGGATGATTACTTTAGTAAAAAATGATGATGTTGGAACATGGTGAGAGCTTTCAATTATTCATACTATATTAAAAAATAAATAATGTCACTCTCAGAATAGAAGCAGTGGTGGTGGTGGCTGCTACGGCGGCGATATTGATAGACATATTTTGTTTTTCTAATTTTTTAGACTAAATGGATCCTCCCTTTCTCTATCCTCAGAATATGTGGTTGTGTGCCTCTGTTGATTGATTGATGTGTGTTTAGTGATTTCAAATAAAAACAGAAAGTGTTTTTCTAATTTTTTCTTTTATTGAACAGACACAGAGATATATATACAAATTAAGCCACATATTTAATATAGAGTTTCATTCATATTACTTTGTCCTAAACGCAGATTATTTAGTTATGGATAAGACGTGGATGTATTTATAAAAAAGAACATGTGATGAATTCTCAAACGGAGTGGAGTTCTTTTTGGATTTTGCTTTTGAAAAATCTGCAGTTATGGGACAAATATTGTGTCCTTGTAAAAAAGGGAAGAGATTCGTGATCATCTATTTTGGAGTGGATTTGTGAAAGGATATACGCAATGGAAATCACATGGAGAAATTTATACTGCTTCATCTAGCACTACTGCTGCACTTCTGAAGAAAGTGGAAGGTTTGGACATGATATATCTAGGATGCTACATGATTTGTTTCCTACAGTGCATGCTGATGAATCTGATTCTGATATGAGAGGTGGTCCAGTAGATATGGATGCGGCTGATCCGAGCAATGAGCCTTGTGTCAGTAATGAAAAAGAGACATTCTATAACTTGCTAAAGGATGCTGAAAAGAAGTGTATCCAGATTGCAAATACAACAAGTTATCTTGTTTGGTTCATTTGTATCATTTAAAATGCCTTAATGGATGGAGCAACAACTCTTTCTCAATGTTGTTAGAGTTCTTAAGAGATTTACTACCACAAGGAAATGAGCTTCCAGAGTCAGCCCATCAGGTCAAAAAGATAATCTCTAACTTAGGCTTGGGGTATGAGAAGATCCATGCATGTCCAAAGGGTTGCATGTTATTTTGGGGTGACAATGAAAAGAAGAAACTTGTGGGGAGTGTGGATCTTCTAGATGGAAAGTTGGGGAGGATAACTCTAGTATTGTGGAGAATTCTAAAAAGAAGAAGGCTTCAAATATTTTACGGTGGTTTCCTTTGAAGCCTAGACTCCAAAGATTATACATGTGTTCTAAAACAGCTGGTCTTATGAGGTGGCACCATACTGGTAGGAACAAAGATGGAAAACTAAGACATCCAGCTGATGCTAGAGCTTGGAAAGATTTTGATGAAAGATACCCAAGATTTGCGGAGGATCCTCGAAACATTCGTCTAGTTATGTCAAGTGATGGATTTAACCCATTCAAGACCATGAATGTTAGCTATAGTATATGGCCCGTTTTGTTATACCATATAACCTCCCTCCTTGGTTGGTAATGAAACAACCCAACATCATTCTTTCTTTGCTCATTCCTGGTCCAAAAAGTCCCAAAAAAATGGATGTATACATGCAACCTCTAGTAAAAGAGTTGAAGGAGTGTGGGATATTGGGATTGAGACATATGATGCATTTTCAAATGAAACTTTTCAATTGAAGGCAGCCTTACAAGGCACAATATCAGACTTTCCTGCTTATGCCAGTCTTTCTGGGTGGAGCACAAGGGGACAGCTTGCTTGCCCAGTATGTGGCTTCAATACCGATTCATTATGGCTTCAAATGGTAGGAAATTTGCTACATGTGTCATCGCAAGTGGCTACCACCCGAACACATATTTCGATCAGAGACCTCATCATTTGATGGTAGAGAGGAACTAAGAGATGCACCTCTCCGTCTTTCTGGAGATATGATTCTACATCATCTTGAGGGAATTGACTTCCTTGAAGATAATGTCAACAATGGTCCGTTGAAAAGAAAAGCATTTTTTTCTCGTTACCTTATTGGGAGCATTTGAAGTTGCGTCATAGTCTTGATGCGATGCACATGGAAAAAATGTGGCTGATAATGTTACTGGGACTATAATGGGACAAGCAGGGAAGTCCAAAGATAATTACAAAGCTAGACTTGACTTGCAACAGATGGGTTTGAGAAGTGAACTTCATCCTCAAAGACATCCAAGGAGGAAAACAGTGTATTTACCCAAAGCTTGCTATCAAATGACCAAAGATGAAAAGGATGCATTCTTGGAAGTGCTCAAGTCTATCAAACCTCCTGATGAGTATTCTTCAAATATCTCTCGTTGTGTGCAGTTAAAGGATCGAAAGCTTATAGGATTGAAGAGTTATGATTGTCACATGTTGATGCAAGAATACTTACCAATTGCTTTGAGAGGAACTT
The DNA here is from genome assembly GCA_023374045.1 of Limonium bicolor. Lineage (NCBI taxonomy): Eukaryota > Viridiplantae > Streptophyta > Magnoliopsida > Caryophyllales > Plumbaginaceae > Limonium > Limonium bicolor. Next base: position 220,015,656 of record CM041780.1, on the reverse strand, counting down.
TGCCAGACTGTGTAAGTCTCACTTTAGTTGAGCTTTGTGACTTCTTTAAGAGGATTTGCAGCAAAGTTTTAACTGAACAAGAACTTGAACAACTTCAATCTCAAGTTGTTGTTACTATGTGCAAAATGGAAAAGATCTTCCCTCCTTCCTTTTTCACTATCATGGTGCACTTGATCATTCATTTGGTGGAAATTTCCAATTTATTCCCACACCTCAATTAACGTAATATCTTCTATAACTAAAATAACATCTGAATTATTACTAGTCTCAAATATCTATTAATAAAATATAAAACCATAATAGTTTACAATCTGCTTACAAAAAGACTAATATACCAATGTAAGTAGTAATTAATTAATCATATATTGACAAATAATAGTATACTAAATTATGAGAGTTTTTTTTGTCTATAAAATTATAGAGGATAAATATTTGAAAGTAAAACATATTTCCTAAAATAAAAATGTTAAAAGATATTTATTTTTATTTTTTTGGCGTTTTCATAAATATAAAAATAGATTACTGAAATTCTAAAATATTTCTAGAATTTCTAATGATCTTGGTTTTTAACAGTCAATATATTAATACCATCAGAAAAATATAAAGCTATTATGCTACAATTATAAAAGCAAACATTATTAAATTCAGATAAATATATATTCCAAAATAATGATAATAATAATAAAACCACATTTGTTTATACTATATAGAGTTACAAGTATTAGTAATTTATTTAGTTTAACAACTAGAGTCCATTAAATAACACTGATATACCAATGTAAACAGTAATTAAGTAATTATATATAATGCAAAATAATGGTATATTAAATTTAAGGATTTTTCACTTTGTAATACTAAAGTTTCTACCAAAATATAACATATAAAGGCTTAGAGAAATAATGCCACAAATGGAGAGAAGAAGCCTCATTGAAGATGTCCAACAATAGAACCAATTTATCATATGGTTACAATAGAATAATAAAACCAAATCAGCGGTATTAAAAACAAGATAATGGACCACGAATCAACATTTTTAAATAGACATTTTCTTTCTCTGAAACATAAGTATACCCATTCTTGTTTTATTAAATATATATGAATATTTCAAAAGTTTGTATAATGATAAAATAGATATTATGACGAAATATGTTTGATTAGTACCATATTAAAATTATTAAACCATAATAACTAAAATAATAATTATAATCACTAACACTGCAAGACGTTAAATATAAATATTGTGTTAACAACTAAAGAGAAAGACACCTAATGATTTACAACGTATACAAATAATGTGTATATATATATATATATTATATTTTTACGGGTATTTCAGATACACTCCTAGTGACTTATGAAGAATCATCAAGATAAAAAAGACAAAAAAACAAGATACTCCTAATTCGCTGGTAGTTTTTTTTTTTTTTGAAACTGGTAGTTATTAGAAGAGAAGGAAAGTATCTTTACAATAACAGGCACACACGGTTACACAAACACAGGAGGCAGGACGACGTGAATGCAGGTGCTTGGGAAGACCATCACCAATGAAGAGCAAGTATGAAAACTCTTGAGATCTCTTCCAGCTCCCTTCGATAACGAAGTCAATGCAATGCAAAAAGCTAATGATCTATTGAAATGGCTATCTCAGACATTTTGGGATCTTTAATGGTATTTGAGTTGAAGTTGCAACATTGAGAAGCTGAGTCATCCAAGATGGAGAAGAAGAAAGGATTCACCTTTAAAGCAGAAACGAGTGAGTCAGAATCAGAAGATAAGGATGACGAGGTTGTTCTATATGCAAAAAGGAAGTTTAGGGAAGTGTTGAACTTCCAAAGCAACAAGAGAGGTGATGGAGGAGAAAGATATTCCAAGGACAAGTGTTTCAGGTGCAAGGAGAGAGGCCACCACATCGGGGACTGCCCAGACATGTCAAAGGACACCAGGGCTGTTTGAAGGAAGTCTGATAGATGGTTCACTAGAAAAGGGAAGACAAAATCAAACATGGAAACATGGGGTAACACATACAATGAAAGCGAAAGCAATCATGAAGACAGTGAGATGAGTTAGACGATGAGAAAGGCAACATATGCTTGAACGAGAGTCATGTCACTGATGACTTGGTGACATGTTTGATGGTAACAAAAGACGTCATTCTAAAGGATGATAATGAAATCAAAGATTTTAAAACCGAATTAAATGATTATTCAATTACAGTTAACCGACTTAAATCAAATTGTAATAAAATAAAATTTTTTAAAACCGATACCACATATGTGCAGGGTGCCTTGCTGGCGGAAGGTGCCCCCGCCGCCCCGCTGCAATTCAATTTCAACCAACCAACCAACCCACCGCCGGTTCCGTTGAGAGCAATAGTTACGGCGTCAGGTTAGAACAATACCGTCCTCTTCTGTGCTGTTCCTCCTCTCAATGCTCCACTTCTTCTTCTCCTCCACCATCACCCGCAGTCCATCTCTCTCACCCCGCACACTCCTCCTCCACCACCGCACCTTCGTCGACGCCCGCGTCAAATGGGTCCGGGACCCATATCTCGACTACGCCGTCGAAAGAGAAAAGAATCTAAAACCCTCATTATCACTCAAGAATCTAATCCTCAAATCACCATCATCCACTCTCCCACTCACTTCCCTCGCACTCTCTAACCCTAACATCTCCCTACCACCAACCACTTCCGCCGTCAAATTCCTCCACCGATACCCATCCCTTTTCAAAATCTTCACCCCCGATCACTCCCCACTCCCCCACGTGAAGCTGACACGTCAGTTCCTCGCACGCCACCGTGAGGAATCTGAGATTCATGAGGGTGAGAGGAGATTCGCGGCTGAAAGACTGTGTAAGCTCTTGATGCTGGCTGGAGTCGGTAGAGTTCCAATGTCGATTATTGATGAGATGAAACTCGATCTGGGTTTACCGGATGATGTGATTCTTGATGTGGTTTCATGGTTTCCGGATTGGTTTAGGGTTTGTAGGATGGGGGATGATGGGTTTGGGTTGGAACTAGTTGATTGGAGGAAGGATTTAGCCGTGTCTGGGATTGAGAATGTGTGTTGGGTGATGATGCAGGGAAGAGAGGAAGAGGAATGTCAACAAGGATTGAGTTTCCAATGTCGTTCTCACCTGGGTTTGATCTGCAGAAGAGAGTGAAGGAATGGACTGATAATTGGCAGAGGTTACCTTACATATCACCGTACGAGAACGGATTTCATTTGGAACCGAGTAGTGATCAGGCGGAGAAATGGGCGGTTGCGGTGGTACATGAGTTGCTGAGTATAACTGTGTCGAAGAAGATGGAGATGAACAATGTGTTTGGATTAGGCGAGTATTTAGGGTTTGGGTGGAAGAGGTTTAAGAAGGCGATAGTGCATTTTCCTGGTGTGTTTTATTATTCAAATAAGATTAGAACGCAGACTGTGGTGTTAAGGGAAGCGTACAGGAAGGATAGTCTGTTGGCTGAAGCATCCATTGATGGGGATGAGGTATCGGTATGTTCATTTGATGAGTAAGTCGTGGAAGTTGCGGAAGGGGATGAAGAAAGTACGATGTTTGAATCAAGTTGTAGCTTGATGATTTATGTGGAGGGAGATTTGACCGTTTACAGAAGAAGAGTCAAGTGTGATAATTGCTTATAAGGTTTGGGATGGGAGCAGCATGGCAACAGAGTTGCATGCTGTGGCTGGGTGTCCGTCCCCAAAATCGGAGCTTATTGTTTGGCTGCCAATTCAAGGCTGCCTGTTTGTACATGACAAGAGAAATGCTGTTTGACATACGTATATTGTAATCTGACCTTGTCAGCAGTTTGGTCGTAGGACAGATACTATGGATCATCTTTCTTTGTATACTGCAAGTTGGCAAGGAAAGTGTGGATGGGGTTGTGATGCAAATGGTGGGGGTACAAGCTGGGTAATTTCGAGTACTCTGAGCGACAGGTGTTGATATGTGAATGAGAATTAAAGCTCTTAAGTCACTGAAGCAGAGTTTGGAACTTCTGTGGACCTGCAGGAATGCGTTAATCTGTAACAACCTATCATCTGATATAGAAGTGGTAATTCGTTCAGCAAAGATTCGTGCTATGGTGGAAGAATTTTCTGAGGGGTTGAAGTAATGTTGGATTAATGTTAGATTGGTGCTAGCATGAGAATGAAGAAAGGTATGGAAGCCAGAGAACATCAGAAGATGACAGGCGGGCTGGATTTTGTAAATGAAAAGCCTTGCGGGAATCCGGTCTTCCAAGTAGGCTAAATTGTCAGTCTAATTTCTTGTGACTTGGTTCTGTTTGGCTGATTTTTCTATAATGGCTTACGCCAAAATCAAACTATCAGAAAACAATTGAAATGCATGTAAACTATGAAGTAGGTTACCACTGGGAATAAGATTACACACAGATTGTAATGCCATGTGCTGTATCATTAATTAATTATCAGCGAACTTTGAGGTAGATCAAGGTGATATTTCAGGTTTGGTTTCCACATAGGTTGGTTATATACAAATGAATTCTTATTGATGTATCTAAACTCTAAAAGGGGTCAGCTGTATTCTTCCTCTTCTTCAAACAAAAGGGGTCATCAGTAGATCTTTTCTTCAGCAGCCTCATCATTGTCTGGCAAAATCATGCTGAATGTTCCAAGAAACCCTCAGGTGATTTCTTCTTATCTTAATGTTCAAAATCTTGGATTCCCTTTCTCTTGTAAGAGCAGGTCTGGTCGGTCACTAAGGAAGAGAACCAGGGTGTTGAAGGATGCATTTGCTTAGAAGAAGGGATAAGTGGGGAGGTCGATGGATCTTGTTTACATGGGACGTGACTTTTTTAAGATGACAACAAAAACATCATCAAGTGACCAAACTCTCCGTTCTGACTTGTCACGAGGATTGATCACTGCGTGGTCTGAACAAGTGAGGCGATATCCAATCACTATCTCTCTTCTTTGCCGTCCTCTGATCATTATATCATAGAATGATAATTCTTCTTGGTCATACAAGTAGAATTCTGCTGGTTTTATGCACATTTCGTTCCCCTGTAAACGGCAATATAAAACATTGAAGTTAATATAATCATGGTCTGGTGTACTACAATCTTTGGAATGAGCTTGAGTTTTAATGACAAAATAGGCATGCGATTCTAGTCTATTGTGTCAAAACATGAGTGTGTTTCTCTGGAGTAAAGATGTGCTGTACCTGTTCTGCGAAAAGTTCTTCAAGTACACGATTGATTTGTTTGTCTTCAGCCACCATAGCAAGTGCCATGCTCACTAGCTCATTTGACAGCACATAATCACTTATTCTTGACACTGATACCAAGTTTCTCGTTCTAGAATCTAGAATCTCACTAATGATGATCGACTTATCAGAGGCTTGCTGCATTTCACGTATCCATGAGCTGTGACAGATTCCTGAATGCCGCAATGCAGTTATCTTTTTGTCTTTGTATGGAAGACGTCTTGACTGCATAGCATATCAAAAATTAAGTCACAAAGTTGGGTTTGTTTTAACACAACACAGGTATAATTCGTTTACCAAGCGGATAAAACAAGCTTAGCTTTACCTGAATATCTCTTATAAGTAGGAGAGTGGCTAGAGATCGAGAGTCAGAATGTACCACTGAATCCTCCAAAGACTCGTCTGCAAGAATCAAGATCTGCCCCCAGCTCAGACAGTGTTAGTAAATTAATAGTACTCATAATCAATAAAGTCAATGCCACCATTTGAAACGCCAACTGATGAACGAGTGCAGCAAGTATGACTTAACTCCATACCATAAACATTGGACAACGTTCAGGAGATTGGTTTTAGGAAAACAGGGATTGAGATTGATGATTTGCCAAATTGTAATTGTGGCGAGCAAGAATAAACAGACAGGAAAAGGAATTGAACAACTCACTGAATCAAATGTCTCTAGAGGTAGACTTTCCAAATGTCGCCGGATAACAGCATTTCCAACTCGATGAACAAGTTTTATCTTCATCAACCCGGATAAGTCAAGCCCAGCATCAGTTAGTCTTTTTTCCCTCACTGTCCCTGGAACCTCATTAAACATCCACAGTTCTGATCCAGGAGCCAATAACGCATCTAGCACCTATTTCCAATAAGACAAAAACAGAAAGCAGCTTCTATATTTAATGAAAACAAACCAAATTGCAACTAAATTTTACTTTATAATTGTATGATAGAATGAAGAAAATCCTGGATGATTAGCTAGTATCCACATGAATCAGGGGCAAAGCTTTTCTGAGTAAATATATACGAGAAATCTGGTTCGAATGGTTGATAATCTCAATTCTCAAGTTCATCAATCTTATTGATCCCACAAATCTTGTCAGTTGATCCGGTTCCTTACGTATTGATTGGCATTTACCAAAACCCATGAAAGAATTAAGATGAGATGAAACTTAACAAACGCGTACCAGTATCATGTCGTCAATATCCCGCCTCCAGCCACAAAATAATATCTTTTCTGGATACTTAGGGGGATCGTATATATTAGGAAATATGCTCCTGCATACCTGCATCACGACACCAAGAAAAAAAAACCATTTAGATTAACCACCACACTCACTCTAGGTAAAAAGTCTACCAGTACAGCTCTCTAGTATAGCATATACCTCACTTTTTCTCTTTATTTTTGTTTCATCCTATCACCATACCTTAACATTATCACCACAGAAGACACTTAAAAAGATTGGTTCTCCCACAATCAGGATAACCTAGTTACTAGCCCTAGCATGAACTTTATGTTTCTTACTTCACCAAAATGAGCTCTACACTGAACTATTAAAGAATAGGTGCAATCTCTCATAGAGGATATTCGTGCTTATAGAAATTGCTAGAGATGAATAAAGGCCATTCTTTTTACCTCCGGCAAAGGACCCGGAGCATAGGTATCATCATCCTCTGCGATAACGAGAACCTCATCACCATCTTCGAGAACGTAACCATACTCTGGATTTAAGATAATCTTTCCACCCTTTGATGCAACTTTAACTCCACATGGAACCGCATCAGGGAAGGAGATGAGTACATCTTCGAACCGCATGCCATCCAATTGGGGCCATCTCTTTATATAAAATTCATCATTCTCAAACCCTAGAATATCTTCCCATATCTGCAAAGGGCATACGAGTACAAGAAGGTCGAGCATGAATCATGATGAACGCTGAGTAGAAGATTAATACACAACCAATTTGAGGCCTGCAATCAAGTCTATTATATGAAAAGAGGTAGGTAGGTTCAACACATATTTGTTTAGATTAAAGGAACAAATCACAAGCTTCCTACAGGAAAGACCCGTTTACATTGATGACTCTTAGTTCATTATTATGATGAATTTAGAATCCGAAGAAAATAGAGGACACGAAAAAAGAGCTGCAGTGAAAAATAACCTGTGCAAGTCCAGGCTGTAGAGCACACTGTATCATAAGCCGCCCAATTACATCATGAGCAACCACAGTTTCCACCAGTTCTCCACCAACAAGCTTCACAAGAGGCTCATTATTAAGTTCACTCATCTCAACAACAACATGGCCCCTCAATCCCTCTCTGACTCCCGTAAGACTTAAGACAACCCTCAAAGCTCTTGCATCACTCTGCCACCAATAGATCAACAAGTTTTGAGGATAATGATGTTGAAGGAAGATATAATTTTGATAAGACTAATCAGAACCAAAAGATTCTTTCTTCTAACCTGATCAGCATTTTCATCAGATGCCAAGACTATAATAGCCCGTGCCTTTGAAACTGAAACCTGCGACTTCCAGATTGATAAATAAGAGCATGATAGTCACAGAATAACCAGATCAAAAGAATGTGTTAATTGGATGATGATGCTTAAAAGAAAGGGAATACAAGTACGGTTTACCTTCTTCAAATCAGCCAGTATCAGAGGGCTTCCGCTTCTACATATCACACATGTTCCCATGAAGTCAAATTCTAATTTTGATATCAATCTCCATTTCCTCTTTATCCCTTTCTGCAAGAACAACCACCACACCACCTCCAATACTTTTATTTGCTATTGCTAACTGCTTCAAAAGTGAACCCTGGAGTTCAAATAAAGTTAACGTACATTACAGATTATTACAATTGTATATACACAACTGACAGAGCACTAAATTTACAAGCACTTGAAGTACTAACCAATTTGTCACTCCAACCAAGGATCAAAATATGATCACTCTCAATGACTTCACTCTTCCCTTTCCTGAGTGAATCCACTTTTTCCGAAATAGCATCAGAAACCAACCCCAACATCATCGCGAAAATCAACATGCCCCCAGAACTTATCGACAATGAAACTATCCTAGAAGCAGTCCCAACTCTATCAGCATGGTTTCCAGAATCCGCAACAAAAGTCCAAGAAAGCCAAATGGCCTCAGCGAAGCTACTATCACCCACAGCATAGAGGGCCAAGCCCCCAAATCCTATCAGAAACATGGTTGCAAAGAGAAGAGCAAGCAGCTTTGCATATGGATAATTGGAGAAACACACGTCCACTTTATACTCTATCCTCTTTTTCAGGGGAACCTCCTCATTACTGCTGTTACTTGTTGTCCCTTTCTGAAAATCTTTCATTTTAGGGATGTAGTCGATGGATTTGTACACAATGAATGGCATGATGAATGTTAGAACCACAATATATAATGCAACTCTTCTACCACTATCGTACTCATCATTACAAGAAGAGGCTCCACCACTGTCTTCGTCATCGAAACCTTGAAAGTCATCATCATCATCATTTCCTGTGTACATTCTGCGAAGGTCCTTCATTTTTCCCTGCAGACGACTTAATCACTAAACTTACAAACAACGAAAGAGAAAGTGCATTCACAAAGAGAGACTTGGGTAAATAGCAGATAAGGAAAGGGATGAGCCGAATTTTCTATGACAGATTAGCTGTGGAAGCAACTGAAAGTAGAAGTTATATATTCTGAACAAACATCAAATTTAAGAAGCTGGGGACCGGAACACTGATCCAGGTGCTTTCTCTGAGAGACAAGATGGAATTCAATTGTTTAAGGACCAATGGATTGGTCACTTTCCCTCTCCCCCAATCTAATTCTGTTCCAGAAATAGAAGTAAGATTCGACACAAAAACAGACATTAATCCCACAAAGCATCCAACGATTTTCTATCTAGCGAGAAAAGATGTCGTAAAGTACCTGAAGAAGCAAAACCTCATTCCTTGTCGAGATGGCGTATGATACGGATAAAACGGAAATGGAAATCAGCTGCAAAATTAAGAAACAGGAGGAAACCCAATTCATATTATGAGAAACGCTCGTAATCCAAGTAGAAAAACAAAAAAGCTCCTTACCAAGTAGAAAAACTTCCGTGTCAGTGTGCCACTCTTCTTGGAGTTCAAACTCTCCGCCTTTGGACGATCGGGAGCCTTGGCTACCTCTCGCTCCGGATTGGGGTTCCGACCCTGGCCAGTCAAGTCAGGCCCGGACAAGCTGCGACGGGGTTGGTGCTGAGCGGAGAGGAAGGAGCGGAATCCCCTTCTTCGGTGAGAGAGATTGCTTGGCCTATTAACCGACAAAGAGGAGGGGCCAACACCCCGGCTGCTCGTATTAACGCCATTGGAGGTGGAAGGTGAAGGGGACAAAGGTATAGATAAGGGAGAGTAGTAAGAGAGGGAGGAGCAAGATTTCTTAAGGTAAGGCCGTCTTCTTTCAGGGTTAAAATGCTTGGCAGCAGCATTATTGCTACTGCTGTTACCTGATGCCGTCGTGGTGGATGTCGTTGTGGTGCTAGAGGTAGTAGTGAAGTTGGGGGATGGCATCGCCGTCCGCCTAATGCAGCGGACGAGGCGGATAGTGCAGTGATAGTAAAGGTGGCTATGGCGGAATGATAGAGGAGAGGGAGGGGGGTACGAGCGGGAGAGATCACGGAGAAAAAGGTTGACTAAGAGATGCAGAGAGTATCTACAAAAGGAGGTGGTAATGCGCTGAAAGGGAGGGAAAGAGGGCAGAGATGACAAGAAACACGTGCAGTGCAATGAGGCGATAAAGATGGACTAATTTATGATTTTCAGATACATGATTATAATAATAATTAAACATCCACATAAAAAGAATACACGAACAGAAAATAGAGTGAAATAACTGCCAGAAGGACTAAAATAATGCTGCAAAAAAAGGTAAGTCGCCGTCGGTCGGTGATCATTACTCGTGACAGTGCTACTATTTTTTTGACGAAGACAGTGCTCTACTGTTTTGTTCACTTCAAAACAAATTTTATGGGAATTTTCATCAAATACTTTAGATATGTTGTTTTTTTAAATTATATAAAATAATATTAATTTTTTATTTATTTCATTAGATAATACTTTATCTCATATTTTTTTAAATATTCAATTAATATCACTAGAAAAAAATTAAACTATCTATATAAATAGTTAAATAAAAGTGATGTTTCATAAAATTTATCAGTATGGTAAATTATTTTTAAGTTATTAATTAATAACAGGGATAGTGTAGTCATTTTTTGAAATATTAACTAGACATTTAATAAAAGATGAGACATAATATTATCTGAATGAAATAAGTAAAAACTTAATGTTATCCTGTATAATTTTAAAAAACACAATGATATATCATAAATTAAACAAAAACTTAATCGTATTTGATGAAATTTCTCAATTTAATCTAAGGGTGTGCAAAAATCGTCTTCCGTAGCCGTACTGTAAAATTGATAGTGGAATCAAAAATTCCAGTTGGTTCACTATCAAATTAATCAGATTGAGTTTCGGTTTCCGTTTCTGTTTCCTAAACTGATTAAACTTTTATAAATCCCGTTTATTGGGAAAACCGTATGCATTTACATAAAATGTTAGAAAATAATTAATTAATATTTTTTTAAACTTCTATTTTCTAATCTCCTACTATATTTTTACAGTATAAATCTCTACTTTTCTTTGGTTCATTTTGTTTACTGGTGTTCCCTCGAGCATATATTGTTTAAGCTCATGTATTGGGTAAAAAGTGTATGTTTGTGTTAAAAATAATTATCTATATTTGATGGAAGTTACTTTTACCAAATTTTATATGTTTATAATAATTTTTCACGTCTCAATTTTCATTCTATGATATTCAATACTATATATTATTGGATATCGGTAAATCAGTTATAGAATACTAATTCTACAGCTAGCATCTAACAATTGAGGCAAAAAATGTATAATTAATAATGTGCTCTATTTAATAAGGAAAATTTTATAAAATATCACTAAATTTTCGACTAATTTACAAAATACTAAAAAAATAATGTAAACAAATGTCTCTAAATATTTATAAAAGTTCATGAAGTGTCGTTATAGTCATTGACCAAAGGAAAAAAAGACAAAAATACTCCTACTAGTTAACTAAGTAATTTTAAAGTTCACAAGTAGTCCTAAGTGTTAAAAAGATTTACAAAATTTTAAAATACTATAAAAATGATAATATATATATATAAAAAAAAAAATTGAAAATTGAAAAAATATTAAAAATATTAAATATTTCTTAGAATTTTTTAAAATTATTCAGTACCATGAAAAATAATATAGTATTTTAAACACATAATTTATATCACTTTTCTACCAATTATACCAAGGAAGTACCATAATTAATACCAATTAAGTATCATAATTTCACTATACATCTTTAAATGATTTTTATTCTCAATTTAAATTATTTATTCTAAATAAGTTATTTTATATTTTTAACTAATATGCTAAAATTATGTTTTTGTTAAAAATTATATTCTATTTTATAGATAATTTATGACATAGTAGTTCTTGTTATGTAGAAAGTATTGTGATATAAATTTACAAAAATTACAATATAAATTTTAAGAATATTTTTTGAATATTAGATATAATATAATTTAACTTGAATAAATAATTTACATTGGTAAAAAAATAAGACAAATTTAAAATGTATAGTATAAATTATAGTACTTAATTGGTAAAATATAGTTGAAAAATTGGTATAAATTTTGTGTTTAAAACTCTATTCTTTTTTTTATGGGACTGAGTAATCTAAAAAATCTAAGAAATATTTATGTGTTCAATAATTTTTAATTTTTTTCAATTTTATGATTTTTTAAATTTTTGTATACTTTTTATATTTTAAAATATTTTTTGTGAATTTTTGTGAAGTCATGTGAATTCTTTATATAAAGTAGTAGGGGTATTTTTATTTTTTTCTTCCGATCAATGACTACAATGTCATTTCATAGACTTTTTATAAAAATATAATGACATTTTATAACTTTTTTTTGCGATACATCATGAAATTTCCCTTTTACAATTACTGGAACTCGAATGTCATAGATTACTATATCATAAATTATACTCATTAAATAATTTTTGATTTAAGGATGATAATTGTAAGTGGTGTATCTTTTCTTGATTAAGACCAAGCCTATCTATATTTTTTCTTAAGGTCGAACCCATTTATCATTTGTAACCTTTTGGTCATGGTTGCCTAAGTAGTCATGCTCAATACAACATTTCGTCTTTGTTCTCTATTATTGATCTTTTTATATTCTTATGAGTTTTCTAGTTTCATGTGCTCTTTCTTTTTTCCTTTGTCTTTCTCTTTATCCTCTTTGGATGTGTTTACTACGTCTAAGGCCCGGTTTTCTTTTGTTGTATGATCTTACTGGTGTTTTGGGATTTCTTTCTTTAGATTTATTTTGCATAGATTTCTTCTTCCTCTTTTGTTTTTTAGAGCTAGTATCTTGTTTTTTTTTTACTTTGTAGAAGTCTTGAGCGGGGAGGGCTGCATGTTTAAAACTCTAGTGCATATTCTGGGACATACTTGGCGGGATTTTCGAGTGTTTAAGGTTTGTAAAGTTGGTCAGAATCTATTTGTTTTTGAGTTTGAGGTCTTTGCATGTGATCCTTCATCGGGGTCCGTGGGTTGTCAATGGATATCTTCTAGCTCTCCAAAAACGGGAAAGGGATAAGGCGATCTCCAATTATGAGTTTATTTGGGTTCTATTTTCGATTTGAGTTTTTGATGTTCCAGGTCGACTTTATATTTTGAAGATGGCTTGTGTGCTAGGAGAGAAGGTTGGAAGATTTGTAGGTGTTATGAAAGAGGGATCAAAATCTGGATACAAATATATCCGTTTAAAGGTTCTCCTGAACATCCATAAGCCGATGATGTGTTGTATTCCTATTTCCGCGGAGGGACAAAAGCTGGTGTTTCGAAACTCCTACGACCAAATACCTGAAAGTTGTTCTACATGTGGACTCTTCTTGCATGTAACAGAGGAATGTCCTGATGCTGCTAAATTTGATGAAGATGATTGCCCTTATGGTCATCAGCTAAGCACTCATACATTTTTTTATTATCAAATATCTTATAAAAGAATTCATGAAGGGGAGACTATTTAGGGTTTTATGTGTGATGTTGTGACTGATTTGCTTGAAAGCAAGTATTTATAACAGAAGCGGGCAAAGGAATAGTAATTGAAGAAGGTCAACGTGGGACTTTATTATGCTATCAAAATCCCCTTCCTTGATGGAGATGGATACTGGGACTCTGACGTCCCATGAATTGATGTTCAGGGGCAAACGTAAGTTTGGTCATCTGCTAGTTGCTGCTTATAAGGAGGAGGTGTGAGATTTAAGGATACCAAATGTCTATCCTAAAAAGAGCAGGAAAGAGCAAATAGGTGATGAGCAGCCTTTCTTACTCCCAGCTACAACAAAGGATTGGAACATTTCAAGTATCATATCTGCAGCTCTTGATGAAGCTCAGAGTTGCCGTTGGAAATGATTGGGCACCAATTGCATGGAGTTGACGGTTAACCATGTAGTCGGTTGGTCGGGGCCGAGGGTCGGGATGTTGGGAAGGTTGGTTCTCTGTCGACAGATTTTGTCGTAAGCTGGTTGCGCATAGGAAGGGAAGGGTGGAATCAGCTAAGGTTTGCGGGCTTCATGGATTATGGCGGTCCATGGCTGTGTTTGATAGTAAGGAGTTGGATATGTTTCCGTTTCAGTTTTTCCATAGCCATATTGTTCAACAAGTCTCAAATCAAAAGTAGAGAAATGGTGAGGTTGAGTTATGGTTGTCGCTCGAGTTCAATGGTTTTATAGTAGTGGGTCTGTTTCTTGACATCCTGGTGGATGTTTGGCTCTGACGATCGTTGGTACTGTGTGATCAATTGTAATACCCTTATCCCACATCGAAATATGAGTGGTAATGTGAGTGGTTTATATGGATATATATATGGATTAACTACAACAACAAGGTTTTCCACTTTTAGACGCAAGTGAGGACAAAGAGCTTAGAGTGGCTAGTTTTAGAGCCTGAATGGCTTAGGAGTTAGGTTATTGGACAGTTGTTCATATGGGGTGTTACATATGGTATCAGAGCCGACTTGGAACCATCTCGGGGAGGATTACCTAACACCAACCAAGGAGGAGGTCCATGAGACTTGGATATTAGGTTTGCGACAAGGATGCCACGTTCTTTGAGTGGGGAAGTATGTGATATCCCCATCGCACATCGAGATATGAGTGGTAACGTGAATGGTTTATATAGATACATATGGATTAACTACAACAACAAGATCTTCCACTTTTAGACTCAAGTTAGGACAAAAGGCTTAGAGCGGCTAGTTTTCAAGCCCGAATGACTAGAGAGCTAGGTTGTTGGATAATTGCCTATATGGGGTGTTACATCAATCCTACCTTAAGCATAGCAACTGAAGGGATAATCATGTTTTCTTATTCTCAATCGTATGCACTCCCCCGACCATTAACTGGAGGAACAGAGTCGGGTCTGCCCAAGCAAAGGATGTCCAAATGTCTTGCCACAATCATTTCGGATCCTCTTACCCAGCTAAACTCATCCGGTCGCATCCCAGTCCCGTCACCTCTACTCCAATTAAGATAATTTCCCTCTGATTAAGTCTAACCCTAGCCTAAATACCAAGGAGATTCCGTTGCCTAATCATCACGTCACACCACTCTGTTCCATCAATCAGACAGCTAATAGCCTCGACCCATGAGGCGTCATTAATTCCCCAAGATTGAAGTGCTATTCCCTAACCAGTGCAGTTTTATAAGGCGAAGAAAGGCTCCTTTCTTGACAAAATCTCTCTCGGATGACGTCGCACCATCCTTCATGGCGACCACTTACGCTATCGAACTGGCGTTGAAGTGGATGTCAAGCCGGAAGACTAAACCGGGCACCAACTACCCTCTTCAACTTATAAATAACGATAAGAGGGGAAAAGGAGGGCATGGGAAAAAGTAAAGAGAAAAACACAACAAGAGCATAGTATACAACACAAGAACACTCTCTCTAATCACCTGTATTCTCTTGATTCTACTAAAAACAAACCTCTATCACCCTCTGGACTAGATTATTCAACATAAACCCCCTTGTCTTATTTATTAGCGTTGATCATTATACTTAAGATGCTAATCACCACACCCAAAGAAGTTAACATACTACCAATCCGTGGGTTATACACTTACCCGTAAATTACCATCTCTTACAATGACAGAGGCCAAAAGTTTTAGTTCTATATTGGATCATCTCAACTGGATGGTTTGGTATAGTAGGGTTAGATCTTTTAGCGAATTGGGATATTCTAGTTTTCTGGTTAGACAATATAATGTGTTGTTTGATTTTGGTGTTATGTTCGACTATATATTTGGTTCCTTTTCTTTCTTTTGTTGGATTTTGATGTATCTTATTTACTAATGTGAATGAAAGCAGTTGCTTTAAAAAAAAAATACTTAGATAATTTTTGTTGGCTAAAAAAACAGTTATACAATCAACCATCATAGTTATCAATCTCCCAAATCAGCAACAACAACCACCAATTGTCTTATCTATACATATTTATTTGATCTCACGTGGTCGATTCGTATCGATTGGAAACATTTTTCTTTCTAGTTTTTTAAAACTTACCTCGTTCTAGATGTTTGGTAATTGTTGGTATGTTGTTTAACTTGTTCAACTTAAATATGAATTCCACATTTTTGATGTTTAGTGTCGATCACTCGTTTGTTATTCTTAACTTGAATTGAAGTAGTTAGTAGTATATAAAATTAGATTTTGTTTTTTTATAAACTTCTATCCGCTTGTATAATAGAGGCCAAGTCTTTTCCGTCGAATATGATCAATTAAAATATATGCAAAAAGAGCAATTATAATGCATTCAATTAAAGCCTGTCTCGTGTATATACTCATGCAGAGAACTCAGATTTGGAATTTCGTTTTATGACCATGTGAGCATCACATGAAGGACAATAATGGTCAACATGTGCATCCAATTGTTTTCTATATGTATTTATTATCCAATATATTTGTTTACTAAATCTCATTATTTTGATCTATTATTTCATTCAATTTTTTTTTTTGGTAAACGGCACATTGGCTAGTTTGCGAGAGAGATTTCATTTCAATATATCACCCTTGGAATTAGAGGCCGTTTGCGGACATGAGAATTGTCTTGGCAAATAATTTCACCGTTAATTATATCCGCCGCAAACAATTTTAAGTTAATCTGCCTCGGGCCGTCGACCAAGTCGAGCCCGCCCATAGATTTTATTGAACCGTTCGTTCTTGGCGAAATTAATCTGTTTTTAGAAAATAGTCAAACATATGGAATATTTTTATTGGGCAAAAGGGTTACCAAAGCTTAGTGGTCAAACTTGAATTGGTTATGCGTCATGCTATCTTGTTCGGACTTTTCCGGATAGAGCTTGATTTATAAGTTTTATTATAAATCTTATTATAGATAACAAACATAAATTTGATAAGGGTAGTTGAATGTACATCAATTATATAATGATATTTGTCCATCAATGCATTCATCTTCTATTCGCGGTGATAGAATGGGTATATAATATAAACGAAGGTATGAATAATAAAAAGAACGGTATACCAGTCTTACACGGTAATACCTAATATAGTAGTAGCAATTAGGGATGAATGAGCCAAAAGAGTAAGCTTCATTACATTCTTACTATTATAATATTTATGCTAGTTTTTCTATACTCTAAAAAGAAAGAATGAAAACAATTAACAGAATTTTAATGGTCCGCTTAATATCAGCTCCAACAATTGTATACTATCAACATAAATAAAACAAAAGTGAAAAAGTGAAACATGACTTCAAAACTGGTAACCGCTAGTCGCAGGTCATATCTATACTTTGTGAGAAAAGTAAAGGTAAACAGTATATTAGTATACTAATTAAATCAATAAACAATAAAGAGAAGTTTTCACGCTAAACACGTCAAATAAATGGAGTGAGTAACATTTTGAGAGACATGATGAGAACTGGATTCATGCCATAGGCCTGTCAAACGGGTTATTCGTTTGGGTTTTGGGTCATATCTTTTCGGGTCAATATCCATTTGGGTCATTAAACTTTCGGGTCATTTCGGGTTCGGGTCATTCGGGTTCGGGTCATTTCGGGTTCGGGTTGTAATAGTGTTAGATAGAATCGGGTTTCGGTTATTTTGAGTCATTGTTAATATTTTTTTGAAAAATAATAATATGAATAAATACCTAATTTCTATAAGAATTACAACATATAGATTACAAAACTTTCAATACAATAGGTCATTCAGGTTTAGGACAATTTATGGTCACTATTATTTCATGTTATTCGAGTTTGGTTAATTTTTAATTTCTATTATTTCTGGTCATTTCGGGTTCGGGTCAGTTTCGGGTTATAAATTTTTAGGGTCATTTCGGGTTCGGGTCATTTCGGATTTTACCCAATCGGGTTTCGGGTTTATTATATTTAAATATTTTCAGGTTTCGATCGGGTTTCGGGTTCGGATAAAACGGACGGCTTTTCGAGTTGGGTCAAATTTTGACAGCTCTACATGCCATTGCCATCAAAGATCTAAAAAGTAAATCTCAAAACCATAAATTCGCTAGAAAGTTGGCCTTCTTTTGGCGTGGACTTTTTTATTCATTTATTTGACGTAGACTTCTAAATAGCTCATAACTACAACTAGCGAAGTGGTTGGGAGTGTCATCTAGGTTACGGGTATTCGGTTCCGAATTAATTATTGTGTGTCACGTCTTATCTTCGTAATATAAAATAGATAAATGCAAACTTAAACCCATAACTTTTATAACGTTTTTGGTTAAAAATTATTGTAGATTATTTTATATTTATAAAAGTATATATTTTTAAACTCTACGTGTCCAATATGGACAATTTAATTATATACATTCTAAAATAAACTTATCTCCTTTCACAATTTAGGCCTCAAATAGGTCGATCGAGATAGCTCTAGCGTGGACCTAAAAGAAGATATAGGATCCTGGTAATTTTGGTAAGAAAAAAAAACTTGTAACCTATCCATGATATAGATATTTAAGGTCTTGTCTTAAAAGATGTGATGGAACCACTTGCAATATTGTTTTCTAGTAGCTTCAAAACTCTGTCCTTCCTTAATTAGGTCTACGTGGTTGAATTTAAGTTGTTTATCTCATCAAATTAGTTTATAGGTATATGACAACGGATATTTGCCTAAATTCAGCGTTGTTAGTGAAAGGGTTATCCCCTCTTCTAGAAAAAAAAAATCGACATACAGATATTAGCTTAGTTTGTAGTTTTCAATAATTCACCTGTTGATGACTGCATATGCCATTGAGTGAGGTCATTTATGGATCTAATCTTTTTGGTGTTGTAACTAGAGTAGTAGGCTTTTATTCACTACAAGTACCGTCGGACGCTAAAACTATGAAATCGGACGCCAAAATCATGAAATCGGACGCTAATCATATTTAACATCCGAATCGGGGATCAGCTCTGGCTGGATAGGTTCCAGTCCCTTCCCAATAGCTGTTGCGGGGGATCGAACCGTGGTTCTCCCTACCAAGTTCAGTCCCAATCACCACTGAACCAACAGGGTATTGGTAGTGATTTGAGTTTTTGATTTATCTTCGTTTGGCTTTATTTTCTCAATAGCTTTTATAACTACAAACAATATATAAGAGTTTATTTTAAAGGTTGTTTGAAATGATGTATTAATTGTTCAGATTGATGTGAAAAGTTATCTGTGGATTATAAAGTTTGTTCAACTTTATGTGATTGTTGCTCATATTAAATATAGAGTGTTAGAGATAGAATAATGAGTTCCACACTTATCTCTTATTATTATGAGGTATATATAGATACAAGGGAGATAGATATTACATCAGGAAATAAACATTATTCCTGTTATATACATTATTCCTAAAATCCCCCCATAGTCACAACCGATGACTTGCAAAGGTTGAGACTATCCCTAAATTCATAGAACAATGCAGAAGGCAATCCCTTAGTAAAGATATCATCATACTGATGAGCAGAAGAAACATGTAAGATGCATGTCGTCCCAAGAGCCACCTTTTCCCGAACAAAATGAATGTCTATCTCAATATGCTTGGTACGTTGATGCTGAACCGGGTTGGAAGACATGTAGACAGTGCTGACATTATCACAGTATACAATCGTCGCTTGATGAAGAGGGAAACCGAGTTCATAAAGGAGATTACGGACCCAACATGATTCAGCCACGTCATTGGTAACCACCCGGTACTCGGCCTTTGCGTTTGGCCAAGAAACTGTGACTTGACGTTTGGAGGACCAACTGATCAAATTCACTCCAAGAAAAACACAATAACCAGAAGTGGAACGTCTTGTAGTGGGACAACCGGCCTAGTCTACATCAGAAACTTCTATGAAATGCTTTTACGGGATTCAACTAATTGTCTTGATCACGGAATATCATTGAGAAATAGGAATCCGTGTTATCAAAGGATTTCCTACGATTCTTTCTAGTATGGAATGAGTCAATCATCCACTTCCACTTCGGTATCTTATTAAACAAAAAGGGTGATATTGTTCTTCCATTGATCAATAATTTCGATTTTTAGGAAGTATCATGATCCTCCGCTTTCCATTTTTTCAAATGAACGATTTGAAGACCTAGTGATTTTAACAACGGATTGCAGAGTTGATCATTCGGACCTTTCAATTCATAAATGGGGATCTCGAACCTATGAATAGGCATATTCCCTAAACTCATAAAGAAAAAAGGAAGTGAGTTAGACAAAAAGAGAATCAATTTTGACAAAAAAGTGACTTAGAATATTTTTTTTGTTGATAACCTTAGGCCAATTAATCCAATATGGATTAATACGTAATCGATCGAAGACTACTTGAAAAAGGCTTTTCTGCTCAGAAACAAAATGTTCAAAATGTTCCTGGAAATTAATGCTTTGCTGCGAGGGTGGTGACCGAAGAGTTTGCAATCCGCAAGCCAATAGAAATAGTGCCTTTAACATAGCGGAGAACACGCTTCATTTGCATTCCAGTGGCCTTCCCTCGGATCTTGCATATGAAGACATAACTGTTGAACAACATAAGTAATATCTTGTATGGTTAGAGTGAGATATTGTAGACCACCAACGAGAGAGCAATACATGAATAGGTCTCGAACAGCAGGACCGACATCCGGTGAGAGTTTGCTACTGATGTCAACTGGTGTCTGATTGGCGTTAAAATCTATCATACAGGCATGGGCTAGTAAATCTTTGACATATTGGTTTTGGTTCAAATGTAAACCACAAGACTGGTGTGTGACCGCAACACCTAAGTAATGAAGAGGACCGAGATCAAACATTAAAATCTCAGTAGTCCATATTGAACTCCCATACCATTTTTTACAATCTTGGTGTAAGGATATACGTTATTATTATACAATCGGTTGTACGATAGAAGGATTGAGGGAGTCTCGAAAGTTTTATGCTGCTTATTATTTGTGCACTCCTGATTCTCAATAATACCATAATCAATGCTATTGATCAAGAGGAATTACGCATCCTACTTTCAGTCGATAGTATAGAGTCCTGATCAAAGAAAGTGTCAATCAACGGATTGGATTAATTGAGTTTAATTTTAATTAAAAAGAAGTGGTTTCATAGAAGTTCCCATTAATTGATTGCAATGCCAACCGCCAAGTTTTTATTTTGTTAGAATGTCTCACTATCTCATTTACAACACCTGACTAAATGAGCATGATTCACAACAAACATTATGTTATCCAAATCTTTACAACCCCCACCGTCCCTATCCAACTAAGTGACATAGAATAAAGCTCTTCATCACCTAAGGATGAACAAAACCAAGTACAAATGGTCTTTTTATTCGACCTTTCCTAAACCCGCATTGACTGACTAGCATTGAACCACAAAGAAGATGCGAAACATTGACCTATTGTCAATAGATAAGGACACATTCAAGTGTTCTAAGAGTTTAAGCTCTCGGATGGGTACCACCCAATACGCTACACCAACTTCCTAATAAAACTCGAAACATAAAATGGCCAACTGTCACCAGAAACAAGACCAACATTACCTTTATACATTCCCAAACTTAACCTAAACAAAAAAAAAACTAAAAACCAAAATATCGGTTGGCCAAGAACCACCTAAATCCTGAGCCTTGCCACCACCAAATCATTCACCCTGGCAACCATCAGTCTCATCAAGGGTTGCCTCATCATTTTGTCCTCCCATCACCTCCTCACTTTCCACATCTAATCGAGGAAGCTCAACCACAAGCCGATCCTTACGGGGCATCTCTGGTGCTTTCACTTTCTTGGTTTGATTATTCAACTTGTGTAGATGCCACAGTTCTTTAAGGGTACCCTCATGTACCACCCGATCAAACTTCATTTTCCTTCCTTTTGCATATCTAATGGATTCTCATCAACCTTCATTAAAATAGGAACATCATCATCTGAAATTTCATCCCGATGATGGCCCCTAAGCTTTCCTTATACATAGATACATCCGTATCCCCTTGATTAACTTGCTCACAATCATTAGCCTGCTTTCATTAACATATGTTTATCATTCTCAACCTGGCCACACATATAACGCCACACCTCATCATTGTCTTCAACCACCGCCCTCTTTCAAAACCTAATACCCGCTACTTTTAGCCAAGGTTCATAGGGGTAAGCACACTCTTCAAACTCAGTCTAGTTAGAGCAGTCCCAAGTGGCATTTAAGAATAAGCCACATCTAAATCATATTGCATGCATCCTTTCACTAGTAACACGTAGCGCATTGTCAACTCCATCCATTGATTTATCTACACACCTTTACACATGTTTATATACATCAAGCAAAAAAATTATGCGCATAAACTCAATGCCAATTTCAACGTCCTCAAACCAAGAAACCAGCATATCATATCCCCAATCTTTTAGCAAAGTCTTTATGATAAAACAAAAATAGGACATCTCGAATATGCACCCAATAGGAATCCATCAAAAACTATGCTCCTTGGGAGCTTTAAGCTTATCCACTTCCATAAAAGAATAAAAGATCATGGTCCCTTATTAAGCACCGCATGCATCATATCTAGTTTGTGGAACTCAAACTAGATCAACTCCATACCCACAATTATCACCTGAAGTTTCGCATCCATTTGCCATACTCAACCCAATGTATTCTCCATTGCATGAACATCAATCTTCATTCGCAAAAAGCTTACCCATGAGGCATCCAACACTTATTCACAAGATCATCAAGGCAAATCAGAGCCCTTTCTTCTTTAGTTAAGTAGTGACAGGCCTGCAAATCAATCTACTAGTTCATCCACTGGTTCTTGTGCTGGTGGATTCACTATAATATCCACCCCTCGCCATCCACATGCAAGAAGATGAACCAAAAAGGAAAAAGTGAAACAAAGAGAGCACCATGAAGAGAAAAGAAAAGGAATCGTTGAGATGATAAGAGTAGACGATTTTACCTTGAAACCCCCATTGATTAATTATTCTATCTCCACCACTTGGCTATCCCTAGTCTCGCATGTAGTGCATAATGATTACTAGGAAGTGTATCATCCAAGTAGTAGTTCCTAGAATCTTGACACACTAACCAAAACCCCAACTAAACTATGAGGGTAAGTAGAAAAGACAAGCCCTAGTTCATAGATACAATCCACTAGGGAGAATACTCTTGTCTCTAGAGAGAATATGAAAACGCCATCCTGTCAAAACTTTTAATCACCAAATTTTGTTAAGAATGAAAAGGTGTAGTAATACTCACTCCGTCAAGTTTTGTTAAGAATGAAGAAGTGTAGAAATCTCTAGTTGAGTATTACTGTTTTATGAGATGATTTATGGTTTGTGTTAATTTGCTGGTGAGATGTTATATAGGCTTTGTCAATTTTTTTTAGCACAATGATAATACAAGCTATGTGGGTGGGGGTGCTGAACAATCTATTGTGACAGGTAGTGGATCATTGAAATTTTTTTTATCCATAACTTATTTATCCATGCTACATGCGTTATGTAATAGGTTAAGTATTCAGTCTGTGACGCCACTCTAAACCTTACATACTTGGGTTAACCACCTTCTTCAATCTCTTACTACTTTAATTGTTGTATGAATGTTAATAATTATTGTAAGGGAAAATTACACCCCCACCTACGACATTTGACGAAATTACACACCTCACCCATGAGGTTTTAAAAATTACTTTCCCCACCCATGTGGTTTCCCCTGAATTACATCCGACAACTTTTCTATTTTTTGTTCAACTAAAAAGATGTTTAAATGTTGTTCAAAATTGATGAAACTTTACATGGACGATGCTGAAGTATTATATTTTGGTCCAACGTGAAATCCAAAGTTTTTTAAGCTCATATGTGATCCGTGGTACCTAATGAAACATGTGACACATGAATTTGTTTTCATTGGGTTCCACAGATCATATATGAGCTTGAAAAAATTTAGATTTGACATTGGACAAAAATAGAACACCTTATCATCGTTAATATAAAGTTTCATCAATTTTTGACAATATTTAAATATCTTTTAAATTGAATGACAATTAGAAAAGTTGTCGGAGTAATACAGGGGAAACCACATAGATGAGAAAAATAATTTTGAAACCTCATAGGTGGGTTGTGTAATTTCGTCAAACGTCATGCATGGTATGTAATTTTCCTAATAAAAAGGTGAAACATTTATTCAGTTTGCACCGTGTCATCAACCCTTTGTTCATAATACCACAAAGGATATGAATAAGATAGATTCGTCAAGGATGGCATAAAGAATGAGACTCGAGCCGTGAACATCCACTTCAACTGAAATTAAGCCAGATAGGTGTAAAGGGCTACATCTTAATCTTTCAACACCCTTTATATACTACTCCCTCCGTTAATTAATATCTGTCATTCTAGGGAGTGATTCTTGTTCAAAAATATGTGTTATTCTAGCTTTTTGACACAATTTTTTTCACTTTTAACCCTACCATTCAACACAAAAGTAATTATTATCTAGATGAAAAAGTAAAAAGTAGGGGTACATGCGTCATTTTCCTACTTTCCTTAATAAATGTGCAAGTTTCTAAAACGACAGATATTGTTGAACGGAGGGAGTAATATTTATAATATGTCACTTCATTTTAATAATCCAATATGTTTTCATCATAATTTTTTACTTTTCAAAAATAAATAAATTTAAAGTGATATTTGTAATAAGTTTTTTTATTAGATAAGTTATATATTATGAATTTTAGATTTATTATATATTACTCCATCTATTTTCTAGTTCTAAGCCTAAGTAGAAAGCTAACCAAGAAAAGATGGGGTAAAGTTGAAAATTAAAGAAAAAGTAATGTATTTTTTAAAAAATGATAATGTAAAAAGTAAAAAAAATCGAGAAAGTATATGTTAAATTTTGAAATGTAACATCACACGTGAATAATAAACAAAATGATCAAATTGAAATAGAGGATTCTATTTTCTGAAATCTAATGAGAGAGAAGAGACATCATGTTCATGTTAGATGCGACAATCTCATGACTACTTTTATAAGTTGTTTATTTATATCACTCATTGCCTCAAGTGAAACCGTATTTCCCAGTATAGCCGGACTAGTCATCTGCCAGCCCTAAACATCCGTAGCTCTGTGAATTAATAGCTTCACTGATAAATGCAATCAGGATGGTATCGAGTGATTAATTGGCGAGATTGACGCTCTTTCTCCCCATTTTCCGTTATGAGGAGATTGATAACAGCAGTAATGCATTGTTCAGCCCAATCAATGGAGTCACCACCTGGGATAAACACTTCCCATGTGGCTGTTAGTGATTCTCGGCCTTTATTATTTAGTGAATCATTTTTCAGTTTCTCCAAGTCAACTGGGTTCGATCAACAATTTGACTAGTTGCCTGTCCCAGATCGATCATGGAGACTTGCGTTCGGCATGGTTGTTTTGTGGTTGTTTTGGTCTGGCTGTTTTGTGGTTGTTTTATATGTGGCAGTATATTATTGGAGTAGAACGTAGAACCCACGTGGGACCCACATGGGGACCACCCCAAAAGAACCACAAATATGCGCTCAATATGCGCTGGGCGAACGCAGCCGAAGTCTTTAGCTGTAAGTTATCCACACGCCCGTTCCATATCTATCCAGTTTCTTTTTCTTTTTTCTTTTGGTAATAATAATTTGTCGCCGAAGCCAAGACCGACGGACAGCAGGAAAAGATCTACAACTAACAAAACACCTAAAACCATCCTGACCTAACCCCTAAACTATAGGCTATATAGCTTTCATTCCCACACTTGCTATCACAACCTTTCCTTACTAGACTGGGTAAAGCTGGTCCAAACCCGAAAAATGAAACTAAATCAATATAATCCCAACCTAAATTTGATCCAATGAGAAGTGTCCCGTCTAAAATGATCCAAACCCAACCCAACCAAACTGAACTGCAAAATAGATCTGAAAGCCACCCATATTGAAATTATCCGAACGGAAGTCACCTGAATCCTCATTATGACCTAACACGTATATAATACACAAAACAACTTGATTTGTGTTACTTAAACTGAATCACATGACCTGAACTGAGATTACCCTAACTGATCCAAACATGATCCGAAATATTACAAACCCAAACACAATCGGAAAACTGAATTCACCCAATTCAAACCGAACCCAAACCTAATGTAAACAATTTTAAACTAACCCGTACTGGACCGATCCGAACCGAACACGAACCGAGTGACCTAAATTGCTAAGTCTAATCTATCGTTACAAATAGAGTAGTTCAATTTCACTTTGGTTGTTGTTTTCCATAATTGATCATTAAGTTTGGAACTATAAGAATTATGCCTAAATATTAATCGGTCAAAATATGTGACAATTGATTCAAACAGGTCAAATTATGTCACATATCATCAAATTGGCTTCAAACTGGTCAAAGTTAGTCAATACCGATTTAATGAACGTAGTCAAATTTGGTTCAAACAATTCGAGAATATTAACACTTGGTGCTGGAAAAAGATCTTTAAGATTAGAGATGAAACTTTCAGGGCTAGCTTTACGTATAAGATAGCTTAATATTGTAGAAAAAGGTGATTCGCTCACCAGGGGCGCCCCCACGACCCAGCCCGAGTCTTGTGGAGGAGTAAACAACGGTTGCACAGCGACCTCATAGAGTGCCTAGCCTATGTGCTCGATCTGCTGCCACCCATTGGAGAATCGATCTGCTGCCGCCCATTGGGTTCCCCCCGAACCAATGTGCGTTGAGCCGGATTAATTCACCAAATGTGTGTTGAGCCGGAATTGAACACGAGACCATGCGTCTTGTAGCAAATTTTCAGCACCCCGAGTATACCGACTGCACTATGCCCGCGGGGCAAGATAGCTTAATATTGATTAATGCAAGTTAGATCTCATATACGAGTTGTTTCATTCTACATCCCCAAAAGTAGATTGGTTTTCGCATCATTTTAA
Organism: Limonium bicolor; assembly: GCA_023374045.1. Classification (NCBI taxonomy): domain Eukaryota; kingdom Viridiplantae; phylum Streptophyta; class Magnoliopsida; order Caryophyllales; family Plumbaginaceae; genus Limonium; species Limonium bicolor. The sequence goes on along the minus strand of CM041780.1, from coordinate 219,988,865 downwards.
CATTAGAAGAACTTCCTTTACATGGTGAAACACACTTGCTATTAAGGATAATTTGAGCTCTATAGGTATCATTGTTGATCAAAATTGTTGGGCCTGCAACTTCATTGACTCCTAGGATCACCTCTTCTTTATGTGCCCCTTTTCAGGTGTTGCTTTAGAAGTTATGATGGGATGGTGGAGTTTAAAGTCCCTCGTGAATTTGATAGGTGTATGAAACGGTTTGTTGATGCCAAAAGGAAGAAGATTGTACTGCTGTTTTGGTGTGTTGCATCTTAGTGTTATTAGCAAACAATCTTAATTAGTCTATTCCTACTTGTATTTCTCTTATTGCTAGTTTCAAATTTACAGTTCCTAGATACCTTAAGAGTAGTAGTAGAGTAATATCCTTTGTACATAGTAAGCTGGTTCAAAGTTATTGCTTGGGCATCTAAGGTTTAATCCCTCATTTCTTTTCAATATCATACTTTAAAAAATCAAATAGGCAATAAAAAAATGTTACCCCTCTGATTGTGGTCAGCTATTCGTGTTAGCTGATAGACCAAGCTACTGAAACAAATTAGAAAAAAAATGGACCCCATAAAAATAAAGTATACGAATAAGAGTGAATCTACATGGATTCTAGATGGGTCACAGTGCATCCCACGTAGATCTCACCAAAACACTGGCACAACGCTTCTTCCACAAACACACCCAACTGTGTCTCAACTGATACAACCTGAATCCAACAAAATTACTGTGTCATTACCCTATGAGGGCAATATTTCAATTTATTAGGCAACATAAAATGTCAATTGTATGTTGTGGTAGGATCTCATATGATCTTGTTTTATACGACAGAGTTACAAAACACCTAAAAACAAAAACAATTATCAAAAGAAAAATAGACAATATGATTAACCACCTTCAGAGAAAGTAGAATAATTGTTGTACAAGAATAGAACTTACTTTTTCATAAATACTGAATCATTTTCTTTTTATATGTCATTATTTGCAAATAAAACTGAGATTTTTATTATAAAAAAGAAGTATCTTCATAAATTATTGTATACATTGTAGTAACGCCCAAGCCATCCGTACAATTATGCTAAAAACCGTATATGTCAAAAGATATACCGTCTAAAGACTTTTTTTTTTAATTTTATTTTAGGTAAATTTCACGATATATATTATACCTCAAAGTTTAATTTTCATTACTAATGTTACAATTTTATTATAAGATGTTCTTTTCAAATTCTGATATATTATATGTTTTATATCCCATTTTACCCTCACATCATATACTCCAAGATAACATCAAAGTTTATGGTCAATTTTTTAAAAATTAAGAATATAAACAAAGTATACAAAAAGTAATTAAAGATCATTTCTTAAAAGAAGAAAAACATTAAATTAAAAAATTAAAATCATAAAAATTTAAAAATAGAAATGATTAAACAATAAAAAATTAATTTATTTTAAAATATATATATTATTACATAATTTAAAACTATTATAGTAATGACTTAAAATCATAAAAAAGTTACTATAATTACATTAAATATAATTAAAATTTTATTAACAAATATATTATTTGAACTCAAGAAAATGATCATATATTTTATGGTTTTTATACTTTATTTTCTAATTTTAAATAACGAGTTATTCAATGTATTATATAAAATTGTTACTTTTAATATTCTTGTTATAACTTTTTTTTAGATTTTAAGTCATCGTTACATAATAATTTAGCAATTTATGTTTATTTTTCAAAATAATTTATTATTTTTATTATTTAATCATTTCTATTTATTTAATTTTCTTGTTCTTTGTTTATTTAATTATATTGATTTTTTAAAATTGATTTCAAGTTTTATATGATCTTAAATTTTTCTATTATATTTTATTTAAGTTTTAAATTTTAAAAAAACTTTAACCATATATACTGAAGAGGACATGATGAAGGGGTAAATTTAGTATTATAAAATATAATATGTTAGAATTTTTACGAAGGGACATCTCATAATAAAATTTAAACTTTTAAGGATATATCATAATGTAAAGGTATTTCATCATACATCGTCTTGCCATTTTATCTTTTTATGTTATAATATTAATGACTTTAATTATTAACCATTTTATCGTCTTTTAAAACAAAAATTAAGTTAAGATATTATTAACACAAAAGTATAAAAAATATGCTTGGTAAAACCACATTTCAAGCAGTAAACCAAAACTCTTTCGAAATCACACCTGAGCTATCCAACTCTCACAACTCATTCTTGATCGAGTTAACAAACAAGACAGTAGTCAGATTAACATTATTGACGACCTAATAATAAACGCAGGCGGCAAACACTGCACACCTCATCTTGAATATAAAACTATTTTTTTCAAATCAATGTTGGAAGTTATTAGGCAAATCAATTTTCAGCCACTTGTTCATAATCCTTCTGAAAACTTGCTGCAAAAACTCACAGCTGAACAGATAGTGGTGTATTATATCTCTAATTCATGCTTACCTTACCCTTAAACTCACCTGCATTTACCTTACATCTGAAACGTATATTTACTTTCTGCTAATGACAATTTGGATTCACTGTAAATTTACCTTCTGCAAGTTCTCAACACGTGGTTTAGGTTGCTCCCCAGGTCTCCTGTCCTATGTGACAAATCTTTCCCACATTAAACCCCTGCTAGGTGCGGTAGTGCTCCAAAGTGTAGATCTAGGCATCCTCTTTTCCATCACTTCCATTAGACATACCATAATAGGCTTGGTCTCCCTTTTGGCAAGGTGAGAATAGAGTTACGGCGGTTCTATCATCTTTCGTTCAAGAATCAAGAGCTTCTTCTGTGACAAGTCTTGTTAGAGTCAGCTTGAGATCTCTAATCAGTTTCGGACCCACACAAGTTCCTTTGAAGCCCAAATCACCAAAACACACCAAAATCTTCCCGACTGTTGTTCTAGCACTCAAATAATCATAGCAATACTGCTCCACATCAATTCATTCCCCGTATATTTAACAGAACGCCCTCACTTTGAAAAATACATCATCAAAAGTCCCACGACGGTCCTATACGCTAGGATGTACCAAAAATTCTAACCTTTTGTCACTGAAATGCCAGTTAGGGTAACATTAACTTGGGTTATGGTCTCACGGTAAGTCATACTTCACCTGTCCCAGGTACAAACCACATGAAGGAGCCATTGGTTTTGCAGCTGTCACATTCTTAGCGTCGAGGATTCTCTGAACTGAAACAAAGTTTGTGTCCAGTTCAATATATGAAGGGAAATAAAAGACAAAAAAATTTACAATATAATGAAGTTTAACAGATAAGCTTCAGAGGAAAGAACAACTACCATCGGAGCTGTTTATATCACCGGTTCCAACTGCCTTCAACACACCAACAAGCAAGCGTACCTGTATACACAGGACACAAATCAATGAAAATCATCAATAATGGTATTAGCATGATCCTAGACAATTTTCATAAAGATACACACCAGAAACAAAGGACTAGTTAACAATTAAAAAAGAATCAGAGACCTGATGATATAGGAAAGAACGAGCTCGAGCTTTAATGACCAAGCAGTGATGTCCTCTTCTAACACCAAATACTCCACTACTTGACCCATTACTACAGCTTCCATCATCATCAGTCATTGACGTGCAAGCTATCTTCTCATCCGTGGCATTGTCCTTCTGCATCACCATGTCCGATGGAAAATATGGAGCAGAAACAGACTCTGATACAGAGAGCTCCTCTAAAGTCCTCACTGGAGAATCAGCCTGCTTATTATTAGACAATAACGAGGCTTGTTATTACACCCAATTTCATTTCAATGAACAAGGAGTATAAGATACAGAGAAAAGGCAGAATGATAATAATAATACTAGACCACCAACGAGAATTATGTTATATTGGTAATTAGCAAAGAATTGAAACCAAAGGATAATACCTGACAGCCCGAAGCCCTGAAGGAGCTGAAATCATGGCGTCCAATCAACACTTTACATGCTTCCTGTATCCAGGGGTTAAAAAAAAAAACATATTTCATAATACATTGTTTCACTTTTTCAATCATCAATATTATCCTTTATGACAATGAACTTGATCTAACCTGCATAGCACAAAGATTGAGGTCCTCCGGCACATGCCATGCCCTGTCTTTCTCAAAAGAGGAAATAGGTTCTGCCCCACTCAGAAGGCGATAGAAATATCTACATCATATTTATAGATTATGATCAACACCATCATCCTAGTAGACAAGAATTTTTCCAACTGATTGAGAAAATGCACATCACAGAATAATGAGACTGCAACTTAGAGTTAGACATGTGAAAATTCGACCAAACCATGATAACTGACATCCTTTATCCCAACCAACTTCGTTATACCCCAGAAATATATAAATGAATAAAAAGAGGTTTTGTTTACAGAAAATAAGAGAAGCGATAAGGGTAAAAAATAGATAGCGTCATGCAATAACAATGTCAGATTAGAAATAATTTTTACCAATCCATTAATTCCCTAATTGCATATTTCATGGCGTAAGCAAATCAATCAAGTCCCAAACTGTATATCCTTACATACGCTCTTGGGCCTTGTATCTCGCATGAAAGTCAGGTGGAACACGTCTAACATCAATGACCATGACATCAGGAGCACTCTTCTGCCATGTAATAAGGACAAAGATCTTAGGATCATCAAGAGATGTTGAGAGAAAACAAGGTGAAACAAGAAGCAAGAGCAGATCATTTCTTCCCATAAAAAAAATATATGGTAACTGAAATCACACCTTTGCTCAATATTTAAAGTGGAGCAACCATACCAATGTTTTCATGCTAATTACGAAAAATCAAGAGCATTATGGTTTAGATACTGTTATGCCCTGTAAATTGACTAGTGCAGCTCCTTTTCTGTGAATATGATAAATTAGCCACTTCGCTTGAGGAGATTTATGGTAAGAGAACTAATGATGAGCACAGTTATGCCGATACAAAGAGTGAAACATTTAGAGACAGTAACTCACTGCACCAAAATGAAATCGCACACTTATTCGATGAAGGAAAACATTGTCTGAGAGCTCTCAATCTATTTCTCCTTCCCATATCTCCCCTTGGCTTCACCATTTGAGCTCTTCCAATAGAACCAGTTGCATCTAGACAGAATTTTTTTTTGTTTGAGTTTGTCCTCTTGAAGTTCCCTACTTTTTCAAATTATTGTCCTCAAATTTCGGCTAGTCACCCTTCGGGCTACCAAGGCCAGCCTGCGGTCAGGTAGCCATTAAATCTACCTAAAGGGTAGACAGGTAAAAGTAGGAGGGGAGGGCCTCACAGCCAGTGAGGATCTAACCAGTGGCGGAGGCAGCACTGGTCTGTAGGGAGCAAAACACCCCCTAACTTTGTTAAATTACATAAAATTATAGTGTAAAAAATTTTTTCTTTTAGAAAAAATTAATAAAAGACCCCCTAACTTTTTATAATTCTGTTTTTGCCCCCCTCAACTTCTATTTCTGGCTCCGCCCCTGGATCTAACCCTGCATCTTTTGGTGAAGGGTGGAGACACAACTGGAATATATCCTTCTCCTCCTTGATGGCCCTGTATATTTCTTCTTTTATGATTTATAGTTTAATTTACTATATCCCATTAATAATCAGGCACTAAACAACAGTACAGTTTGGGATAGCTGACCCATGACCATCATAAACAATCTTTTGTAGGGAATGGATGAACACATCTTACATCCTTAGGCCCGACTTTCTGAGAGAGACAACTGGGTTTATAATAAAAGGTGGACGAACCATAATAGCTACCAGCACCTAAAATCACATTCTAGCAAGAAATTAAGCATTTTGCAGTGCACATTTGACAAGATAATTTCTGACTTTCAGTAATTTAGACTGCAGAAACCATGCGGTGCAGACAGACATGAGGTTGAGCTTCAAAACTGATGACTACTCATATTATGAATGAAGCTACTTCAACTACTAGCAAATGAATAGGTTAAGTGGAATACAATGCACCTACATCATCATACCATTTAAAGCAGATTCTAGGAGGATATTGGGTTAAGTCATGTGTTAGTGCTTCCTTCTAATGCGATTTCTCTTGTGTCCCTTCCATTTCCTCATAACATAATTTGACCACGGAAACAGAAAAACTTTCCAGAGGCGTGATTTTCTTTCTTTGTAATCCAGTTTTCGATTACTTGTTAGAGTTTGCATTTTTCAATGAGTACTTGGTAGTATTGCAGAGCAACAGTAAACATATTCCAGAGTGTCACTAATCCACATTAGAAATGCAAAATGATTGTATTTTCATGTAATAGATAAGTATCTAAACATCACCATCAGAGGAGGTAATCTATCTACATGTGCATAATACCTGTAGAAAATGATTAACAGCTCTTCTAACGACAGAAGGTTCATGAGGAGGTAGCTGCACATCAGAAATACATAATGATTGTCAATACAAACTCCAACAAACTTGGCAAGGTTATCTATACGTCTTTTTTAGTAGATTTCTTTCTTTTGTTCAGAGGTGCTCCACAATTAATGTGTAAGTTTTCCATGTTGTGCAGTAACCTATATTTAGATTTCATGACAATAAGTGTCGGAATCATTAAGAATGCATGACGGAAAGATATAACAAAGAGACTAAGGCTGGGCTCAAGGAAGTGGAGCTACCCACAGACGAAGGAAGTGAAAAATATAAAAGAAATAGTTTAGCAATTGGGAGGGGGTAGCTTACAATACAAGCGGAGCCTAGCACCAATATTTGCATCATCTTAAGGGTGCGGGGGAGGCGGCAGGTTGGTGGAGAATGGGAAGGTAACGGAAGGAAAATAGAAATCATACAACTTTTCATAGTTAATATACCACTGGGAGAAATTGCAAGGCAATATACCACTTCACCAGGCTTTCTTTTACTTATGCGTTCTACATCAATGTGACAAACATTCGACAAGGCATGAACTCCTGCATCCTGTATAGATAAGATAAGTAAATTAAACTATCAGCATCCGCTGGAAGAACAGCAAGCAGTATAACTGCAATGAATCTAGAATTGGGTTTCATACTTCAAAAAAAAAAAAAAAATTGGTTAAATTTCGTCATTGTCGTCAAGATAAAAACTCAGTGTACTGACGGAAAATGCAAAAGCAAGTAGAGTAATCAAAGGCATTAAAGAGGGCCAGCTCGAGATAAATATATCTCATTTGCAATTCATTGAGTCTGTCAGAAAATCAAGGAGAAAGGTGGTTGTGGCATTTTGGTTAGAAAGACAACCTGAATTGGTTTATTCCGGCCACAAAAAAGGAAGCCATATTTTTTGGGTTGCTGATCCTGCAGTTACGGGGATTACTGCCTAACTGAAAGTAGATAAAGAAATAAAGCAATTACCGTTCGACTGGAGCAAAAGACTGAAACTGGTTTCCCGATGAATTTCTCAAAAGCTTCCTGCGTTAGAAAAAGGCTGAATAAACCAACTGACCAGTCAAACACCAGAGGTACTGAGAGCTCGACGGGGTAACTTTTCGAACTATATAACCACAGAGTAATTTTTCCCTAGTGAAGTGAGCAGAAAATAATTGACAGGTAAGTATCCAAGGAGATCGACGGAGACAGACCTCGAGAACGCCGACAACAGTTCTGAAAGTGGGCTGCTTTTGGGAGCCATAAAAACGAGTGCCCACATACTCAATTGCAACTAAGTATCGCTGGGACCGGTTTGGTTGCAAATTATTCATCGACTCCCTCGCCATTGACATACTTCCTTCATCCCCTTCTTCCTCCACGCCTTCCCCCAAGTTGTCTTCTTTAGCTATTGTAGCAGCTTGATCGCAGTTCCTCGCAATCTTTGACGGGCGCTGCGGAGAATGAGTACTGTGATCGAGCCCGTGCTTCAACGATGACGGTCCTACCGTCGACGTTTCTGCGCTGCTATATGTGCTCCTTTCCATCCCGGCGCTGCTTGGCCTAGTGATTGAAGGTAATGAACTTTTCCTATGTTTATTAAGGGCCAAATTGTACTTACCAGTTTTTAAAAATTCTATATATTTCGTTTATTAGGTTAAATTTGGTAAATACTCAAATATCGTGCTTATACATCACCACAAAAATTATTATACATACATACAGGTGGTAGACCAAAAAAAAAAAAAGTGTGACGCTGATGATGTATAATCTAGTCTCATACAATCAGCTAGTTTTATAAATGAAAAACTTTGTATCGACAACATTTTTTTTCGATACCAACTATTCATTAACTCATAATTACAAACCTTGATAACACTAAAAGCAACCAAAGCTTCATGAGCTATTGCAAAAGTAACGGATTAAGTGTCAGTCGTGACTCTAGAAAACTTAACCTGCTTCCACAAAGAACTACTAATTTCAAAACTAAAACCATCATCACCTAACCACCTACTAATAAGCTAATAAACATAACAATCCCCCAAAAGATGCCGCCAAAAACCAAAAGTAGACAAAAATTAGCAAGCACCCGGTATCAACTTGAAGCATGATCATACGACCATTACCGAAACAAGAGAACTACAACAAACAAACATTTTAAAAAACAACATGCATGCACCATAGCTGATGAGTCACATGAGTTATGCCAAACTCTTGCGACCACGCACAAAGAAATCATTTATGTGGGCAGCCCTAAACCTTCCCTAGAGCCGCCGAACCGCCAACCTTCCTTCTCCCATTCGCACCTTGGGAGCCATCTGCTACCGAAGTGGGAATTAAGAGCATGATTTTCTTACCTTTGTTGTCCGCCTCTAGCAACCGCAATTCCCATAACTCTTCTCGAGATGCCGCCTCAATGAACTGCTGAAAACTTCATTTTCTGAACCCGAGTGCAGATTCTGGGCCATCAACTTGCATGGCTTCAAAAGAAGGGGCCGCATCACAAATATCTACAGCTTGACTTGATGAGGAGGCTCCATTAATCATCCCTAACCCAAGTTCAGTTGAGACCGATTGGAGGCTTTTATCCAAGTAAGTTGGAAACCATACCCCCCTCTTATACGCCCAAGTGTTCGGTGGATTATAAGCCCCCACAATTGCATTTTTTGTAGGAAAACATCGGCGTAGAGCCACATACCATAAGAAGTATCTCCCTTCTCGAGCGCTTCTAGGGTCGGGCAATGGTCATAAGTGGAACCACCAAGGACAAAGATAATAAGAAGATAAAAGGGGAAGCAAAACGAACGAAGCAGGCGAGCGGAGAGAGGGAGGAAGCAAACAAGCACAGGTTAAATGCATATACCTAATGAAAACCTAACCCATGGATATATGGACAAACAGAGAAGGAGAAGGGTCTAGGCGTTGGGATGGAAAGCATGCAAACAGGGGTATGATGTCTGAAAAGAAATCATTATACTTGTAGAGGAAATCAGCTGGAATCAGAAAGATGAAAGGGTGTCGCTTACATAGTTTGGTTAACCCTTGAGATAAGCTACCATCTAATCATGGTGTGTGTATTCCCAAAGCAGCACACTCAAGGCAATAAAATGGAAGGCGAAGGCATGATGAGGCTAGAGAACAAGAAGGCAAAGGCGAAAGCTAGGGCTCCCACTGAAGGGAGAAAGAGAGCTTATCACATGTATTGACACCATTCTCATGTCTTTTAAAATTTATCATTTACTTTGAATATATTTTCACTAAAGATGAACTTGAGTAAAGCGTATGATATATAACAAAATGGACATTGTAAAAGGTGGCTTCTTACTATGAATGTACTTATATTCTATGTGATTTATCAATTCCAAAAAAGAAGCAACGCTAAGAAGAGATATGGGTTTGCGTTGAAGATGAATTTGAGTAAGGCTTATGATAATAAATCAATTTAAAAAAGGTGAGGTATCTCACTTACTATATTCTTATATAATCTAAGACTTATCATTCCTCAAGCTAAGAAGAGAGCCTAATTTACTTTGAATAAGAACTTGAGTAAAAGTGTATAATAGACTTGACAGAAGTTTCATGGAGGGTCCCATGATATATATGGTTCTCTATGAACTGGGTCACTCATTAATGAATTGTATCTTATCATTTTTTCCATCTAACTAATTGTGCCCATGCAACAGATCCAATTTTAAGAGAGAAATTAGATAGCTAGACCCCTTGTCTTTCATCACCCACCTTAACACACTTGAAACTTCATATTACTTTCTTAAAATTGTTAAGGACTACAATTTGTTTTCTCCACAATCAACAACATAATGCTCCCATGATGGAGTCCCATCATTTCACATCTTGATTTTGCTAAACGACCTTACATTTTTTGGAAGTGTTGACAAGGGTTATATCCTCACCACTATCTGGTCTCATTATGAGCTTTGGTAGGCTTCAGTCTCGTGATCAATTATATGAAGTTTGTACTGGTCTTAAGTTCAGGGTTGAGTCATAATATCAAAATATGAATATCCCAAGCCTTAACAGTGAAAGAAGTTCCTTCATTCTCCACCTATTTAGGCCTCCTGACTTATCTTGACAATATAAAGCTTATATTTTCTATATGTTTCAAATTGTTTGACCTAGTCAAGCTAGGGCTTCAATCCTTCCTCACCTTTTCTATGTTAGTCTTCCTCATCACAAAGACGTTTAAGACAACTATAAATAAGATAAATTACTTTGTTTTTTCTAGCTTTTAGTGGGTGGGTAAGCATTACAAAAATTCTCTCCATCAGATTGTCTAAGACAAAGTCTGCACGCACGCCTGCCAAGGAGGTTAATGTTTCATATAAATTCAATACTTCAAGTTACTATGTTAAGTGTACGCTTCTGGCTTCTTAGATGTGATAGTGATTCTAGTGTCACATGTTCTGAAAAGAATCTGATACCATGCTTTTGACATCTTTTGTTTTTCTTTGGAAATGCATCTCATTCCTAAACACAGTTTCTGCCCAGAACCTACTTTAATGCTCAACAACTCAGAATATGCACCAACCACCTATGGATTACTACTAAATGATTCCACTATCGCACCAAACACCAGGGGTTCGAACATTCCGCCAATAGTAATCACACAACTACGACTCCCTCTTGAATTATAGATCGATTTCACCGTATGTTTCCACAACAATGAATCCCTGTTACAAAACTTCCACCACTATTTAGCTAGGAGGCTGAGGTTCTGAATTTTAAGATGCTAATGCCTAAGCCACCCATCTCTTTCGATTTGAACATTGTTTCCATGACACCGCAGGGGGGATGGGGGGGGGGGACTTGCCAATATTCTTACCCTAAAAGAATATCCTTTCTAGTTTAATAATCCTCTTTTGCACACTCAGCGGAATGGGGAATAAGCTTGCATAATACATGGAACCAACACTAAGAACTGTCTTAACTAACACCAATCTGTCTACTTTAGACAAACTACTAGCTTTCCACCTCAGTAGCTTAGATTCACTTTTCTGAATTAATGGTTCCCACGTGGATTCTCTTCTCGGATTCACACCCACTGGGCAACCAAGATATTCTGTTGGCAGCTTACCTACTTTACACCCTAGGAATCCTTCAATCATCCTATTTTCTTCCTCAGACTAGTTGATGCAAAAAGTAGCTCGATCATCCATATTAACTTCCAACCCACTAATCTCCGAAAAACATAGGATAGTACGGTGGAACTCGACAATTTCTAAAGAGATTGGTTCCAAGAAAAGCATAGTATCATCAACGAACTGAAGATGCGTGAAGTGTACCTTGTCAATCCCAATAAGTAGCCCATGAAATTAGTCACACTCCACGGCTCTCGTGATCAACCAACTTATCTCTTCAACCTCTATCACAAATAGTAGCGGGGAAAGAGGATCACCCTGTCTCAATCCTCGCTTGGGATTTAAAGGGAGATCAAGTGACCCATTGATAAGCACTGAAATTTGCTCCGATTTGATGGCCTCTTTGATCCAATCACTACATCTTATCCAATGCCAACTTTGAAGAGAATTACTTCAATAAATCTTCAAGATAAATAACCATAAGTCTTCCTTAATCTAGCATTAGAAGTGCATCTTTGAGCTTTCTTCTCTTCAGCCATGAAACAATCTCATTAGCTAGAAATGACCCTTCCAAAACATGCCTCTTACCAACAAAAGCATATGAGTTTCACCAATAATTTTTGGCATCACAACATTCAATCTCTTTTCCAAATCTTTGAGATGATTTTTATAGAAACATCAAATCATACTTACTGGTCAGAACTCCCCAAGGTTTACTGCTTCTGCTTTTATTGGGATAAGGGTTATCCACATTGTGTTAAGACCTTACTCTAATCTTCCCGTTTCAAAAAACTCACGAACGTCACGGGAAATATCAGTTCTAACATACTACCACATTTCTTTGATAAACCTTAAATTATAACCATCAAAACTCGCGGCCTTAGAACCATCACATAACCACACCGTTTTCCTTATGTCGTCAAAGGAAGGGATTCTTTCAAGCATTCATACCTCATCATTGCTGATCTGTGGCCAACTACTAGTAGGCAGGCTTAGTCCAAGTTCTCTATGCACATCGTAGATATTTTTAAAATATCTTACTATCTCCCGTTTTATCATCAATGGGTCACTTGTGATCTGCCCATCAATCTCAAGCAATGAGATTTGCTTCATCTTTCGGTTGATTGTCGCCTTTCTATGAAAATAGGATGTATTCATATCCAAATTCTTTATCATCTTTCTCTTGATTGTTGCCGTCAATGAATTTCTGCTTTCGCAAAGCCAAATCCATGCGAGCCAGGACTGCATTTCTTCGAATTTCATACTGATCCGTTCGCATCCAGATTCAGCTTGACTATCCAGTAATCTCAGTTCCTTTGATAGCTTCTCGGTAGAAAAACTAATATCCCCAAAGACCTCTTTATTCCAAACTTTTGGAGTACCTTTCATAGCTTTTAACTTTTGTTGCGTGGATCCCCTCACCAGTTTTCTTTATTATGACCTAACAAACTTTTTGAACTATGAATGTTCAAGCATACATCCAAAGTTTTAAATGGTTTTAGTCCCAGTTGCTATTTCCGGTTGCACTATCAACATCCTGTGGTATGAAATCATCCATTCTTCCAATGTTTGCCTCACATCATGAAAGGAACCCAACCGTTTCATTTGATTCTAAGACTCGGTTTACTAAATGATGTTGCTTGTCTTCCTCTCCATGTGAATTTAGCATCGACTAATGGAATTTCAATAATTTTCATCTCATCAGTCCATTCATTTAAGAATTGGCTACCCCTGGTTTCTGGTCTTGACTCACTGTTTAATCAATCACCCTGTTCTCTTATTTTGTTAAAATCTCTCATGATCAGAAATGGGGCTGGTCTACTTTGTCAAACAACTAGTACTTCATTTAGCACATCTCCTCTTTCCCCTTCATTGCACGAGGCATATAATAATAATACCCTTCTTGTAAAGTTGAATGCTACAAATTTCAGATGTGGCATAATCTATCTTTCACCTTTCATAACATTGTTGATTTCATACACACTTTCCTCTCAAATAACAAGTTGACCCCAGATCAACCTTACACACAAGCTTTTTCCCATCTAAAATTCTTACTCCCACCCAATTATTTAGGGACCCGCTTAACCGGAGATCTTCTGTGTTGCATTTCCATTAATCTAATCAAATCGATTTTATTTTCCCTCAACTCCTACCGTATATTCTTCTTCCTTGGGGAACCTAGGCCTCAAATGTTTTACATCCCTAAGGAAGCCGTTATTTTCTAGTTCAAAGTGGCATCATTACCTCCCACTGTGCTTATTTTCTTAATAATATTTTGAGGTTGTTAACTTCTCTATTCTTGTGAATACTTTCACATCCCAGCCCATTCGTAACTCTAATGCATTCCTCTGCTCCTAATTTTGTATTTATAATATGTCCATTTGTATCTCTGCTACAGGGCTCCTGACTCTTGCATCCACTATCTTGGGAAACAGGAATGAATTAAGGCACCACCAAATTAAGCATGTTTGGACTTTGTAGTGAAACTCCCTATGGGCTGGCCCATCGATAGGAATCCGAGTTTTGGGTTTGAGTTTGAGAAAGAATTGTCGAGGGGTACCAGGTGCTGATTTGATCTCTAATCAGTTTCTTTTCCCATTTCACTTTCCACTTGTATAGAGTGGCTCATAATTGTGTCGTTTGCCAACTCACTATCATTTATATCTACAATGTCTGACTCCTTATATTCTACCCAACATACCTATAATAAATAAGGAAAAATTACACTGTCCACCCATGACCTTTCACGAAATATCAATACCCACCCATGACCTTTCAAATATTACAATGCCCACCCATGACCTTTATCAGTATTATCTTCCGTCAACCTTTTTCAAGTTTCTCGTTAGTGTCTGTTATATTTGACCATTTCTTTGTTGTTGACCAAACAATAAGACCATATGTTCTTATTTCCATCCCGCCTAACTGCATTCCTCGATTTGCTAGGGTTTTAATTTGGGAGAAAATCCCAATCCGTCGCATTCGAGCCCGATTCTTCCGTGGTCGCGATTTTGTACTCCACCTTTGTCTGGTGTCTTCTCTCCTCTTTTACTGGTGATTCCCGTAAGTTTGTCTCGGTTCTTTTAAATTGGGGGAACTCTCCTTCTTCGTCAACGATTTGTGTTATGTTTTCCTGGTTCTTTGAAATTAGGGGAAACTTGCGATTTCCTCGGTGTGTAAGCTTCTTCTTCGTCGACGATTCGCTATATGTGATACATTGATTTGCTTGTTGATTTGTTGGGTGGTTGAACCCCATTTCCCCCATTTTGAAATAGTTAGGGTTCTTGTACTTCTGAATTGTCGATCTGCGCAACCTATTCTATTGTGCTTCTGTTGAAGCAATGCGAACTGGATGGTGATTTACGCTATCCATTACTGCCGATTTATGCAACCTTGTTGTTTAATGACTGCGCCTCTGTGCCCTATCCTTAACTGGTGATTTCTGTAATTTGTATACTCCATTGTTGGCGCTTTCTATACTTCTGAATCTATCGAATGTATGCGCTTCTAGAGTTTTGAGAATCCACTATGATACGTGCCCTCTCCTTTGCTAGCTATTTCTGCAACATTTGAAAATTGCCAAAAGTGTTTGTTGGCCTTGCTTGAAAGTTTACTGAACCTTTTCAACGGTTGTGTGTGATGAAATGTGATGCTATAAGTGATTTCTGATGCAAAAAAAAACAAATTTCTACTGTTAGCTAATGTTGCTTCTTATGATATGCAATATAGCTTTCAAAATGGCCATTATTCAGTGGGTTACGACTTTATGTGCAATTGTCTGTGTCGAAGCAGCGCTGCATCTAATTGCTCTGCGTTAATGCGTCGTAGCGGTTTATGTTAGGGTTGCTCCATGGATATATTTTGCACATAAAGCGTTGTAACCTGCATGAAAAGCGATGATGAAGGCCATACAGACCGATCTGAGCTTATGTTTATCTTGCATATGAGTTTGAATTGTATGTTTGTTTATTTTTTATGCAAAATGTCTTCTTCTATAGCGGACACAGTTTCAACTCCGTCCATAAGAAGGATGTGAATGTCACTGTAATGTGAGTGCCCAATTGCAGGTTGCTAATACCGCTAAAAAATATGAGACACCATTTTACAACTGTGCAGCCAACAAGTGCAAGTTCTTTGTGTGGTGGAGAGAAATCAATCTTCCTAAGTTTTATGTCAAATGCTTCTTCTTCTGGTGGTGGATTCGAAAGGCATGCAAGGGGCACACAAACTGATGGCATTGAACTTACATTGCTTGAGTTGAAAAGTTTGAATGTTTGTATGGTAACCAAGCTTAAGGAGATGCAGAAAACAAGACTGGCTGAGATAAACGTTATGAAGATGACACTTGTAGTTTGTATTGTAATAGTCATCATGTTTATTCTTCAAGTTAGTCTTATGTAAGGGTATCAGTTATGGATGGGGTAATATGTAATGTCAATGTAGCATCTTGTTTCTTATCTTGTTTTAGCTGAAGAATGACATATTATGTGGTTGTAAAAATTCTCCATTATCAATGAAATAGCAATGTTTGTTGTTACATTTGCTGCTGCATTTATGGTTCTGTCAATCAAGCTAGTAAAAAATGGTCACCATTATCGATTGTTGCCATCTGTAACAACATTTGCTGCACTGAAACACTCAATGAGTAAAATCTGCACTAATCTGCAATGACACAATCAGTAAAAAATGAGCAAGATGGAACTTTAAGAAAGTTATAAAATGCCTTACATACACTCAGTAAAAAATGCAAGGATATTACCATCACTGATCTGCAATGACATTACTATGTAAAATCTGCAATGCCTTACATACACTCAGTACAAAATGCACCGATCTGCAATGGCAACTAACACTGAAAGCAAAAATGTGTCTGGAGTCAAAAAATAGCAGCTAGATTACTTACAGCAGCAGCATACATAAACATCCATATGCAGAAGATTACTTACAACAGCAGTAACCGCACCAAATTTTTTTCCAGAAACATTCGACAGATTTAGAAGACTACTGTCAGTATTTCCAAATACACAACTCCGAAAAATAACACCAGAAACATTCGACAGATTCAGAAGATTACTTGCACTTACAACAGTAGTTGCATATATAAAAGCTAATTCGATTGGATTCAATATCAAGTATAGCTGGACTTACATCCCAAAAAGATCTTCAAACCACACCAAATTTTTTTCCATCACATTACAACCCCTAAAACACACAAGTAAACTAAGTGGCATAATCAACCCAAACAACACATGTCCACCAGATTACATTACAACTCCCAAAATACACAAGTCTACTAAGTGGCATGATCAAGTCAAAAAACACATGTCCACCAGATTACAGTACAACCCCCCCCCCCCCAAAAAAAAAAAACTAATACACTTTAATTCCCACAGTAACTAAAAAATATGCCATGCGCTCCCATAAAGTGTCCATGTACTCAGGACCAGCAACCGACCCATCAGTTTGCCTCTTCCTTTTCCCTTTGACTGCTTGCTAGTTCTTGGATCTTTACCTTCTTTGCTAGGACCATCGCCTCTGTCCTTCTGAGACGTGCACGTCTTAGAATTGTGCCTGATCCTATTACAAATCCTACATGTGACATGGTTGGATCTTTTGGTAACAGGGGGTGCCTCACCCTGTTCCCTTCTCCGTTCGCATCTGTCACCTTGAATTCAATATCACTGCTTGGTCTTACTGTGCACGATCTACCCATTCTGTTGCTATTGTGTAAAATCGTGGATGCATAACCAGTCACAGGCTCTCTAAGTCTCATAGAGTCCTCTCTTCTCTTATGCATCTTTGTCATCAAATATCTTTGTAGCTCATCAATCATAGCCAATATGGGTTTTCCCGTATCTCTAACAACTTTGAATTAAAAGACTCGACGAAGTTTGATGTCACCTCAATGACCTTAGTGTGTTGAGGTATGTGATATCGGACCCATAAGCGAAGATCAGCATCCTTTAAGTAGTTGTAGGCCGAGACAGAATTCTCTTTGATCTTCTTCAAAGTGGTAGCAAGAGAGGGTTCGGCGTATGCCTTACTTGCTTCCCAAAATAGGTTCCTCATCAGAGCTCTTGTATAGAATACATACCCCTGTCAGCAAACATCATTATAAAATGGAAAATACACATTGTAAAAAGGTTTCTCACAAGATATGTACCTGAGTAATCTTTCTTGAGGTTTGCATAAAGATGCCTACAACAAATCCTTCACGTAACTTCAGGTAATTCCTCCTTCAACGCTGGTTCCACACCCTAAAATGTTCAAACAATTCATATGCAGTTAGTTATCTGTTTAAAATGGCTGACGATTTACACATAAATGTTGACTTACCTTTTGGCGATCAGATACTAGTACCTACCGCTGCCTTGTATCCAAATCAGCTATTTTTTCAAATGGCTAAAGAAGTATCGCCAAGTGATTGTAGTTTCGCTTGGGACCACATCATATGCTAGAGGGAAGATGCCATTGGTCCCATCAATGGCAATTGCTGTCAGTAGTACACCGCCATAAAGGCCTTTCAGGTGACAACCATCTACACCAATGAAAGGCCTACAACCATTGAGAAAAACATACGAACAATCTTGAGAAGGGGGGGAGAAGTCATGTACTCTTGATATTGTATGTCAATAATAGACCCAGGGTTTCTATCACGAGCAATTTTGCAGTACATTGGCAGCTTAGCATATGATTCGTCATGGTTCCCCTCAATCAAGTTCAAAGCCAATTTGCTTGCCCGATAGCATTTGATGTAACTGACATCAACACTGAATTTCTGTCTCATTATCTCCATGATGTTCTTTGGAGCCAACTTCTTGTTAGCTCTAATGTCTGGAAGTATTTTCTTTGCTATCCATGGACTGTGGCATTTGGATTCTTGGCTATTCTCATACTATATTGCTCTCCTCTGAGAGTCTTGATCATAAAGGTAGTTTTGTCAGGAAGAAGAGATGCATGCAGCCTCCAAGGACACGAGTCAGTGTTGTTGCATCTCACTGTGTACTTCTCAGGGTCATTACTCAGCCTATGTAAATTAATACCCTCCTGACAAGCATAGTCCTTCATCACATTCAAGAACACCTTTTGGCTTCAAACATCTGGTACGGCCTAAACACAACCTTTCCATCGGGCTGGTATTCAAAGTAAGTCCCATTCCTCATGTACTGTGATTCTTTAACTACACATTCCTCTTCATCTGCAGAATAGTACCCACTATCAGTTATCGCACATACTTGCTCCAAGTTGTCATCATCATGCTCATTATCATCATCATCATCAGAAACACTAGCATCGGTTTCCATCGCATTAGTGTTTTCATCATCCTTGTGACACTAAGAATCATCAGAATATGTTGGACATATATCATCTGTAGGGACTTCATTGGCATTATGTGCACCAACGTGTGAGCCATCACCTCCCTCGAAGCCGCTATCGATAGTGTTCTCATTTTCTCTGCCAACACTCTCAACCCCATGCGCACCAGTGTGTGTATCAACACTTCTTGGGGTGGTATTACTAGTTTGAGTAGATGGAGGCTGTGTGGGTGGTTCATTAGTAAAAAATCAGTACAAGTAGGTCTAAATGTGAATGAAGAATTAAGCCCCCGAGGCACTTTCTTCCTATGCTTTCTTCTAGCAGGAGCTGATGAAGGAGGAAGTTGGCTAGTTGGAGGAGGATTAACTTGTGCTTGACTATTGGGTTGGCTAGTTGGTGGAGCAGAAGAGTGTGGTTAAGTGTACGGTTGGCTAGCTAGAGGGGGAGAATAATGTGGTTGAGTGTTGGGTAGGATATCTTGTGAAGTAGAAGACTGTGGTTGTGTGTTGGATTGTGTAACTGGAGAAGGATAAGATTGTGGATAAGTGTTGGGTTGGCTAGCTGGTGTTAGCAGAAATATGTGTTACTATACTTCTACCTAGGTAGTGTACCTATCGTTTCGCGGAATAGTGAATTGAGTGGGGGTTGTCGATCTCAGGGACCTCGTTCAATTAATTGACAATTTATTTACTAACTGAGAAACTAAACTAAGAAAACAGGAAAGGTCACTTTTTCGGGTCTTGCTTAATTTAATAAAAACAAAGACTCAACAAACTAACATAAAATAATAAAATAGTAAATAAACTAACAAATAAATAAAGAGTAAAACTCTAAATAAAAGGGAGCACCCCAGATTGTTCTGCAAACCTTCACTTTATAATCTATTAATAAACTATTCCCTAATTCTGCAATAAACTCAGAAACTATAATTAATTCGTCAACGGCTAAGTCTAACGAATCCTAACCAGTTGCTAGAACTAGCAGCAGGCTAATGCTCTAATCCGGACACAACTAATCGCATAAAGAACAGTTTCTATTTGAGACTGATTAAATTATAGGCGGGATCACGCTTCTAGTCATTAATCAAGTTTAATTCCTATGTCTTGTTATCTATCTCAGCTCTCGCGTGTTGATTAGAAAACTACAAATATAGCTTTAATAATTAGCTAAAGAATTAAAGCGTATGAAAAACTGGAATTAAACTATTACATTATTGAATTAGTCAAAAGATTACAAATAAATATAACGATCCAGTTTGCTACCCCAATCCGGGAAGCTAGTCTAACTACTCAACATGTATATAAAATAACATAAATAAAAGAGAAAGAGATAACCAAAAAAATATGTGGAAGTGATGGTGGTATGGAGATGGAGTCACGGTGGTCTGGTGCGTGGTGGTGTGTACGAGGTGGTATGGTGGAGGTGTGTGGCGTGATGGTGTGGAGATGGGATGATGATGGCTGCGTTCGGTTTCATTTTTTACGGTAGTTTTGTGGTAGTTTTGGTCTGGTTGTTTTGGTTGGTTGTTTTGTGGTAGTTTTATTGGTTGTTTTGTATTGGTTGTTTTGTGGCTGTTTTGAAAACTAGTGTTCGGCAGACGGCAGTTTCATCTGTCTGTTTTGAATAAATTAGTTTTATGCGGTGCGTTTACAGTTTTCGTTATTACAATTAAAAAAATTATATTACATTTTAAAATAATTTTTGTTAATAAAATTAAAATATATGTAGATATTCAATTATAGCCTTTATAATTATTATTCTTTATTAATATTTTAGTGACAATTAATTTATAATATGTATACATATTAATTTATAAATAAATTTTTTACATATATTTGAAAAAATAAAGAAATAAAACCATTGTATTTAGAGTAAATATATTAGATGTTATATATAAAAATAAAATTTTACGGATTATATATTAGTATTTAATATAACATTTCAAATGTATTAATACTTAAGATTATTTTATTTTTAATTAAAAAAACAATCTCATTGAAATGAAAAAGCATTTTTTTATAATAATAAAATAATTGACTGTAAGTGAATATATATATAGCTATCACTTATTTTTTTTATTATATTGTTTAATTATTGATAAAGTATTTATTTTAAACATATATTTGTAGTTAAAACAATATATTCTATTCAGTTAATATTATTTATTGTAATTCAAAAACATAAATTTAAATTTAATATTGGATATGTCAAGAAATGAAAAAATAATGTATATTCGTAAATAAAATTATTCTTTAATTATTAAGCACGGTATAAAACATATAATAACTTTTATATACTGACAAACCAACAGTTTTGTAATTAATTATTACTTAGCAAGTTGAATACTTATAATTGATATTTCTGAATCATACTACAAATAGTTTGTGCTCTAATAATTTTGATATAATTGAAAATTTACATCGTAATTTTTATTAGTTTACTATTTTCCTTGTATAATATTTTATTAGAATTGATAGATAGTAATAGTTTTAAGAGACTATTTATCCGTATCTAAATAAACAATTTAGAAAAACACTACTAGTTTTTCATTAATTTATAATTTAGTATACTAATCTTTATAAAAAAACTAAAAATAAAAAAGGGAAAATAAACTAATTATAATATATTAATCTATATATTTCAATTTTAATTTAATTTTGTGTCAAATTTAATATATAATATCATTTTTAAAATGTAATTATAAATATTGAAAATCTAAATTAATTTATTAAAAATTTATTTTTAATAAATTAATTAATATTATTAAAATATTTTTGCCCCCTTAATTACAGTTTTCTGGATTCGCCTCTGTTTACGGTATTCATTATATTTGCAGCATAAATTGTTGGTTGTTTGTGGTTGTTTTGTGCTGGTATATTTGTGGCTGTTTGAAAAATGGTGTTCGGTGGTGACGATTTGGCATTTTGACAAAAATGCCAAAACTCAAAAATACCACATTTATACCGTGACCGAACGCATACGATGACGATGGTTGATGGCGGTTGGCTGCTGGTGGCGACGAAGAGAATGGGAACGAGGCATAAGCCTCTGTATTGAGGCGTATGAGCATAAGCACCTCCAACCCTAAATCTTCACTATATATAGCAGCAAAAAATTTATCTTTAACAAAATATTATTTCTATCTAAATTGACGTCGTTAGTAAATAATTCAACGATCTATGTTATGCGCTCATCAATAGATAGATATCCCCACGTGTGACGCCAAGTGTGCAACCGTTAACAATTTGATAATTCCATGTCGATGATATTGATGTATATGTGCGGTCAATGTTGAATCAGTTTAGGTGAGTGAACAAATTCAATGCAGCAATCTTCATGTGAGCGTGGTCGTGGTGGCCGCCCTCGCTAATGTTGTCTACTTCACTTGGATCGAAAGATGTAGAAGAGCCATGATGGGCCAGGCCAGAGATCCCGCTCTTATCATTGCGGATGTGAAGAAATCAATCAAGTGCATCATCGGGAACCATTTCCTTCCTAATCGAGATAACGCTTGGCTTAACCAGATTTTGGAGTCCTAATCTAATTTGCCTCGCTATCTGTTTGTTCCCCTCTTTTCTTTGATTATGTTGCGTTATGTAGTACTGTTGGCTAACCGCCACTGTTTTGGAACCAATATGACCCCATTTGTCTTGTAATTCCCTGGGTATCTGATACATAGTGCCCCTATGTATCTCTTATTGTACAAACTCTTTTATTCTCTCATTACATATTTCACCACTTATTCAAAAAAAAAAAAGAAACTTCGGTGAGTGCATGGTTACGTTGTGGTTTATTCATGATTAATTAAATAATTAATCATGAAATAAAGTATGTAATATTTTTTCTGCATTTAACACATGAAATGTATCAGTTCACATCAAAACTTAAATCTAAGGAAAAACATATGATAAGTGAGAAATTTGACATCAATTTTTGTGAAAATAGAAACAATTAAAGCCCTAAAAATAGATGTATTCCACACTTATCAAACTTCCTCACACTTAGTTTTTGCTTGTCCTCAAGCAAATAGAGAATAAAACTATCTCTAAGGTCGTAGTACCGAACCTCAGGATCAAACAGATTTAAAACAGAAAGCAAGCAAAGTGACAATCAAAAGAATAGTTCTGCTCCTGGTTGTAGGTGTTCGCAATCAGTGAAAAAGAATGAATTTAAAAGCATGGATAAGTTATACTATAAAATCTGAATATAGATTAACTTGGGATATTCCACCATTCTTTTCCTCTAACCTTTGGATGACAAGGGGTGTGAAGTAACACCTTATTCCGTGATACCTTTCAACACCACATACTCATGATCAAAAACAAAAATTAAACTGCAATTAACTTTTTCGCATGCAAAAACATTCTTCTTCAAGAAATATATACAAAACAAACAAATTATTGTGAATTGTAGAGTTCCGTAACCCAGACTTTTCTCTCCATCCATGTAACGGTGTTGGGCCAACTATCCCAGATCCCGAGACCTTGGGTAGATAGGTGTTAAGGCACCCCCAGGACTTAATAACCGGATAGACGAGGCCTGCTTTTGCTAGGAAAAATTTCTGATTAGTGGAGTACCTTGCCTTATCCTTTCATTCCAAACTTTCACATCATTTCCTAAACCCCAAGATAAACTAATTCAGTTTCCACAATCAACTAATCCATCAAATTTCAGTGAAAACAGATTAATTTTAATAAAATTATATATACAAACAACCTAAAGCAGAAAGATTCTTGAGGTGGTCACCCCGCTCGATTTCAAAATCTATGCAAAGATTTTCACCCAAGAATTCGACATTTTAAGCACTCAGAGAAGCCATTATCTCAAAGCAAGAAGACAATCAAAAACAAGTGTGGTGTTTAAGCGCAACTGGCATATTTTCAAGGAAAGGTCTCTACTTCCTCACACTTAAGAGGAGCAATGTCCTCATTGTTCGAAAATAAAAATCAAGAAAAGAGCTTTCAAAATATGCCAGACTCATGAAGAATTCATTCAAGACACCATGTACTAATAAAATAAATAAGCATTAAAAGTATTGTAGGCTGAACACAAACATTGCAAGTAAAGGAAACTGAAACTCCCCTAATATTGTAGATTGAGGAAGGTTCCCTTCCTCACACTTAAGCTTGAGCAAAGGGGGGTAGCGTCGTTCCTCACACTTGCGTTCAAGC
Source organism: Limonium bicolor (assembly GCA_023374045.1). Taxonomy (NCBI): domain Eukaryota; kingdom Viridiplantae; phylum Streptophyta; class Magnoliopsida; order Caryophyllales; family Plumbaginaceae; genus Limonium; species Limonium bicolor. Next base: position 219,964,886 of record CM041780.1, on the reverse strand, counting down.
AAGTTTCCAGCCTTGGGGGGTACATCAAACACCATGATAAAAATTTCACCTGCACACACTCACAACTACCACAAAAATACTTAAGAGTGTTGCATTAAAAGCACAGTCACCACTGCCATATCTGAATGAAAGAAAAACAAAAAATAAACCAGAAAATAAAAACAAAAATAAAACATAAATTTAACCACTGGGTTGTCTCCCAGTAAGCTGCCCATCTTTATAGTCTTTGGCTAGACTCCTGCTTTGTTATCCTGGATCAAAAATAAAAGTAGACAACAACTTTGCCAGGAAAACAAAATAGGCAGTAATTAAAAGCAAACCACCTGGATCAAAACAAAGCTTTCCTTCGGCAAATAAAATAGGAAAATAAATACTCCACAAAACCTGATGTTTGAGGAGATATTGCCGGTAACGAATCTTGATAAGAAAACTAGGTGTTGATGGATTTTCTTCCTCGAATTGGAGGATGTAAACATCCTCCTTCTATTGGTGAGGCTTCTGAAGGCAAAGTGGGAGTTGTTGATGACTTGGTGGTAGCGATGTTCCCTCCTCAGATTCGAGGATAGGAATATCCTCTTCTGGTTGGTGAGGCTCCATGGGACAATCCTCTTCTAGCTCGCAGACCGGCTCAGACAAAATATGCTCAATCCCTGGATAGTCGAGTTGAGTCGAGGTTGGGGAAGGAGGGCAATAGAACTCTTCAGCATGTCGCTCAACCTCTTCATCAGACTCCTTTTCAGCTTCAGAAATTATAGGCTTTGAATGGTCTTCAACGATCAAAGTCTCTACTTGAGATTGGTCTACTAAGTCCGAATAACTTTGGCTATGAGAGAATTACACTTGTTCCTGTGCTAGCTGCTCTGCAAGCTGGCTCATCTGTCTCTCCAAATTCTGATTAATGGAGGCCTGATCAGCATTTCTGGCTGCCTGCTCTGCAAACTTAGCATCATACCTAGATTCAATTTCAGCCAATTTAGCATTAGTGGCTTTTCTTTGCTCCAGGAGCTCCTCCAGCATACTCTCTATCCTGCTCGTATCCTCCTTAGGGGGCTCCTGATAAGCGTAGAGCTGCTCGACCTCCATCTGCATTCTAGTCTGCTCATTTTCCCACCAATAAGGTTGTTGATAAGACGATTGTTGTGGTTGGTAATAATCATGTCGTCAGTTATGGTTGTAATTTTGAACACCCGGCTGATTATACCTGTTTAAATTATGCTCTATGTTCATTATCGCAACCGTCGTTTCCAACTGTGTCAACACTCCCCTTAACTCATCCATGTTATCCTTCATCTTTACCTACAAAAACAAACACAAAAAAAAAAAGAAGTAAAATATGTTGATCTGAAAAGAACACAAATACTAAACAAAATAAAATAAAAGAACTAAATAAAATAAAAAAAAGAATAAAACTAACCGAAACTAGCTACAAAAATCTAGTAGAATCGAAACTAGAGATTAAACTAATTTATCCTAATTAATCTACAAGCAAAATCAAAAACAGAATCAAGAAAAATAAAGAAAAGAAAAAAAAAAAAAAACACGTAAACACTAAACTAAATACGCAAAACTAGAAACCAAGATTAATCCTAACTATCAATTAGAAAGCAATATGTATACGTTCAACCATTTCTAAACAAGTAAATCCTAATAGTAAATTAATAAAAAAAAACTAATCGTAACAAAACTCACGTACTGGAAGCCTAGAAATTTGAAATGGTACGGCAAGAAAAAAAAATGTCAACGTAATAAAGTAAAAATCAAGTCTAAATAAAATAGATCCTGAACAAATCAATTTAAACGAAGTAAAAAAAACTAAAAGTAATACGACAATAAAAAGAAAGGAAAAAACTAAAATAAAATCTCAATCAAATAAATAAAAATATTAATTAACCGTGTCGGAGGTCCCCGGTAATGACGTCAAAAACTTGTTAGCAGAAATATGTGTTACTATACTTCTACCTAGACAGTGTACCTATCGTTTTGCGGAATAGTGAATTGAGTGGGGGTTGTCGATCTCAAGGACCTCGTTCAATTAATTGACAATTTATTTACTAACTGAGAAACTAAACTAAGAAAACAGGAAAAGTCACTTTTTCGGGTCTTGCTTAATTTAATAAAAACAAAGACTCAACAACTAACATAAAATAGTAAATAAACTAACAAATAAATAAAGAGTAAAACTCTAAATAAAAGGAAGCACCCCGGATTGTTCTGCAAATCTTCACTTTATAATCTATTAAGAAACTATTCCCTAATTCTGCAATAAACTCAGAAACTATAATTAATTCGTCAACGGCTAAGTCTAACGAATCCTAACCAGTTGGTAGAACTAGCAGCAGACTAATGCTCTAATCCGGACACAACTAATAGCATAAAGAACAATTTCTATTTGAGACTGATTAAATTATAGGCGGGATCACGCTTCTAGTCATTAATCAAGTTTAATTCCTATGTCTTGTTATCTATCTCAGCTCTCGCGTGTTGATTAGAAAACTACAAATATAGTTTTAATAATTAGCTAAAGAATTAAAGCGTATGAAAAACTGGAATTAAACTATTACATTATTGAATTAGTCAAAAGATTACAAATAAATATAACGATCCAGTTTGCTACCCCAATTCGGGAAGCTAGTCTAACTACTCAAACATGTATATAAAAATAACATAAGTAAAAGAGAAAGAGATAACCAAAAATAATATGTGGAAGTGATGGTGGTATGGTGATGGAGTCACGGTGGTCTGGTGCGTGGTGGTGTGTACGAGGTGGTATGGTGAAGGTGTGTGGCGTGATGGTGTGGAGATGGGATGATGATGACGATGGTTGATGGCGGTCCGCTGCTGGTGGCGACGAAGAGAATGGGAACGAGGCATAAGCCTCTGTATTGAGGCGTATGAGCATAAGCACCTCCAACCCTAAATCTTCACTATATATAGCAGCAAAAAAATTATCTTTAATAAAATTATTTCTATCTAAATTGACGTCGTTAGTAAATAATTCAACGATCTATGTTATGCGCTCATCAATAGATAGATATCCCCACGTGTGACGCCAAGTGTGCAACCGTTAACAATTTGATAATTCCATGCCGATGATATTGATGTATATGTGCGGTCAATGTTGAATCAATTTACGTGAGTGAACAAATTCAATGCAGCAATCTTCATGTGAGCGTGGTGTTAGTAGAAACTTCGGTGAGTGCATGGTTACGTTGTGGTTTATTCATGATTAATTAAATAATTAACCATGAAATAAAGTATGTAATATTTTTCCTGCATTTAACACATGAAATGTATCAGTTCACATCAAAACTTAAATCTAAGGAAAAACATATGATAAGCGAGAAATTTGACATCAATTTTTGTGAAAAATAGAAACAATTAAAACCCTAAAAATAGATGTATTCCACACTTATCAGCTGGTGGAGCAGAAGATTGTGGATGAGTGTTGGGTTAGCTAGCTGGTGGAGCAGAAGATTGTGGTTGAGTGTACGGTTGGCTAGCTGGAGGAGGAGAAGAGGAGGATATTTCAATTGGTTCGAGTACTTGAAGTGGGGTCATCCCTTGATGTTGCTCATATTTCGTCCACATATCCATCAACATTGAGCACTTCGTAGACTCCCTAATAACCAGTCTGATCTTTTCATGGAGGAACAGGCTTTAAACATATTAACAAGGCCCTTATCATTGCAGATCTCAATATATTTTTTGCTCTTTAGGTGCATGTAGAAGAATGTGGGGTTACTAGGTGGATTAACGGGTTGTCTTGCCATTGCTTCAACATAGTCTCGCATCAACTCTATGGTGGAGTACATATCGGGTCTAACTCCGGAAAGCAGAACGTACATCCTCCGTACAATAATTCTATAGTGTGGACCTCCATCCTCATATACCAACTTTCATCAAAGTTGTCTAAAATCATGAAAAAAACAAGGAAAGATAACACTACTGTCAGTATTTCCATAAGAAACAGCCAAGAAAAGTTTCATTAGTAATGGACAACACAAATATTGCAGAAATAGCTAGCAAAGGAGAGGGCACGTATCATAGTGGATTCTCAAAAATCCAGAAGCGCAGACATTCGACAGATTCAGAAGTACAGAAAGCGCCAAAAATGAAGTCAAATTACAGAAATCACCAGCAAAGGAGAGGGCACAGAAGCGCAGTCATTAAACAACAAGGTTGTATAAATCGGCAGTAATGGATAGCGCAAATCACCATCCAGTTCGCATTGCTTCAACAGAAGCACAATAGAATAGGTGGCGCAGATCGACAGTTCAGAAGTACAAGAACCCTAACTATTTCAAAATGGGGTTCAACCACCCAACAAATCAACAAGCAAATCAATGTATCACATACAACGAATCGTCGACGAAGAAGAAGCATAGCGATACGAAGCACAGGAAGAAACTGGCGAGTGTCGAATGCGAATGGGAGTGCGGGAGTTCTATTTTCTGAAGTTTGTCATTGGCAAGGAGAAATAATTATTCTGTATTGCAAACTGGTAATATTTTAGGGTCTGTTTGGATGACAAATGGAGGGAAACATTAAAGTCAATGGTCAAAGACAGAAAGAGACAGAAACTTGAAAAAGGTTGATGGAAGATAATACTGATAAAGGTCATGGGTGGGCATTAATATTTCGTGAAAGGTCATGGATGGGCAGTGTAATTTTTCCAATAAATAATGTTCCTTCTCATGTGAATTTACAGTTGCTTTCCCAGTGGAGACATTCTACCATCAGGCACAACGATTTAATTTCCTCGATTTTCACTGCTCCCCTCGGGATTTGGACTTTTCCCACCCTCTAGGAGTACCATGCTTTCTCTTTCACCACCCTTTGCTAGACTTATGCTCAAAGCCATTATTACGGCTGGTATAGCTGTCGGACCTTCTACCCCCCTCATCTAGACCTGGATAATCTCCGGCATCGACACACTATCTACCTTATAGATTGTGGAGTTTTCTTGTGTATTTGAAACAGGAAAATCTACCCTGTTCACCACGATCCTTATTGCCTTGTTAATAACAACATAGTGGAGGTTTCAACCAGGACTCTCGCTTCCACATTGGCTAATACTACAGGGCCATCTTCATCCACCTATATACCTCACCAACAATGGACACAACCTATGTAACATTATCCGTGTTCCACACATGAAACGGGTATACCTCTAATATTGATCCAGATTCTTCTCCTTTATACCCGGTCCGTTAGAACCCACAACCTATTATCCAAGATCAACCATTATTGATGGTATACTTTGTGGAACTCAGAGCTTCATGCACATCCTCTTTTTGAATAAAGACGATCAAAAACTTACTTTGTGAGAACTCAAGCAAACCAGTCGTGACTGACCATCTACCATCTCTAACATTCATACCGGCTTCCACCATTACGACTAGTCATATTTTTAGGCTCTCCCTCATCACTTTGTCTTCTTCCAACTCTATTTGCAATCTGGGGTGACCATGTGACACACCATTTTGTAGTTGCCGGCTCTTCTTCATTCATCTCTATAAATTAGCCAAATTTTTTTGCTTATAATTTTCATTTGGTCTAGAGCGATCCCTAGCCCCTTCACAAGGGCAGAGCATGTATGCTCCTAAATTTGCCAGTTAGAGTTGCAAAATTGTCGTGAGTTTGCTTCACAAGGTGTGACAAAAATAAAAATTTATATTGTCGTAGGAGCAGTTAGGGTTGCCAAGGTGCGATAGAAATCACAAGATGCGATAGAATCATAAGGTGCGCCAGTTAGGGTTGCATGTATGCTCCTTAATCGCGCCAACTAAGGTTGCAAAATCACTGTGAGCGATTATCATTTGCTTCAACAAGGTGCAACAAGAAATAAAAAACTTCTATTGTTGATCGCCAAAGAGAAAAAAGATAAGTTCGAGTATTACTGGTTTCAATTTTCAGCCCCACGTGCGCCTCGTCAATCTGGTGTGCTAGCAATCAAACTGCAGTAATCTGCAAAGGCGAGGACCCAAGAAGAACAAAAAGAGAGGGGTGGAGCATGTTCCTAAATTGCGCCATCTCCATCACTAGTTAGGTTTGCTTAATCCCCATTCGATATTATAGAGAATATTGACAGAGCGAGACATGCGTGGGGATATAATAAAAGATCATTTCAGCGGTTCGTACTTAAAAACCGTCAAAAAAGATACCTTAATTTCTACAGTTTTTAGCACTGAAAATGACCTTTATTATTTTTTAAAAACCTCATTTTCGGGGCTTGTTTAAACTACTCAAGCATGACTTTAAAAATAATAAAAATAGCAAAGAAAGACATTAAACAAAATAAGAGAAAGGGAAGAGAAAACTCCAATTAGCAAGTTGACTCTGGATCCCCGCTCTGCCTTCGTCTTCACGTCAATCCTTCGTTAGAACTACGGTATGACAATGGTGACATGTGGTATGCTAGTGATGGTGGATGAATCGTGATGATGGTGGTGTGGTTTGAAGATGATCAGCGGTGGTGGCCTAGTGTTCTTGAAGAGAAAAGAGAGGCGTAAGGCCCTCCTGCGTGGGAGGTTTTTCGATTTCCAACCCTAACTTATGATTTTATAAGGTAGCGATCGTTTTTAAAATTTTTATCTTCTGATTTCGATGAAACGTTGCGCCTGGAGCTGCACTTGAGTCGCGCCCGGATGTGCCTCCGGAATTGTAGGTTTGGATGTCTCTGTAGCGTCACGCGAGACTTTTCTTCTTGAGGTGTCTGGGGATGCGTTCGGACTTGTATGTCCAGACGCGTCTATGCTGTCCGACCCATTCGCCTGTGCTGGAAGTCTCGGTCTGTGTCCCGACTACATGTCTGGACACATGTCCGGACATATCTTGGACAACTCTCGACACTTGTCCGGACTTGCAGGTCCGAACAGAAGGTCGACGGGCCTTAGATTCTTCATTCGAACTCCGTTTTGCTCCTCGTTTGTTGTGTTGGAATCCTCATGAGAAAATCTATGAATTTCCTAGACATTTCCCTGCATTAGACACTTAAAATGTATCAATTCACATAAAACATAAATATAAGGAAAACATATGATGAGTGAGAAATATGACATGAATTATTGTGAAAATAGGAAGAATTATAGCCCTAAAATAGATGTATTTCACACTTATCACCTGGTTGCATCGATGGTGCTCCTCACGTCTATGAAAGCAAAAACATGTTGCAGGTTGTTTCTCTTGGATTTCTAGAGAGGATATTCTGCATACTTTCTGTGAAACATCAACATGTGCTTCTAGCTTTGCTTATGATCTGGATTTTTCAATGTATCAATAAATATCGTACATATCCTTTCTCCCAACTTCTCAGAGAATGCATGCAGGTCTTCTCACCTTGCCCTACTCGTCTTTTTCCAGCTCCCAGCGACTAGCATCATTCCTATTCCATTTCTGTCTCCAAACCTCCCTAGCGGGGGTGCATCACCCATCTCCTAGGCCTTACCCAGGGCCTCATTTCTGACTCGGTTGAGGCTGGAAAGTGGAGCTGAGATGGAGGGGGTGGGTGATGGGTTACGAAGATCAAGCTAGAATAATGAGACATAAACAAGGTTCAGATCAATAGCCAGGACAGGACTAGAGATGAGAGAGCATTTTGAGGTCTTCTATAACATTCCTATATACTCACTTTGCTGCCAAACTTGCTAGAAGTTCTTCTCTTTTTATATATCGTTACCAATACTTTGATTTGGGCTTTTGAGTTCTCAACTCATGAAATTCATATATACTTGTAATTACTTGAAGCATGCATGGTTATGAATGAAATATCTTCTCTTGTCATACATATATAAATGTAACTTAATCAAGCATAGTCTCCAATTTTTTATATTTGATTATTAATTAATACAACCCCCACACGTTATACGTACGTATATATTCAATAATATTTGATGTCTCACCCCCACATCAACGGACTGATATATATATATTAATGATGAGGATAGAGGTAGATTGGAAGTCCACCAACAGGTTGGGCAGCGGGGTTGTAAATGAATTTCTCAGTGGGATCAAGTTTTTTCCAGCTAAACTTCTTCACAAGGTTATGAATGAACGCCATTATCAAAACTGAGCGTAGCTCCTGCCCGGGCACAGCATTGACCCTCCACCAAAAGGGATGTAACTGAATGGCGTTGGACCATCTCCTTCAAACCTTTGTGGGTTGAACTTGTCTGGTTCTGGAAAGTAATGAGGGTCCATGTGCATTGATTGGGTGTTAACCAGAATCTGCCAGGCACATGATCAATTTATTTGTTATTCAATCTCTTCTATATATGATGAATTCAATTCATTATAAGAGAATTGAGATTAATTCGTATGTAGGCACGTACCTTCCAACCTTTGGTATGTGATACCCAGCATAAGTGATATCAGTTACAGCTTCTCTGAATATAAATAATGCAGCAGGATAGATTCGCATTGCTTCACGGACAACGTTCCAAGTGTATTTCATTTTACGAATGTCTTCCAAATTCAGTAGCTCACCAGTTGTCTTATTGGCTGTGACTTCTATTTGCTCTGTTTCATACATATATATACAATTTTAAGTTAGTTGCAGTAGCAGGAAAATTGTAATAATGAATTAATAAAAACTGAAATTAAGTAATACCTTTATATACTGCATCATATATATCAGGGTGATCAGAGAGGTAACTAACAATAACCAAAATAACACTAGTGGTGGTCTCATGTCCAGCAATCAGCATTTCTAATGCCCTAGAAGCAAGATCATCTTCATTCATCTTGTCATCATCATCAGTGCTCCTTATCATATGTGACAGGAAATCTCCTGTTTCATCATCTTCATGATCATGGTCTTTTGATTTCTCCGCCGCCGCCTGCTTCCTTTCTCTTATGATAACTTTTAGTTGATTCATTAGCTTGTTAGTGGCTCTGGTGGCTTGACCAAAGGATGTCCATGGCAGATTTATTGGGATACTCACGAACCCCAAGCTTAGTGTGTTTAATTGACTTGCGAATTTGGTAATGAGATCAACCTTCTCAACTGATAGGAATAGTTTGCAAGCTAAAGCTAAAGTGCAGAATTTGATGGAAGGATAGGCAACCACCTTGAGAAATCAACAATTAAGTTTAATCAGTGCATATGCATAGATACTTCCAATTAATTTAACTCAACACAACAACTATATCTATATAAGTGTGACTTGGTTAGGAATCCTTGAACCAAAGGTTCTGGGTTCAAAACTCATCATTTAGATCTCAGTATCGTTATTAAGCTGAACTTTGAATCACTTATAAAAAAACTATATCTATATAGTAGAGTATACGTACTACTGACCATGTGTTTCCTCCTCCCAATGACTCTCCAAATACTGGTGTGTCATCTCATCCATAACACTAAGATATTTCTGTAGAATATTATGTTTCACAAACGGCTGAAGTAGATCCCGCATCTTGACCTGTGAGAAGAGATGCTAGGGATGATTTTTATCACGTGTTTAGGCCACCAATCAACAACTAAGTTGCCTTCATTCATGAACAACAACTTATTCTCTTCAGTTCCATGCATCACAACCGTAGTTTCACCCAAGATTCCAGTCTTGAACACTTGGGATGAATAGCGGGTAACACGGTCAAAACGAATTCGTCGACTTTACCTTCACGAATGCTTGCAAGATACTCCATTGATTCACCGATGAATGGCAATCCAATTTTACAGGACCAGGAGGAAGGAAAAACTTCTTCTTATTCTTAGTCAAGGTTATAAGGAGGTTACTGGAAACAAAAAAGTGAAAACAGATGATGATGATGAAGATCATAGAAGACGCAATGAAAGCAAATGACCAAAGGTAATCCATGCTTAATTAGTTTCTATGCTTATGCATGTTATAAGTGTATATATATATACGGCATGTACGTAGCTTGGTTGAAATCAGATTGCTCGGAGGTCCCCAGTTAATGCAATCCTCATTAAATCAAATCCAATTCTATAGTTAGCCTATTTAATGCCCAAGATAAGATTCTTGATATGGCACCGAAAATCGCCCCCCTAGCTAATCTATGTAAGTGTGTGTGAATAAATGAACTAATTTTGGAGGTTCTTTTACTTTGCCTCTTATGTAAATTTTCAGTTACACTTCACATATATATAGCAACACGCTAATGTATCTATCTATCAATTACTTATACATTTAATAAGGGTGTTTTCCCTTTTTTTTAGATGATAATACTCTTTTCAATAATATGTCTAGAAACTTGCATATATATTAAGGAAACTTGGAAAAATGACACAAGTACTCTATTTTTACTTTTCCATCTAGATAATAATTACCCTAGGGAAAATTACATCCCCCACCCATGACGTTTGGCGAAATTACACATCCCACCCACGAGGTTTCAAAAATTACTTTGCCCACCCATGTGGTTTCCACAATTTTACATCCAACAACTTTTCTAATATTTGATCAACTTAAAAGATGGTTAAATGTTGTCCAAAATTGACGAAACTTTACATGGACGATGCTAAGGTGTTATATTTTTGTCCAATGCCAAATCCAAAGTTTTTTAGGTCATATAGGACCCGTGGGACCCAATGAAACATGAGATACGTTCAACGGGTCCCACAGATCATATATGAGCTTAAAAAACTTTGGATTTCACGTTTTACCAAAATATAACACTTTAGTATCGTCCATGTAAAGTTTCATCAATTTTGGACAACATTTATCCATCTTTTAAGTTGATCAAATATTATAAAAGTTGCTGGATGTAAGATTGTGGAAACCACATGGGTGGGCAAAGTAATTTTTGAAACCTCGTGGGTGGGGGGTGTAATTTCGCCAAACGTCATGGGTGGATGATGTAATTTTCCCTTATTTTTATGTTAAGTATTAGGGTGATAAGTGAAAAATTGTATAAAAAACTAGAATGACATATTTTTAAATAAGAATCATTTACTAAAATGACAAATATTAATTACCGGAGACAAATATTTTTTAGAGATAACTAATTAGTTAGCTTTAGCAAGGAACATTTTTGGTTATTTAAATCCTTCAAAAAGCACTGTATCGGTAGGCAATGCAATTTGTGGTGATTTTAGCTTGTTTTTCGGAAAATATCATAACATCATTGACTTAGAGACTATAAATACACTCTTTAAAAGCTGGTAGTGGTAGTACCTAGTCTAAGAACTACTTCTCTCAAAATTCAATCAACAAGTTTTATAGAACAAAATAACATTCAAAATCCATGATATTTTGTAGTTTGTTATTATATGTGATTTTTAAAACATAAGATGTTTGACAATTTGTACAATCCGCGATTTATGTTTATTCTCACATACTTTTATTTGCTTGAATTCCTCATAAAAACAATTATAAAATAGTCCAGATTTTATCTCCTAGTTTTCATGTTTTAAGCTGAAAAATAATTTATACAATAAAGGAGACAATAATAATTATGAGTATAATAATAAGGGAAAATTCACGGTATACTACTAAAAAGTTTATTAATTCCAAAAATATCATTGTTTATATTTTTTTAGATATCATAAAAATAATTTAATTCACCAGATATTACAAATTACTAACTTAAAAATTTTTAAGACCAAAACACCCCTTGTAAACATGTTTACAGTATATTACATAAATATTTATAATTCACGAGATACCACAAAATTTATTAAAAACAAAAAAAAGTTATAGGTTGAAAGTTTATAAAATTTAAAATATCAATATAAAATCATAAAATTAATAAAAAAATATAAAAAATTAAAATACCAAGCAGTCAAGAGAATCATAATTCAAATTTTTTATGATAATCCAACTACAATAATTTTAATAATATAAATATAATTATTAATAATTAATTTAAATAAAGTCATATTATACCTTTTAATAATATAAAAATTAATTTTTTATTAATATATTATTGTCTATTTTTAATCAAATTTATGATTTTTATAATATAATATACCGTTATTATTCTTCGTATTTTAAAGATTTTTTAATTACCGATATATGATAATTTTTATGTCTTCAATTTAACCCATATAAAAGAAAAATTCATTTTTGTTACTTACTTTCCAGAAATATATTTAATAATTTTTGTTTGTATTTTTAAATTAAGTATTATATATATTGATATTATAGAAATATACTATATACTATATACAAGTTAAATAATTTGACAAAAACCAATAGTTAAGAGTATTATAGTCTAATATTGATTTACAATATCATTTTATATATTTTAATAAAAAAATAAGTAATTAGTAAAATTAATGTTCATCAATCATATAAGAGTTAAAATTGAAAAAATATAAAAAATATTATATATATATATATAATAAAATCGCTAATGAAGTATAAAAAATATAATATGTTAGAGAAGTCTCAATTTGATTAAAAAGACAAAAAAATAAAGAAATGATAATTTAAATTTTAATATTTTACTTTATATAGATTTAATTTTTTATAATACTATTTTACATTACTAATAATTCTTTGAGTAAAAATATTATAAAATTTTTTATTATCATTCTCTTAACTATTTTTATTTTTAATTAAGTTTTTTAATTTTTAAATAATATATAGTATTTTTATATTTTTTGAAAATTTTTAATTATATATGTGGTTTTTTTTTATTCTATAAAATGTTAATCAATAAAATAATAAACTTACATTTTATTATATTTTTTACTTTTTAAATAGATATTTTTAAATTTATGGTATTTTATGAATTAATAATATTTTGTAGTATATGGTGAACTATTTTATTACAAGTAGGGGTATTTTGGTCTTAAAAAATTGTAGATTAGTAATTTATGGTATGTGTGAATTCAAATTATTTTTTGTGATATCTAAAAACTCTTTTTAAAAATTATGGTATTTTGTGAATTGACAAAATTTTTAGACATATTCCGTGAATTTTTCCTAATAATTAATTAATTTACAATTGTAGGATAGCATATATTGACGAAAGTTTTGGAACCTTTTCGAATTCAGGGTATTGCTTAATCTATTGTTATTCACTACCGTAGACAGGGGCGGTGTGGGGAATTGTTTTTAGGGGCTGATTTTTAATAATATTAATTAACGTATCAACATTAATTTTTAATTTTTTAAATTAATATTAATTTTTACTATTTGTCATTATATTTTATAAATTGAGATTAGATATTAAATTTGACATAAAAATTAAATTTAAATATATAGATTAATATGTAAATAAATTTGTTTTTTTTCTTAAAAGTTAAAACATTTGTGTATTAGTACTATATGTTAATGTCAATAATATAGAACAATAGTTCTAAACTAGTAGTTTTTTTCTAAAAACTTCTTAAAAAATTATTGTGAATAATTATAATATTATTTTTATTTACAAAGTCTGTAATGAAAAAAATAAAAACACTTGTATTATGGACATATGAGTTACATTATTACTAAGATTGTCATAATAAATAGTTGGGTAAATTCACGGGATACCACTAAAAAGTTTGTTAATTCACAAAATACTATTGTTTTTAAAAAAGTATTTGAGATACCATAAAAATAATTTTAATTCACCAGATACCACAAATTACTAACCCAAAAAATTTTAAGACCAAATACCCCTACTTGTTAAAAAAACATCGTTCACAGTATACCCCTACTTGTTAATTCTAAATCGAATTTCAATAATCTAATAAAATTACATTATAATAGCTAACAGCCGAACTGGATCTGTTATTCTTTAGACCGATGCCAAACAAACTAGAATTAATGAGTAAGAAGAGATATAATGAAAGTCATTGATTGGTTATTCCCGACGAAATTTGATTTGACTCAAAGGTACAACATTAATTCTAAAAGATCAAAAATTTGAAATTTTTTACTCGAAACGTTTCGTGATCTTCAACCAATTATGTGTTTCAATATAATTACCAGAAGTAAGCGCTATAGCTTGTTTCCAATACTCAACAGCTCGATTGAACCAAGCCTCAGCAATTTCAGAATCTCCCTGTCGAATGACCTGCTCTCCATGGTGTTAGCAAAATTATGTGAGGGTCAATGTCACAAATAAGGGCAAGTGAACCCAATCGAAGTAGTAGTAAGAGTGTCGTTTCACTAGGAAATCGACTATCTATCTCCCTCTTCGGTAATCGGTGATGTTACAATAACTAAAGTGAGGGTTTAGCCGGTGGCAAGCTTAATGATTCGGTTCAAGACAAGTTGTAAACTAAATACGGAAACTAAAATCGGTTGTTGATGGATTTGAATGGAAAACACCATAGGATGGTTATTATCACCTAAATTCACCCCAACTTCACTTATGAACCCACTTCACTCAAATTGTATATTTGGACTAGTATAATGACCTTCCAAATCATGGAAGAGTCAACTCTTACATAGCTACTTCAAACTCTCAAAAAAAAAATTCAAATCACTAGATAGCATTAATTGCAAGTCCACATTAATAACCCCAAATTTCACCAACTAATCGAGCTAGCATAATCTAGGGTTTCCTCTCTCTCTTTGGTCACAACACCCAACTCAAAATCATGTGTTGTTAGGAATCACCATAAATGCCATAAATGATCAAGTTATAACATTAAATGAACAAGAGAGAGAAAATAATCATAATAAATGAAGTATAGGTTTTACAAGCTAGTTGGAGGTTTTAAGTTCAAATCCTCATCTCAAAGTGCTAGATGGAACTACTCAAACATGGAGATAAGTAAAAGGGAGAGAGAATGAGAAGAAGCCATTGTTGAAGGTGGTTGAGCTTGGGGAAGGTGAGCTTTCTTCCTCTTCTTCCTTCTCTTCTTCTTCGTCTTTTCTCCCCCAAAATCACCTCTCTCTCTATCCTAGGTTGAGTGTTCTAATGTGTGGAAGTGAGAATGAGAAAGTGTGCCCCCTTTTTTCCCATTTTTAAAATAAGTTACTGGGCAAAATCCCGTCTAGACCGTCCCATAGGGGCGGTCGGCCTGGGGCGGTCCTAACCAGAGCGAAATCTGTGTGCTGAAATCAGCCCGACCACCCCACAAAGGCGGTCCTCCTAGGGCGGTCCGGACCAGAAACCAATTTGCATGTAGAGTTCAACCTCGACCCCCCACAGGGGCAGTCTCTCTGGGGCAGTCCGGACTAGAGACGCTTCTTCTGCACCAAAATTGTCCCATTTGACCCTTTGTCTTTGACACACCCCTCATGGCAATAAAGCTTGACCATAAAGCCTTGAGAATCTTCAAAAATCATTGCTCAAATGAGCTTTTACCTATGTTATAAACAAAATGGTATAGGTTCACCTATATTTTCGAAATGCTCTATAAAGTGGTGAAATAGGTCAATAGTTGGATGAAATAAAGGTAAATAGAGACCTTATAATTACATTATTTCACTACTCATCAACTCCCCCACACTTATCTATTTGCTTGTCCTCAAGAAAAATTAGGAGCCACATGAAGGATAAATATTTAAAGTAAGCAAGTGTTCAAATGAATTCTTGGATTATTGTGAACAAAAAGGGTGGATAAATTCATGAGGAGTGCAAACCAATCTAATCATGGTGGCATGGGTGTGCTTAGGGCAAAATAAAAATTAGACTTTTTGGGTATGATCTGAAGTGCTTCAAAGTTCTTAACAATTATGGAACTTGGAGAACTTTTCATGACCAACTTCTCTTAAGAATGGGCATTGAGGATAAAACAAAGGAAAATAGAGATTTGCATTTAGTTCACTTTTGTAACGAGAGATGAGGAGAGATATCTAGGCGTTTTGCCTTTGCATTTAAGAACACTCAACTCTCATTTGTGTTGGTCACCAATGGTGTCTCTCAAGTTCCTTTTTCTAGAGTTTTTCACAAGGAAGCACCCTTTAGCAATCCTTAGTGAGGAGACAGAAAGAACCCCTAAGCATTAAAAATTCACCAAAGATAAGGTTATAAGATTGCACCCCATTTGAATGCACCTCATAGATTTTTGAAATTTTTTTATGAAGAAATCTAAGAGTTCGTGAGAAAACTTACTTCCTAAAAATGTAACTCCTAAATGGAAGCAACAAGATAAGCATAAGAGGTTGAGCAGTGCGCAAAAAGAAAAGGTCGGTTCCCCCACACTTGAATGGGACAATGTTCTCATTGTTCAACAATAAAATCGGGTAGAAATAAATAAGACCTTTTCAAAGCACTAAACATAAAGTTGACAAACGTATAATGCATTGTGTGAAGATTAGAGTGTTAAGAAACTAATACTCCCATGATAAGGTTTGAGTTGTTGGCGGGCTTCCCCCACACTTGCTAGTGTCCAGGGTCGTTGAGGCGCTAACTTCAACAGTGAGAGCCGAAGAATTTGCAAGAGTATCTTTCGAATTGTTCCTAACTCATCCCTGGGGTGTAGTTGTTCCAATTTTGTATATATCTACAATGCATAATAAAAAAAACAACGAGGTGTAAAAGGATTCCAAAGAATACGCAAAAACCCATGGTTAGATTTCAAAAGGGGGGCTCATGAGTGAGTCCAATATCATAAAGTATTGAAAGTGACATAAAAAAGTAGAAAACATGATAAAGTACTAGGAAACATAATCTAAAGGAAAGTGAAATGACAAAAACAAAAAAGTATTCAGGAATAGACGAAAGTTCAGAAAATGAAACTCAACACCTAACATCTGGAACAAGCTACTAAAATGGTGGTCTATCTCGGTCGACTTTCTAGCGCAACACCTCATACCAGGCCTCCATTTGGTGATGTACTCCTCCACGTGCTGCTGGTACGCCTCGAATTCCTCACGAGAGACCGAGGGGAGGGACGGCGGCGGTAGGGCGGGGAGGGGGGCATCTGTAGTGGATTGTATAGCTTGGGAAGAAAGCCCGATGATGACGCCGTGTTGTGAGCTGACTGAAGCTTCTCCCAACTGTCTACAGTGCGGTGGAACCCCATTCACCGGAGGGCATTAGGTCCGATGGGGGCCATGGGAGGGCCAGGTACCTCGTCCTTGAAGTCAACCCCATATTCAAGGAACTGAGAGTGAAGGAAGTGAGGGTAGCCTAGATGCTGCGTAGCCTTCTTCGTGACCATATGGCGCAGGTGGTCGAACATGAGCCCGGAGATGGAGAATGTAGAGTCCGAATCTGGGGTGGTGATGTTGTGGATTAGGAAGCACAAGTCCTTACTGCCCCGGGCAAAATATTGTGCCGGATCAGGCAAAGATAACTTGCTGCCCGGCATCTTAACGCATGTTGGGGGTCATGGTGATCCGGGACGCAGTGCCCGACTGGTTTTTCTTGCGGCGCGTGGTCTAGAGATCATCGACGAACATCTGCCGACAGTGCTGAAGGCGACTGTCGAAGATGTAGGCACTGCACTCATAATCCTCCAGAGGTAGATCTAGAGACTCCATGAATGTCCTAGGTGATCTCGATCATCCGACCACCAACAAATGATACGAGCTTGAAGCAGGTCTCCTCCATCACGTTCGCATAGAACTGGTGTACTAAATCAGGGTAGAACTCACCACCCATCGTCAGGAAGCGTCCCCATCCCCAACAAGTCAAAGATGGACCGAAGGTTGAGGTCCTCGATGATGGACTCATCTACACGATGCTCTTGAACAAGCTCACGTCGGGGCCCATTATGGTACCATTGCTTGGCATCTTCATTGATGAAAAGGTCGTCTATCAATCGGGTTCCAGAAGGAGGGAATGCCATGGCACGGCGGAAGTAAGCTGGAGCTTTGCCCTTTGTGCGACAGCGAGGGGCCATTTTCTGAAACCAAGAACAAGAAACAAAACCAGCGAAAAAAACAAAGTGCAAAACAACAAAGGAGAGTTAAAAATGACAAGGGAAAAAAATGTAAGGAATGGTTAGAGAAATATTCATAAAGCACAGGTGAAAAAGAAAGATAGAAAAATTGCACAAAAAATTTCTGTTTAATCTCCCCTGTTTTTCTTTATCTGCCCGGTTATGAGAACCTTCACAATCTTACTCAAAGGGATACCATTCAGCTCCCCAAAGCATACCACTAATAATTCCAAGCAAAATGATAACTATTCCGCCAAACAAACTAACAATTCACCAAATTTTTGCATTTTAGGCCACCATAAAATCTAACCAACTAAAGGTACTACCTTAGGCATTTTAGGGTCAATCATGCTCACAAATCATTCAGCAGCACCCAAAATCAATAGCATAAATTCAATCACAATTGAATGATGCTAAACAAAGCATAATTCAAATTAAGACAAAAGTCATAAAATTATACTAAGAACCACCAAATTCCCACTCTTTCAGCCACATTGCCACATAAACCCTAGAATCAAGGTTTATGAGCATTCAAAATCCCTAATTTCACAAAATTCACAATTTTCAATATAAGGCTCCGTTTGGTTCGCATACAATTAACCCCAAAGTGTAACTTGCTCAAATTGAAAAAATTAACAACTTAGGGGTAAAACACATACCTATATGTTTTAAGAAGTGAATGGAGCAAAAATCGACAAGTTTTGAGACAAAATCGGTCAAAACCGATTTGAGGAAAAAAAAAATTGAAATTAGGGTTTTACGGTTTGATTGGTGGCTGGGGCGGTGGCGTTTCTATCA
The DNA here is from genome assembly GCA_023374045.1 of Limonium bicolor. NCBI lineage: Eukaryota > Viridiplantae > Streptophyta > Magnoliopsida > Caryophyllales > Plumbaginaceae > Limonium > Limonium bicolor. The sequence continues at coordinate 219,946,351 of CM041780.1, read as the reverse complement.
CAGGTGGGCACAGTGGCGGTCAATGGCAGCGGGGGCGGCGTGCGGACGTCGGAGGTGGTGGACTGGTTCGCTGGGTTGCTGCTGAAATGCGCGAGGAGTAGTGGGAGGGCTGCGCGACGGAGAACTAGCTTGTGTTCGTCGGGGGAAGAAAGAGGTAGGTTGGGGGAAAGAAAGGGAGACAAGCTTAAGTCAAAACGTTGTGCTTCGGTTTTTTTTTCAAAATTTTGGTCCGGACCGCCCCACAGGGGCGGACCTCAACAGAGGAGAAATTTAAGAAAAATCAGACTCAGACAGCCCTGGTGGGGCGGTCTTACAAGGGCGGTCCGCACCAGAGGCAAATTTTTGGGAAAATCAGACCCCGACCACCCCACAGGGCGGTCCGCACCAAAGACAATTTTCCTGATAGAATATGTATCTGACCGCCCCTGTGGGCGGTCCGCACCAGAACCTAAAATTTTCATTTTTAAATTCACCACAACACATCCAATTGAACACAAAAAGTCCTAGAATCATAGAGCAGCAGTAAAACCCAAATACAAGCACTTAAACACAAGCAAAAGCAATAATAAAAACTAAGAAGCTAAGCACTTAAAAGGACAAGGAATGAAATCCGGGTTACCTTCCAAAAAGCCACCCTTCTTTTTACGGTCTTTGGCTAGACCATAGTGAGTTAGATCAAACCTGGGGCTCTTATAAGTAGAGAGGATGTTCCTCCACCTTCTCGATGTCGCCTCATAGGTAATGCTTCAACCTAGACCTGTTGACCATGAACGTCTCACCCTCCACATTCTTCACTTCGATTGCACCATATGGAGTCACCTTGGTGATGGTGAATGGTTCGGACCAATGTGATTTGAGCTTACCCGGAAAAAGCATCAACCTCGAATTACAAAGCAATACCCAGTCTCCCTCATGGAACTCCCGCCTTAGGATCATTTTATGATGCCACCTGTTGGATTTTTCCTTGTAAATGTGGTTGTTCTCATAGGCTTCTTCCCGGAATTCCTCTAGTTCGGTGAGTTGAAATCTTCTTTTGTCGGCGGCACTCTTAAGGTCAAAGTTCAAGGCTTTCACAACCCAATATGATTTATGCTCCAACTCAACGGGGAAGTGGCAAGCCTTTCCAAAGACGAGATGATATGGGGACATCCCGATGGCAGTCTTGTATGCCGTCCGGTAAGCCCATAATGCATCGTCTAACCTTAAGGACCAATCCTTCCTTGAGGAGGTCACCGTCTTCTGCAATATCCATTTCAACTCCCTATTTGTCACCTCGTCTGGCCCATTGTTTTGAGGATAGTAAGGTAAGGATACCTTGTGTCTCACTCCGTATTTTTCCATCAATGCCTCAAACTGTTTGTTACAGAAGTGAGATCCCCCATTGTTGAGAATCGCTCTAGGCACCCCAAATCTCGTGAAGATATTTTTTTTAAGAACTTGGTCACGACCTTGGCATCATTGGTGGGAGATGCAATGGCCTCCACCCATTTTGTGACATAATCTACCGCCGCCAAGATGAAGATATTTGAGTGGGAAGAGAGGAAAGGACCCATGATGTCGATGTCCCATAGATCAAAGGGTTTAACCTTGATCATCACATTTAGTGGCATCTCGTGCTTCCTGGATATGTTCTCTAGCATTTCGCAACGGTCGCAAGTGGATACAAAGGAGTGGCAGTCCTTGTGAAGCATTTTCCAGAAAAAAACCTGACTGTAGTACCTTGGCCGCTTTCCTTGCTAGCCCGTGGTGCCCTCCTACCTCTAGGGAATGGCAGTGGGTGAGGATTCTCTGAACTTAATTCATCGGTACATACCTTCTAATCATCCCAATCATCCCGTCAGCATAGACTCGGAAAGGTAAGGTCATCCCAAAAATAGTGCTTGATGTCGGTGAAGAATTTCTTCCTTTGCTGGTATGTCATCTCATATGGCACTACTCCCCTTACCAAGTAGTTTGCAATGTCGGCAAACCAAGGATCACCGGTTTCTCCAATGGTGAACAAGGTTTTGTCCGGAAAATTTCATTGATAGGGGTACCATCATCCGGTGTCTCTATACGAGACAAGTGATCAGCAACAACATTTTGAGTGCCCGGTTTATCCCTAACCTCGATCTCAAATTCCTGCAGCAATAGAATCCATCTCAAAAGCCTCGGTTTGGCCTCCTCTTTGGTGAAGAGATATTTAAGAGCTGAGTGGTTGGTATGCACAATCATCCTACTACCCTACCCAGAGATAAAAGCGAAACTTATCTAATGCAAAGACTACCATTAGAAGCTTCTTCTCGGTTGTGGCATAATTTTTCTGAGGATCATTGAGGGTCTTACTTGCATAGTAAATTGTCCTCAGAATTTTCTCCCTTTTTTGACATAGGGCTGACCCCCACGACATAGTCGCTTGCAACACACATTATTTCAAAAAGGAGGCTCCAATCCAGTGATACAACTATCAGGGCGAAGACAAGGCACTCTTTGAGAGTGTTGAAGGCCTTTAGACATTCCTCTTTGAATTCAAATTTGACATCTTTGGCTAAGAGGTCACACAGAGGTTTGGAGATTTTTGAAAAGTCCTTGATGAACCTTCTGAAGATACCGGCATGGCCAAGAAAACTTCTAATGTCTTTAACCGAAGTGGACGGTGGTAGCTTCTCAATGACTCCGACCTTGGCCTGGTCAACTTCAATCCCATTGAAGGAGATCTTGTGCCTGAGGACGATCCCTTCTCTCACCATGAAATGACATTTCTCCCAATTGAGTACTAGGTTGGTTCCTCACACTGGGAGAGAATGGCGTCCAAGTTCTTTAGGCATGAGGCGAAGTTGAGCCCAAACACTAGAAGTCATCCATAAGAACTTCCATGCTTTTTTCAATGAAGTCAGAGAAGATTGCCATCATACACCTTTGGAAAGTTGCGGGAGCATTGCATAATCCGAACGGTATTCTTTGATAAGCGAATGTTCCATAAGGGCATGTAAACGTGGTCTTCTTTTGATCTTCCGGGGCTATAGAGATTTGGAAGTACCCCGAGTAGCCATCAAGAAAACAGTACAAATCTTGTCCGGCTAACCTTCTAGCATTTGGTCGATAAAGGACAAAGGGAAGTGATCCTTCCTTGTGACCGTGTTCAACTTCCGGTAGTCGATACACACCCTCCAGCAGCAGTTGTTGTTCTTTGAGGGACCAGCTCACCTTTAGCATTGGATACCATCGTGATTCCTCCTTTCTTTGGCACCACTTGAGTCGGACTCACCCATTAACTATTAGAAATAGGATAGATGATTCCGGAGTCGAGTAGTTTCAGGATTTCTTTTTTAACCACCTCCTTCATGTTCGGGTTGAGCCGTCTTTGAGGTTGAACAAGTGGCTTGTAGTTTTCTTCCATGAAGATCCGGTGAGTGCACAAATGTGGCGCAATACCCCTTAAGTCTGAAATGGACCACCCAATAGCCCTTTTGTGGTCTCGAAGCGCCCTCAACAAACTGTCTTCTTGTGCTCCTGTGAGAGAGGAGAAATAATAATAGGAAGATCACAAGGTTCAGTTAAATAAGCATATTTTAAATGAGAGGGTAAGGGTTTCAACTCCATGGTGGGAGGCTTCTCAACCCAGGTGGGGAGCTTTTGTGCAGTTCGCTCCAAGGGCTCCGGTGGTGGGTAGTGTGTCTGATATGGCATTGGCCTCTTGTCTAATGTAGCTACCATCTCTCTCACCTCCGGTTCATCTTCCCGGTCTCCACAAGTTTCAGTCAAAGCAACGGTGAGAGCATCATAATCAAAACAAGAAGAGTAATTATCTTATAAAATATAATCAATAACATCTATGACAAAACAGCTTCTGCATGTGTGGGTTTCTTCACTACCTTAGACATGTCAAACTCAAGCTTCTCATCATGAAATCTCAAGATAATTTTTCCATTTTTCCCATCTATTAAGGTCCTAGCAGTTCTCAAGAATGGCGACCTAATATCAGTGGTACTCTAGCATCCTCCTTCATATCAATCACAATGAAATCAGCCTAGAAACAAAAGTCCCTACAGTCACTACTAAATCCTCAACTTTCCCTTTCGGGAAGACCAATGACCTAGCAGCAAGTTGTAATTGCATAGCAGTGGGTGCACACTCGTCAATCCCAAGTTTATTAAAAATTGAACGAGGCATCAGATTTATGCTTGCACCTAAATCACATAATCCACTACCACAATTTACGTCACCAATAGAGCAAGAGATTATAGGCAAACCGGGGTCTCCAAGTTTTGGAGGAGGTTTTTGTAGTAGGACCGCCGAGATCTCCTCGGTGAGCTGCACCATCTCTGCACCAAGTGTTGCTCTCTTGTTAGCAAGGATGTCTTTCATAAACTTGACGTAGATGGGTATTTTTTCAAATCATCTGCAAAAGGAACATTAATTGTTAATTTGTTAAAAATGCTTAGGAACTTTCCAAATTGTTCATCTAAATTTTCTTTTTAAGTCTATTTGGGAATGGAAGAGGAAGTAGAGGTTTAGCAAGAGTAGAAGGGGAAGATGATTCAGAAGACTCCTTCTCCTTGGAAATATTTTTCGGTTGAGAAGGAACGTCCTCAACAATCTCTTGTTTTTCCTCTTGACACTCTTGAATTTCTTCATTTTGATTCTCTTGGTTATCAATATCAACTTGTGGAGATGAGGTTTGTAGGGGCCGACCACTTCTCAAGGTTACCACTTTGGCCTCTTCCCTCGGGTTGGGCTTTGTTTGACTTGGAAAGGTGCCCGGTGGTCTTTGGGAGAGTTGTTGAGATATTTGACCAAGTTGGGTTTCAATGTTTTGTTGAATGCTGTTTGATTAGCATTGAAAGCCTTTTGTTCTGAGAACTTGGTCTTTGCAGTGACAATGAAATCCGCCATAAGGTTCTTCGACCTTGAAGTCCCACTTGAAGAAGAAAAGGGGGACTCTTGTTGTTGTTGTTGTTGATGTTGGAAACCCGGAGGAGTTCCTTGTGGTCTATACCCGGATTGAAAATTTGATGGTTACCTTTGAGCTTGAGGTCTATAACCTTGGGAGTTGTTGAAGTTTTTGTTTGGTAGTACTTGGCCTTGGTCATTCCTCCATGAAAAGTTCGGATGGTTCCTCCATGGCGCATTGTTGTTGTTGTACGCTCGGTTGCCTATGAAGTTCACATCCTCTTGTTGGTTCATGTTCATCTCCCCTTCACAACACCGAGTGTCGTGGGCACCCGCAATGGCACATCCCTCTGAGGATTGACCGGAAGATGAAGAAGCTATGGCCTTGACAATTTCAGTTTGAGCGGTAGCTAGCTTCTCTACCATCTTCATGAGAGATGAGATTTGAGGTGAGAGATGATTGGTGGGTTGCACATTGAGGAGGCCAGCTGCTCTTGGTACTCTTCCCTTGGCTCTAGACCATTGTCTTGTGTCATTAGTCATCGTCTCTAGAAGTTCTATTCCTTCCTCGGAGACTTTGTCATGAAGCTCCCTCCCGCGGAGGAATTAACGAGAAGGCGGTTGGAGTCGTCCAGCCCATTGAAGAACAATAGACACAAGGATTGGTCATCTAAACCATGGTGGGAGCAATTCATGAGCAACTCCTTGAACCGGTCCCAAGCATCATATAAAGTATCACCCGACTCTTGGTAGAACGTGTTGATTTTGCCAATTAATTGCCTTGTCCTACTTGTGGGGTAGTACTAGGCAAGAAATTTGCTAGCCATTTGCTCCCATGTGTGGATGGACCTTGATGGGAGGCTACAGTACCACCTCAAAGCTGATTTGGACAATGAGTGGGGAAAGAGTCGTAGCCGGATCCTCTGGTTTAGATTACCCATTTTACAGAAGGGTTGCAAAAATCCAAGAAGAGGCTCAAGTGGTTTGGAGCATCATCCGGATTCGCCCTACTAAATTTTCCTTGGTCCCGGATGGCGGTGATGAAGTGGGTTTTGAAAGCCCATTATAGCCGGATCTCCTTTGCCCGGCTCCTCTCTCTTTCTCTCTCTCTCTCTAATTTTTTCCAGTTTTAAAACGCGTCTCGCTGCTTCTACCACCTGGTCCGGGTTTCCATCCAAAGAAAGACCTGGACCCGACTCAAGTGAGAGTATTATGTTCGGGCTAGGAATGTTGTCGGACGAGAAAATGCTGTGAGACATCTGGCTCATTTGGTAGGACAAAAGTGCAGACATTCCCTTGGTCCGGGTTTAACACCAGGACACTAAACTGGACCACACTCAAAATTTTCCAGTGACTCGTGCGCTGCTTTGGTCCAGGTTGTTTCTTCAGACACAAACCCGGACCACCCTTAAAAGTTGATAGAAGCTTCATCTCGGGACTGGTCCGGGTTATATACGACATAAACCAGGACCACATAGACCTGGACCACTTCCAGAAACATGGTCCAAGCTCGTTTTTGCTCTAGCTTCTTCGTTCTAGCTCCAAATTTGTATCCGTTTACGCTCACATGTTCCTCTCCTTGTCTACTTGATTCCTAGCTATGTTATTCCTCATGTTTAACCAATAAATGTGTAAAACACTAATAAAACACAAAACTAGAGGAAAACTAGCTAGAGTTGAGAAATGAGTATGAAAAGTGTTGATAAAATACACTAAATACACCCCTAAAACATGCTCATTTGGACACTCATCACAACCACACTTACCTTTTTGCTTGCCTTCAAGCAAAACCAAGCACCCAAGCAAATAAGGAATGCTAAAAAATAACAGTTACTATCATGAAGTCGATAACAGAAGAAGTAAATATTGATTAAAACTTTCGAGGAGTGTTAACCATCTCTTAGTGGTAGCATGGGTGTGCTCAAGGCAAACTTAAATTTCGAGTTTTAGGGTATGATCCAGAGTGATTCAAAGTTAAAAAGATTATGTGACTTGGAGGTACAATGCTTCATGGTTTCTCTATAAACATTGGCTTTTTTCACAATTGTAACGACCCCAAAACTACCCTGGTTCTATGACTGTCACATGTCGCGCGCTTATTACCTAAGACACGCAAGGCTACATTCATGAAACCCCAATAAGAACCAAAAGCTCTTATATTAACAAATAAGGTTACAACTTGTCTCACAGGTTACAAAGCGGAAGCCATAAGTAATTACAAAAGCCACAAGGCTGTAAAGCATACAAAATCCGGAATGCAAACTAAAAGCAAAAGCAGAAGTCTTCGACCACATGTTAAAACCTACAAATCAAAAGGAATAATAGAGGTGAGCAACTATAGCTCAACAGGTGATAAACTTCATCAACTGAGCATGCTCAAAACAAGTATAGAACACACACACACACACACACACACACACACACACATATATATATATATATATATATGAAAGTGCTTATAGCAAAAGCAGAATCAGAGTCAAAGTGAAAGATTTTCAAACAAACTGAAGTCCAAAACAGAACGTAGCTAAGTGATGGTCAAAACAGACACTTAATCTGCGAAAGACAGTTAGAAGATGGAAGCTTTACAATGAGAAGTTAGATGATTAGAGACAGAAGCAGAAGCAGAGCAAATCAGAAACCACAATCACTCTGTTCACAAGAGGAACCTTCTCTAAAACAAAGAGAAATCAGACAGAGTGGTTCACAACATATAACTTTACAAATCAGAAGTGGGGCCCTAGAAACCAGATGACACATCAGAAGGGAAACATAAGCCCTATGGATCAGTAGATCCCACAACAGAAGGCGTAGAGACAGCTATTGGACCTGTCGGTCGCTAGTCATCCTTGGAAATCAGAGGAACAGAAAACATAAGGACATCTTGCGTAGCATGCTACGAGATAGCCAAATGTGAGCATCCACGGATCAAAAGCTATGTAACTAGTTCCCCAAAATAGAAGCTTATTTAGAATAGTAGGTGTTTAAGGTACAACACTAAGCGCAAAGGCTTAACAAATGAAATATAAGTCATTGCCTAAAACAGTAGTCGTATACCAAGACTATCAAAACACGAAATGCCAAACAGAAACATAAATTAAAATCACACTCTCAAAGCCATTCAAAGGTTATAAATATAATATAGTACTATTGTAACAAAAATACACATAAACACATGCTCAAATATGTCAAAACAGATTATACACACTTAGGGGATCATAACCTCACACACGGAAGTCAAATTGGAGCTCAAATGAACATTTTAGGTGAAATCAGAGGTGTCTCCAGACATACATCCGAACTTACAAGTCTGGGTGCTCGCCGTGACACAAAATAGAGATGTCTGGACAAGTGTTCAGACTTACAAGTCTGGATGCACGCCGAACATCAAAATAACACATGTCCGGACATATGTCTGGGTCACAAGTCTGGACATACATTCAGGTTACAAGTCCGGACGCATGCCAAATTTGAAATCATAGAGAAGTCCTGATATCTGTACGAACATACATGCCTGGACAGAGCCCAATAAAGAGGATACACGGTGTCTGGACTTGTGTCCTGACTTGCATGTTTGGACACCAACCGAACTGCAAATCCTGGACTCATCCTCACATCCCGTGCTGATATACATGTCTGGTTAGATGTCTAGACACAACAAAACTGTCGACAAAACATAAGCATCCGAAGCCCCATCTGGAATTTCATCCAAACACAGCAAAATTTGTAAATCACAGCAGGGTAACAATGGCGAATCCAAAAACACAAATTCCCAATATTATCACAACGTTTCTTCATATCAAGTAGCCAAATCAAAACACTTCCCGTGAGGTTTTAATAGAGCAAAACACAACTCAAATTCACGACGAATTCAGAGAATCGATCAACACTTTCAGAAAAAGAAATGAAAATTAGAAATCCCCGTGGGTGAACACACACAACTAAATCCATCTACCACCTACCTTACATCTAAAGCATATCACACCTCCACGTACTCCACATAGCTCACTCCTCGAATCCCCACATGACACTAGTGGAAACAAGGTTTTATACCAAGGTTGTTTTGCTTAAAAACCATGGTTTCAAACCGTGGTATAGGCTCACGTCGTATATAGGAAAATTTCTATAAAAGAAGGTTTGAAGTTAGAGAACCGTCATTTCAGACCCTCTTTCCCGCGGATTTAAGTGACTTTATATACGACGGTTATCTGGGTCAATCGTGGTTTATAGTTGGTCTTAAACGATGGTTCTTGGCTAAACCATGTTATATAGTGTGTCTTAAACGACTGTTTTTGGGAAAACCGTAGTATATGGTCTCGTGCCAAAAACATTTTAAACCACAGTTTTTGCCTGAACCGCGGTTTATTAGTTATTTATTTGTTTTTAAGTTTTTTGTTTTTTAGCCTCTACCATGTGTTTTCAAACATAACCCAATACAATCACATATACCTGTATAAAGCATCCAACTAGTATTGCTCTTTGGCAACCAACACACATTACATATATGCACAACTAGTAAAACAAGAATTGTTAGTTGAATTGCAACAAACCCATTCAAACATCTCAAAAATAAGAGAGAGTTGCACTTTACAAAACTTTTGAAGTGTACTTTGCTTTAGCCTAAACTATTATAAGTTTAATTACACTAGGAGAAGAGCTAAGAAACACTTAAGTAATTCTTACACCAATATTTTGACATATGATCTCTTACAAAGTCCAGATTCATTTTGGCATAAGTGACCCGTGCTTTTATGAAAAACGAAATGATCTGTCCATAAAACGAAATTGATCATCATTAGTACACACACTATTTATTAACCCAATAACTTTAACTACAACTTAGATTGGTATCGATTACCTTGTCATCATGATCAAGAGTGTCAATATTTTTAACATTCTCATACATATACCGCATCATATAATAGCTACAGCTCCATGAATCAGGCTGTTTAGGACACTGTCATCACACATCCATAGATTACCAACATTTTAGACAGAGTAAGAAACGTTACTTTACTTAATTAATACAAACATGTTAAAATGATTATTTATCGGTATGTAATAGAAGTTCTTGATGGAGAATGGTCTACCCCTGTCACTTAAACCAATATTATGACCACTGCATAATAGCACTAAAATGAAGCCATTTATTAGATGCCAATAATCCAAGACAAGATAAAAGCAAATGAAAATGTATGAACATTTTAAAGGCCCACTCCTTCAATAATTTCTTTATAGCGATCTCTCGATGGTCATCGGCGCCTAATGAGTCTCATATCAATAGGAATGAGGTGTCGACACAAAACACCATCAACAACCAATGATTGCTACCACAGATAATAGAGAATGTGTTTTAGAACATATTTAATTTCTAATAAATAAATATAATACATGATTAAGAAGCAAAGAAGTTCAGTTATTGTATACTTAAATTTGGTGATATGGGATTAGCAGATATTTGCTTCGTCTTTGCACGACAACACAAAATCCACGCCTCATGTGTTGTGCACATTGCGAACCATCCAATGCGCCCTAAGTTGCTGACATCATTTACAGACACAAGAATGTGATGGCAGTGTCTCTGTCATTCCTTTGCAGTATAGTAGTCAAACACCTAAAGAACATTTTTTAAACATATATGTTAAATAGCTAAAAATAAATGAAAGATAAATTAATAATTTAAAGAACACTTAAGCACAATACGCCTGGATGACAGGGATAATGAGCAGATCTCCAGTCAACAATTTCTTAACATCGCTGAAGGTGATCATCAGATCCATAGACTCACTCGTTTGGAAAATATGCTTAGGAACTCGCATGTTGAAGCTGGAAACACCCTCATTCTTCATCATGAGAAAGTCGTACAACATCTTTTGTCGTGCTGTCAACCTCTTGATGAACTTCGATGCCAAAATGGGGGGGGGGGGGGGGGGTCTTTTCGGAGTCACATCAAAAGGCTTCACCACTTCTTTCCTCACCTTCTGACTCTCATCAACTGATCTCATTACTTCTTTCCCTGTATCCACTATCCTCCTTTTAACCATTTTTCCCTTTATCGATCTAATATTTATATAATAATTAAATTATAAAATGACATAAAACTTAACAATAAAGTTAAAAATAAACATTGAAGCATATAAATAATTACCTCGTCATCGACATCAATGAGAGAATAAGGTCATGAAACAACTAAATATTTTGCATCAATTATTTTTTTCCACTCACTGGACTCCAATGGAAGCGGAGTATACTTATGGCCACGTATAATGTCGTCAACCGACACACAGGTGTGAAGAGGTGGGGTGCGCTTGAAATGTACTAGTGTGTCTGGTCGGGTCTGTAAAACCCTACTGAATGCAACATGCACAGTCCCACCATCCAACACTTGAAATAGATGACACGATTTAGACGTCTACATCAACTCACAACAATAACAATAAGCTAGCTATAACAAAATTACATTTTTATATGTAGCAACTAAGGTGAAAAAGAACTCAAACATGGAGGTTAACATACGAGAATGTGTCACCCACGAACGAAAATGGTGCAGGTACAATTGCAGCAATACTAGGGGTGTGTGTAGGAGCAAGGACTAGTGCAGCAATACTAGGTGTCGGTGTTGGATTGGACACCGGTGTAGGATCTGGCAATGGTGTAGGATGGGGCACAGGTGTAGGATCTGGCGTTAGTGTAGAACCAGGTGTCGGCTTAGGAGCAGGCCCCTGGCCCAATACTAAAGCCTCAAGTTTTCGCAGGCGGTCCTCGTAGACTAGTCGCTCCTCAGCTAATTATCGATCCACCTCTTGCTGTACTGCCTCCCCTAACTGTGCCTCCACCATTTCCCGTATGATTTTAGCCTGTGGTCTTGCTTGAGACGAAGGAAACACATCTCTTTGGTGAACTTCCTCTCCTAGCCCACTCACTCGCCCTGGATGATCCCTTTTCCCAATGGCCTTATTCAGTGGATCATCTTGGCTCGAAGGTGTTGGAACTACCTCTCATTGCTCGGTAGATCCAAACTAGATTTAAAGCACATAATATTAGTAATTAAATTTCTAATTAGTAAACAACAAGTTTTTAAGAATATATAGGTACTTACAATTTTTGAAGCCAACTCAGCAGTCTCACTTCACGGGAATACATACACCCCCTCAGCATTTTTCTTCATCCGACCCAACAGATAAGTCTGCACCCTACTTGCATCTTCAACATTTTCATTAACTAATTGGGTGTCGTCTTCATTAACGCGTGTCAGCATGCCTTCATTCTTCCACTACTTTAAACGCCCAGTATAGCTAGATCGTCCCATGTAGTGCGTATGGATATTTTTCTGTCGATTCTATCTCGCTATTTCTTGACGTCTTTGTTATAGAACTTGTAAATTGTAAGTTATTCAAGAAATAAAAATATTTGTTTGTTAGTTTAAAATAAAAGAAAAATAAAGAATTGTATAAATACCTTAAACTCTTCTGTCTGGTGAGTATCAAAGAATATTTTCCAATCTTCCTCCGTGATCATACCGTCATACATGACCCACGGCGACACACTTTTGGAGCCCATGTCTACTAATCCAACCAGATACCAACCGGTGCTTCCACTACCTCAGGGATGTCACTAGAAGTGACATTATCCTATCACGTAGCACATCCGTGACTTTATACCGCTACTGCACCCTCTGCCACATGATGACTTTGTCTGCCTATTCTTGATCTTTCCAATCCTTATTTATAGAACATTGAGTCTTCGCCATCAAGCCCAAGAAAGAAGCAAACTGGTGCTTCGACCCTCTAGAACGTCTGAGGTACTTGTCCCAAACCAAATCTATGGGAGAACCCTTATTCACCTTCAAGCCACTGGTCGGTCCACGTCCCTTCCGGGAGTTCGGTGAATAGGTCATGTCATTGGTGGTTCTTCGGCATGAACATCGTCATCAGGAGTCTCATCGCACCCCAACTACATCTCCTCTTCAACTCTATCCTCGTCAGAGTCCAGAATGTAAGATGTAAGAGAGTAGTTCAACTTTAATAACACATATCTGATGAAATTAGAATAAAGTTAAATTCTAGAAAAATTTTAGCACGACCTTTACACATTTTTAGATACTTTACTCTTTTTTATGCATAAACAAACACAGTAGCATCATTCTCAACAAAACACACAAATTAGGCATCATCAGCCACACAAGTATGCATATATATATGATCAATGAACAAAAGCAACCGTCCCATTTCAAATTAATCTCACATTTCACCACGCTATGAAATATATCTAATAACCGTGGAATACAAATAGAATTTTGTATAAGGTTTATTTGTGACAATATATACATATAAGTATTTGTTTCTATTAATATTTTGTTATTGTGCAAAATCATAATCAGAAATTCATGTGTTATTACCGATTATATTTGCTCTCCTCATCTGAATCTTATTTTCTTCTACTCAAAGCAACCTGCAAATCAACTTTCAAGAAGTTAGTTAGTTTGCAAAAAAAAAAAAGCTGCTAGCACTTAGCTAGGTTAATACTGTGGGTTCTGATCAGGCAAACCGGTGGCAGAGGTTGACGGGGCAGCAGTTAGGGTGGCAACTGAACTCGTCGGATGCACCTAGATAGACAGACGACCTTCAGACAGCTGGAGAATGCGTTGAAGCTAAGTGTCGCACACCAAATAAAGTTAGAATGTTATACTTTACAATTTATAATTCCTAATTACCTTGAGTGAAAAAGATAAGCACAGTGCATAATATTACAAAAATTACCATGAGTTTGTAACTACAAAAAAATTAAATCCTTTGATCAAATTTCTAATTAACATAATAATGTAAAAATTATCATGAGTGTTGCTAATTTCTAATTCCTAATTACCATGAGTGAAAAAGATAAGCTCTGTGTACAATACTGTAAAACTTATAGTGAGTTTGTAACCGCAAAAAAAAATTAACTCCTTTAATCAAATTGCTAAATAACATAATAAACTATAAAAATTATCATAAGTGTTGCAAATTTCTAATTTCTAATTACCCTGATTGTCGAAGATAAACACATACATAATAGTGTAAAGTTTGCGTGAGTTTTCAACTACAGAAAAAATTAACTCTTTAAATAAACTATTAAATTTCTAATTAGCATAATAACCTTTAGAAATTATGGTGAGTGTAGCAAATTTCTAATTTCTAATACGCGTGAGTGAAGATGATAATTTCTTGTAAAATACCGTGAGTGAGGTGCAACACACAAAAAAATCAAAAGAAAAGATCGTATATTACCGTGAGTGAGGTTCTGGAATTAACTGTTTCCTTTTCTCCTTTTCAATGGATATATGCTCAGATGCAGGTGCTTCAAGTTTCAGTGAATTGTCTTTGTAATTTGTAATGGGATAGATAAAAAGAAAGAGACATGAGTGAAGAATCCCACCGCAAAATTACCGTAAGTGTTCTGTTGTAAAATCAAAGTAGCAAAGACACAACATAGAAAAAAGAAAAAAGAAGCAGATCCTAGATGATGAAGAAGATATGTTCTAGTTGCATAATTACCATGAGAGATGCACAATTACCGTGAGTGGGGATGTAGAAGATAAGCTCAGGTTGCAAAAAAAAAAAAGAAAACAAAACTATCGTTGTGCGAAAGAAGATAAGTTCGCCTCGTAAGCTCATCTTTAAAAAATTCAAAAATGCTTAGAAATCAAACATTCAAGACTACAACTTCAATCAAGAAGATAAGTTCATATTAAAAGTAAAACCAATCAAAATTGCTATTGTGCAAGAGATGAAAATAATTGAAACTGTGAGTAAGGATGAAGAAGATAAGTTCGAGAATAATACCACGATTATATATGCTCTTTCTTGAAATCAACTCAAACATACCACGATTCCCACTGATATGGCAACCACAAGTATTAATTACCAGTTATATCATTATTGATTCCTCTATTGCTAACTCTTTATACAAATCCTCAAAATATTTCTTGCTCAATCGATCACAAAGGGATAGTTTTCTTTCTCGATCAATCTCTCCTTGCGAACTTTCATGTGTTGGTTTTTTAGTAACACATGCATCATTTCATGTATAGTGTGTGACTTTTCATTTTGTTCAAGTTTGGAAGTATTATGATTGGGTGGAACATGAAGATGTTAAGGATGTGTTCACACATTTGTGATTTATGGGCTGGGTTGGGTGGTACGCCGCATGGGAACAATAGGGTTTCTTACCTTTTGTTTTATCTTTCTTGTTCTTTTTTAATTTTTTCTAGTTCCAATGAAAAAAGTGATGGAACTGACACTTTGGAGTAAGTATTATTTAAAAGAGGAAGATGGAAGAAGCCAGCGAATGGACACAAGGTTGAAAAGACAACTGGTGTTGGGGGCTGGTTTGGTTTTATTGATAGAACATTGAACTTAAGACAAAACTATCGACTGCTTTAGTTTTTTTTTTATAATTAATGGATATCCAGTTACAAAAGGTGATACTTTAGCATGATGCTTTTCTCACCCGAAAGAAAACAAGAATAGAAACATAACATCACTTTGTATACAAGAGGTTAAACAAATTTCTTGAAGAGAAAATAATATGATCGGGAAAGTGAACAATGTCTGCTTCATTCTAAGCTTGTTCTCTTTACCATGTCGACGACTTCCAACCAAGGCTGCAATTTGGCTTCAAAGAGGAGTTTGTTGCGCAAATTCCAAAGGGCCCAGATTGCATGGAAGAAAGAGCTAACCCATAGTGTGAACAAAGACCATATTAGGGTTTCATGTAACCACATGGCCTCCTGATTGGCCAACAGCGGGGACTTCAATCACGTTTGAGTTTTCTCTTTGTCCCTAGATGTGTTGCCATTTATCTTGAGGTTGAGACCGGTGTGTCTCGAAGATTGCCATTATGCTTGATTCGGCTTCCTTTATTTCTTGTCGAAGAAGAGCCCACTTCTCTTTTTTGTTTGTCCCTCTAGTGTTTTGAAAGCAAATGATATTTGCCATTGGGATGTTCACTGTGTTTTTCCTCCACCCATTTACTTCTTAGGATTTGTGCATAATTCTGGATGGAATTTTTTGGGTTTGGATAAAGACAATTAAGACGTCTACCGAAGTCTAAGAATTTTTTTTTCTTCTTAGATTATTGAACTGGAAAGGGAAAGGTACGATGGTTTGGGGTGGAGAGAGATGTATTTGTGGTGGGGATTGAGGGGAGGACGACTTCAATATTAATTGGAGGAGAAGATACAGAAAGAGAATTTTGTGTAGGTTGTGAATGGCCGGAATCAGGGGTGGGCAGAATATTGAGGGATGAATATAGGTTTTGTGAGTTAAAAAGAGAATGATTACTTTCAGAGCTGAGAGATTCAAAGGGTGGGGGAATCAAGGTTTAGGGAACGATGGTGTCCTGAGAGGAGAGGAGAGAGAGAGATGGGGTGGATTGAAGTGACTGGTCCGTATTGGAGAAGGATGACTTGTCTGAGGAAAGAGGGCAAATGATTTGGGATGACAAAGGATAGGGAACCGCGACTGCCCTTTTTCAGTTAGAGGAAGGAGCCCGATCCAAGGAATCTGTCCCGGTCGACGATCCTGCATTGATTATTAAGGCGGTCCAATAATTTTGTGGTGGGGATTGAGGGAAGGACGAATTCTATATTAATTGAAGGAGAAGAAACAGAAAGAGAATTTTGTGTAGATTGTTAATGGCTGGAATCTAGGGTGGGAAGAATATTAGGGGAGGAATATAGGTTTTGTGGGTTAAAAAGAGAATGATTACTTTCAGAGCTGAGAGAGTCAGAGGGAGAGGGAATTAAGTTTTAGGGAACAACGGCATCCTAAGAGGAGAGGAGAGAGAGACAGGGGTGGGGATTGAAGTGACTGGTATGTATTGGAGGAGGATGACTTGTCTGAGGAAAGAGGGCAAATAATTTGGGATGGCAAAGGATAGGGAACCACAACTGGCCTTTTTCAGTTAGAGAAAGGAGCCCGATCCAAGGAATCTATCGCGATCCATGATCCTGGCATTAATTATTAAGGCTGTTCAACAGTATTGTAGTAAATTTGAAATCAGAGGGCAACCAATCAGTCATGGGATGCTGTCTAAGATAGTAATTACTTTCCCTTTTGATAGAATTATTATGCCTTTTGCGGTGAACTTTACATGGGTAATATAATCCAGTGAAATTTGCCAACCCACGTTACGAATTCCAGCCTTTTCAACTCCTACCATATTGTTTGAAAACGATTCAAACGTCATCGTTTTTGAAAGTTGCAATTGGACCGTATCTTGCCCTTCTTGAAAATTTTCCGTCGCTTTCTGGGATATTGGCGGACTGGGTGGCTCCGACGTATTTTCATGAAAATGTTTGCCAATTTCCTCAGACCAATATTCAATGACCCCACAGTACTTGTCGTTCCTTCAATCTTTATGAGGACTTCTTCATTGATAATTGACATTTTAGATGTTTCTAATCGGGCATAGGCTTACAAGAAACTGGGGGTGTTCTTCATGTTTGTATTATCATGATAATTTGACCCAGATGCTTACTATGAATTGTATTCCCGGACCAAGCTTGTATCGGGATTCCTCAGATTGCAATGCTTGTGATTCTTGTTTACATCTGATCAGCCGACTGCCATGCCTTTTTCGCCCAATTTACTTCGTCATCAAAGGTTGAAGCTTTGAAGCTTTTTGCCTTCTCGTAGCTCTGAAAATAATGACATATTTGGAGTAATTTAGGCATATAATATCTTCTACTCCTTCTTCCCATTCTAGCATCTTTCCTTTTACCTATATGAGGGAAGTATGAAGGTGTGTGGTAACTAGAGTGCCGCTATTCAATTTTTCCTTCATAACGAGAGAAGCCTCAAGGCTTATCAGTCCTTCCATTCTCATAGCAGTATGTGGCGGTGCTGTCATGCGAACAGGAGGTGGCAGAGGACTTCTTCGGTGATGCTCCTGTGGTTGAGTGTCCTCTCTTTGCTAATCTCCTCTCGGTATCCATTTGACATGGTGGGTTGCATGCCCCTAAGTGAATCTTCTTTTGATTGCCTTTTGAGTTTGCAATCGGTGGTCGTCGCCTATCAAATCATTTGTTTCTGCAATGGCTTGATCAGCTGCTTCTTTAGTCTTGAATTCGACAAAACCATACCTAGTATTGGTGCGTGTTCTCAAGGCTTTGGGTAGCCCGAGACCGACGATTGGTCATATTTATAAAAAAGCTTCCAAATGGTTCCAACCCCAGATACTAAGTTGATGTTGTCGATAAAGATTGTCACGCCAGGGGTTACTTTTGGGGTTACCATGATTTTCCACGGGGGAAGGGAAGAGGAGTTGATTGTGATTAGGAGGGAGGAGGAAGAGGGGGTGCGGCAGCGGATTAAGGAAGGGAACGCATCGTGGATTTCAAAAATTAAAAATTTTTATCGACTGCTTTAGTATGTTTTGATTCAGTAGATACTAGCAAGAAAATGAACAAGACAAACAAGGACTTGAGAAAAGCAATGACAAACAAAGAAATTGGGGAATCAAAGACAAACAATCAAGAAAGATCAGAAAGAAAACAGAGCTCCAGCCTACATGTAGCTGCAGCCTGCAGGCAACTTCAAATGAAGATACTCCTGTATTGTATGACTGTGAACTGGTAGTAGGGATTAACCCAGCACTCGGTAACCAGCAGAATCAGAATACTTACCCAACAATGAACAATACCTAACAGTAATAGTGAAATTTAGCTCTACAAATAACCATACCCCAACACATCATACCCGCAACAAACTATCCATACTGCAGAAACGTACAGATAGGCTACATATATTCATTCAGATTGCTAGTATGTAACCAGAAATGAGAAGCACCCACTGAGGGTTTTGTGTAATTACCGTAGATAGGGATTCAGGCGGAGGGATTCAGGTGGCGGACTTCAGCCGGCGGACCATGGCCTCGTGCGGCGGAGCGATGGTCGATGAAGCTAGGGCGCGCCGATGAAGCTGATGCGCCTGACGTCGACAGTTGGATTTTCACCAGAGAAGCAGCAGCGGGTGGCGGGGGCGAAGGAGGAAGCCGAACAGTGACGGGAAGCGACGGACAACGGCAATGATGGGAGATGGAGCGAACTCGATGGGTGGCAGGATGGAGGAAAAAAATTGCCAGAGAAGAATAAGGGCATCCACAATGGTGCGGATTCCACCCATAGTGGTAAAAAAGAAAAAAGAAAATGATGAGGTGGAGGAGAGAAGATGTGAAAGGGTTGCTTAATTAAGAACCTGGAAAGAGAAGGTTCTTGCTGACACATAGAAAGAGAATGTGAGAGAAGAGATTATAATAATATTTTTGGGTGGGTGGAATCCACTTTTCTTATTGTGGATGCCCTAAGTAGCACGCGGGAGAAAGAAGAAAATGAAGTTGCGGGTTTTTATATTGAAGAACTTTAAACCACGGTTCTAAAAGAAAACTGTCGTTTAAAGCATAATCTCATAAACAATAAACGACGGTTAGTTAAAACCCGTCATTTATAATATGACCTGGCAAACTATAAATAACAGTAACATTGAACAGACGGTTTATGTGATACGTCGTCAAACAATAAATGACGGTTTGGCTAGGAACCGTCATTTATCTGATGAGCCTTGTAACATAAATGACGGTGTTAAAATGTAACTGTTTGATGAAATTACACACCCCACCCAGGCCCGGCTGAGAGGCAGTGCAAACAGCCCTACCGCACAGGGCCCCCAATATTTTGGGGCCCATTGTTTATTTATTCTTCTAAGATTTTTGTCATGAGAAAATTATTTAAGGGTCTAAATTTATTTTGTGAAACATATTTTAACTTTATGTTTAAGACACATTCAAACATTATAAATATTAACACTATAAATGTGTATTTTAATTTAATAATTTTATGATATTTATATAATTAAATTTTATAAGAGATTTTATTTTAAATTGTAGCACAGGGCCCCGAAAACCGTTAAGACGGCCCTGACCCCACCCACGAGGTTTCAAAAATTACTTTGCCCACCCATGTGGTTTCCTTTATTTTACATCCGGCAACTTTTTGTTTGATCAACTTAAAAGATGCTTAAATGATGTCCAAAATTGATAAAACTTTACATGGATGATGCTAAGGTGTTATATTTTTTTCTAATGTCAAATACAAAGTTTTTAAAGTTCATATATGACCTGTGGGACCCAATGAAAACACGTTGACATGTCACATGTTTTATTGGGTCCCACGGATCACATATGAGCTTTAAAAACTTTGGATTTCATGCTAGACCAAAATATAACACCTTAGCATCGTTCATGTAAAGTTTCATCAACTTTGGACAATATTTAAGCATCTTTTAGTTTTAAGTTGATCAAATATTAGAAAAGTGCTGATGTAAAATAGAGGAAAACACATAGGAGGGCAAAGTAATTTTTGAAACCTCGTGGGTGGGGTGTGTAATTTCACCAAACGTCATGGGTGGGGAATGTAATTTTCCCTAATCTTTAAATGACTGAAATACCCCTGACTTAAAAATGGTGGATAGTTATTCTAATATGATATTTGGAGGCCTAATGATGCCTAAAGAGTATTGGTGAAGAAAGTAAAACCAATAGAAAAAGGAAAAGGCTTAAAAAAGCACAAAGCGTAAAAACGTGCTTAAAGGACCCTTGGAGTTTAGGTGACCTTAAATAGGGCCTAAAGGGGATTCCTACAGCTAATATTAATGGTGGGAACAAGAAAAAACAATTCCCAAAGAAAAGAAACTTATAAAATTAGCTAAAACACAAAATGTGCTTTAAAGCTCCTTAGAGCACATTTTAGTGAAATTGTCTTGTAAAGAGAATTTGGATGGGTTTAAAGGCTTAGTCATCCTATAATAAATTAGAGAGTAATAATAAACCACATTAGAGAGCCTAATTCCAAAGATTTAAGAAAAGTTAAAATTTCATGTGGCTTAGGGATGAATAGTAACAACTTAAGCACATGTTGACTTAGATTGACTTAACATGGTCAATGGGCAAATTAACACCCCCAAAATGGCCTCCAAAAACCGGCCCCCTTTGTTAGAGATAGATATATCTTTTGCAAATAGAAAAAAATAAGAGAAAGGACAAGAGAGAGAGAGTAAAGCGAAAAGCACTTTTATAAAAGCAAATAAAATTTACCCACTCCCTCTCTCTCCTCTATGCTTCTGATTTCCTTCTCATTTCTCCCCTTCCTAGCTGGTTCCTTCTTCTCTTTTCCCTCCAATGGCGATTTGGAAGCCCCTCTTCCAACACTTGGCTTCTCTCCCTTGTTCAAGCCACTACAAAGCTCGAAACTCAAAACAAAACACATATTTTTGTTAGTCTCATCAAGAGCTATCTTCTCCACCTTTCAAAACCTCCAAAGCTTGAAGTTGACTTCCATGGGTGGAGCTCCTTTTGAGGAGGAAAGTGGATTTTGTGGAGCTAGATGATCTTCTCTTTGGTTCAAGGTAAGAAAAATCACAAAAACCTATTGTTTGCTCCATTTCCTTACTCAGCCGATTTTGGCTTATGAAGGTGCCTTGTTCTTTCTTTGCATTAGCCTTGGTTCAAGCTTCAAGAGTGTAGTTGGAACCCCTCCTCGATTGTTGACCAAAAGCCCATTCTAGGGTTTCAGAGGTAATGTCCAATTTTTGTGCTCTAAGCACCTTCCTCTTATATGCTAGGTTAATTCATGAGTCTAAGTATGCTACTTAGTTTGCATTTCCTTCAATTGAATATTGGTCTAGAGTTTTGACAATTTCAATGCCCTCGAAGAGAAAAGAGAAGAGAAGAAGAGAAAGAAAAGAAATGGAAAGGCTAAGGTAAATGTTCTACCTTAAGCCTTATGTTAATGTCTTATAGGAATTATATCTAGGTTGATATAATTGGGATCAAAAATTAAGTGAGAAAATACATGTGTATGGCATTGAACTAGCATAAGTTTGGTTGTTTAAATTACTGTTTGGTTTAAGGGCCTTGGAGCCAAGTCATTTAAGATTATTGCATTATATTGTGATTGATGAAAGTTGGATGAAATTGTGTGCTGGTAGAATCCGCTAAGGGTTTGGTTAGTTGGAGGTCATTAGGAAGTGAAAATGATGCATTTGGGCATGCTAGAAAAGTAGAGGAACTATGGCGAAATTTCTATAGAAACAAAGTGTTTCAGGTGATGTTAAGAGTTGGAGAACCTAAGGTTAACTAGGAGTTGATAGGGATGAATTTGGTTGATTAATCACCCTGAAATATTGGTTGAAGGATTAAGATGAGACGTGTAAAGTTTGGGTGCAAAACAAGGTAAACTATCATGAGAATGTCTAGTAATGCACTAGTGTGCGTAATGTTGAGAATGAGGAGTATAATTTGAGGAGGAAGTGAAATAAGTTATAAAGGTTTAGTCTGACTAAGATGTGTCAAAATAAATGAATATAAATGATTGTAAGCGAAGCACTTGGATAGGTAAAGGTTGTGAGCAAATATGCATCTTAGGAACCTAGAAACTAAGTTGCAAGTGCAAAAAATGAGAATGGAAATTTGTATAATTGATCAAGGATTAAGTAATGAGTTTGGCCAATGGATTAGGAAGGTTTATGGCATAATTATGGTATTAGAACATGCTAGAAAACATGGGGAAAGATTAGGAAAAAATTGGGCAAAGAAAGAAGATAGAACAACATTTGAAACTGCCAAAATGTAACAGAGAATTGCAGGGTTCGGGACTTAGCTCCTGTATAAAGTCCCGGACCACACAAGAAAATACCGCGAGAGAAAATCTGTAGCATTAATTGGTCCGAGACTTAGGTCTAGCAAGAAGTCCTGGACCACAGTACAAAAATGACAGAGAGAATTATAGTGTATCATTCCGGGACTTAGGCCATGTATAAGGTCCCGGACCATGTTGTAAAATCCACTGATAATTGTTGTAGTGTATTGGACCAGGACTTCGGTTAAGGACAATGTCCCAGACCACCTCAAATTTTCACCTGAGAGTTTCTACATTGAATCGGTCCAGGAGTTAGAGAGCGGACCAAGTCCCGGACCACCTTAAAAATGTCACCGTGAGTGTCTAAAGGCAACTATATGAATGGGAGTGATTGGCAATGGTATTAGATGATGATTAAGACTTGTTTGGTGACATGGAAATGTCATTAGAAGTATGAAAACGTGTAAGATATAATGTGGAGTAAAGAATTATAAGGTTAATGCTAATGACAACATTAGGAACTTGTAATCACAAGTGTTAATGAATAAGAAACCTTGAGATAAGGTGGGTTAATAATTGGGAGATTAAGGAAATATAAGAGACGACAAGTGTCGTAGGTAATAACAAGTAGTCGAGGTTAATAAAGAAATTAACCGTTCGACTGAATGAATTAAAGGAACGAGAACTAGTCGAAATGGCAGCCGGGACTAAGAGATCGTCATATTAGGCTAGCCATCATCAAGGTGGCAGGTATGGTTTTCTTGCAATCTGTGTCCTACCAAGTTACACTCGGCTTGTGTGCTACTTGTTTGCATGCATCGACCAAATAAGATAAAGGCATGAAAACATTTATTGCATCTCATATCTTGATGCCCCTTGTGTGCGCTAACCATCTTTGTTTGAGTTTGTGATCTAACTGTGTATTGTAGACCAACTCACAAAAGAATAACATTTTGGTTAGAGACTCATAGTGGAGTCGATCCACAAAATAATTAAACATGGAGAAACACGTAAGAAATCTCAACTAGAGAACAACGATAGTTCAACCATATAAACTCACTGGAAACATGAAAAGAGATATATGGGACTATTAAACTCCCTTTCAATGGCTAGTCGACCTCCTACGTGAGGATTCGAACCAACAAGAGACTATAACCAAACTTCTAAGTATTGGTAGCATAGGGGCAACCCTTAAATCTAAGAATACAAGAACTCAAGAAAATTCCCTAAGTTTATTAGATGACATCAAGAGTGATAATTCTAGACTAATATACATGATTATATTATGACTCCGAGGATAGGAGTAACTGGGAATGTGAGAAGTCTGATAGAGATTCGGATGCACGCGAGAAAGAAGAACTAGGAGAGTAGTTCCGGTTTCTAGTTGAACCTTCCCACCATGCTAGACCCGGTAGGGTCGAAACCGGGGAAGTAAGGCTAGAACCCGAAAGCCCGGGGTGAGATCTATATGTGCGTCTCTGCCCGGAGGTCTAAGAGACTTAACCCTAGCTATCCGACCTAGAGTGATGAACGGGTAAGTATGAGAAAAGCCCGGTGGTGAGAATTGAGAGTGTCTCTGCCCGGAGGTCAAAGGAATTGACTTAAGTGTTATTCAGGAGTAGACTAATCAAGGAAACAAGATTGAGACTAGAGGTTGTCTATAGATCTAAGAGAATAAGTAAAATTATCCGATTAACATGGATAAGTTATTGATTAATGAGAATGAGGCCCTATTGAGGTAGAAACCCTCAAGGCCTAAGGAACAAGGTAATGTAATCTAATAAACTTAATGTGTTACCCTTGTTGATAGTATTCTTCTGTATGAATACTTGTTGATGCGAGCATGTTGTGTGTTTACAGCATTTCATGTTATGATTTAAATAAAATTAATCGCATATTCAGACGACAATTAGTTGAGTGTATCCCGGTAGTATGCGGATTACACGATGACCATGCAAGCAAAGGTGCTGAGCCCCTTTGGGGCGACCCATTACTTTTCTGGTACGATGGAAATGACTACAGTTCGAGAGTAGAACGGGGTTACTGCTATGTATGGGTACTTTTAGTTAATTAAACCTGTAATTGTTAGTAAAGTAAGTCTGAAATTGTTATCGGCAATAGAATGTAATAGACACGTATAGTGTTATCTTGAGGAATGTATATGACTCGGTTTAGAAATGGAATGATTGTATTGTATAAGTACTCGGGAATTCTGGTCCATCAGACCGTTACTGTTTTAATTTAGGCCTTGTTAGTCACGTGGGTGGCTAACGGCATTGTATCACCCACCGTTGTAATTGAATTTTTCGCTGCAAATGTAATGACGAATGAGACGATTAGGAGTTAATGTTGTGGTTAGCGATAGGGGTGTTACAATGACTGGTATAATTCTAACCGTGGTTTAAAGTAGAGCTGTCAAAATTTGACCCAACCCGAAAACCCATCCATTTTATCCGAACCCGAAACCCGAAATTATTTAAATATAATAAACCTGAAACCCGATTGGGTAAAATCCAAATGACCCGAACCTGAAATGACCTAAAAAATTTATAACCTTAAACTGACCCGAACCCGAAATGACCCAAAATAATAATACTTAAAAATTATCCAAACTCAGATAACATGAAATAATAGTGACCTTAAATTGTCCCAAACCTGAATGACCTAAATAAATATGACAAAAACTTGATTCAAACTTAGTTTATATGAATGAAATTTAGAATAGACATTGTATTGACTTTTCGATAATCTATATGTAATATTCTTATAGAAATTAGGTATTTATTTATAATAATTTTTAAATAATATTAACCATGATTCGAAATACCAAAACCCGTTTTTATCTGACACTATTACAACCCGAACCCGATTTTTTCTCGAACCCGAATGACCTGAACCCGAATGACTTGAACCCGAAATGACCCAGAAGTTTAGTGACGCAAACGGATAATGACCTAAAAAGATATGACCCAAAATTCAAATGGATAACCCGTTTGAGAGGTCTAGTTTAAAGTCTGTCATTTAAAATCTTTTTTCCACTAGTGCGAACTCGACAGACTGAAATAAACAAAGGTCGGAACCGAAATGAGGAACGAAGAAACTGAATTGAAGAACAACAAATCTAAACTCACAATCCCCAAACCTGAGATCCGACGGACTAGAGAAACCAACTCCACGAGCTAGACCACTCGAATAATCCATTATTGTTGTAAGCAGAAGCAAAAGAGAGTGAAAGGAGATGAGCAGAGGGAGGAAGAAAGCAGCACGGAAATTGAGAGCGCGCGATAGAAAAAAGGAAGAAGAAGATCAGAAATGAAGAGAAATAAAATAACTTGAAAAGGAAACCTCCCCTCCTAACTTAAAAATAAATAACAAAGGAGAAAGACGGTTCTGACCCTCCTTCGTTCTAACTTAGAAAATTATGCTACAAATGACATAAACCCACTAGAATAAGATAGGAATAACATTAAACTCTCTTTGTGAATCAGAAAAAAAAATGGAGCACAACAAAAATTATAAAAAAAAAGCCATATAAGACATAATCGCCATTAGTTCTTATCTTATTGCTCACAATAGGGTCTTAAATAGCCCAAGTTTTTATAGAAAAAAAGTACATTAAATTTTACTATTATTATAGTAAATTTTACTCATTATTATAGTAAATTTTACTCCTACTCTTAACCCAATCCGTTGATCTAACTCTCGCCTTATCAATTCCGACCTCTAACTCCATTTGCAGGTATTGGTGCAACTTTATCATCATCATCATCATTATCGTCATTTTTGTCATCATCATTATCTTCATTCTGATCATCATTATCATCATGGTGATCATCATCATCATTATGGTTGTGGCCATCATCATCATGATGATCATTTGTCATCGTCATCATCATCATCGTTGCGGTTGTAGGGAGGATAGGCTGGGCTATTTGTGGAGTCTCCTATGGTTTCTGGTTTCATATGCATGCATATGGAAAGAGTATATTTAATAATCATGTATAGCAAAACACAAACAGAAATAATAACATTATATAATGGACAGTGATGAGATCTTATGACTACTCACGTATTTTATCATCTTCCTCGAGCACACGAGCCATAGACCCTTAGCAACGTCAGAGATGAGAAGGGCAACAGTGAAAAGGAGACCGAGGAGGAGAAGCGGAACCTTGGAATTTGCGGCCATGTTCACTCTACAGAAATAAGTAATTAATGACAGAACTAAGCAAATTTAGTGCTTACTGCTACAAGGCTGTGAGTGAGAAGTACGGTTGGGAATTAACTCTATTTATAACTTATAAGCTGTAAATTGGACAAGCAAGCTGTAGCCGGTAGGATAAACGTAACCAGAAGAGGAAGGAGGTGAGGATAAGACTTGCAAAGGAAGGGATAGGAGAGCAGATTGGATAGATAGAGAAAGAATTAGAAGTGAACATCTTGTTTATTCAATGCCTCTTCCTGGTTACAAACCCTCCCTTTATATAATACTAAAACTCTATCAATTCAAATATTCAAATAACAAATCTATCTAATGAATGTAGAAAGATAAATATCTAAACTAACAAATCTATCTAATTAATGTAAATAGATACGTATCTTAGCAATATCTTAACTATTCTCTTTATTGCTAACTCAAATGCTAAAGATAAAAACTACTCAAATAACAAAGGTAAAAACTAAACATAACCTTGTAACGGCCCGCCTATCCATCACATTCCCACCCCCTTAGAAAGCGTCCTTGTCCTCAAGGTGGTGGTGCAAAGTCCTCATGAGCGAAAAAGCCAAAATCAGGCTCTGGCATGGGATCATCCGTAGGATCGGAGCTACCAACTAACCACAAAAGTTGCCGATTCTTGCAACGATGACCTGGAGTGAAACGCTCGTCGCAATTATAACATAGCCCTTTTTCCCGATGGGTAAGTGCCTCTGCTGGTGTAAGCCGTTTGACTGGAACGCTTGGAGGATCCGCGCAAGTCGGAACAGGAGCCGGGTGTTTGGTAGCAGGCACAAGCGCAGCTTGTCCAGAGGATGTCGAACTCGAAGCCGGGTGTCTTGAAGCCAGCACAGGCGCAGTCAGGACAGAGGTTTCCGGACTCGAAGCCAGGTGGCTAGTAGTCGACACTAGTGTAGATGACGCAAAAGACCCAGGCAGATTGGACGGCTGACTAGAAGGGTGCTGCGGCGAAGCCCAGAATGTTGTAGCCGCCAACTTCTCTTCTACTGAACGTGCGAGACCTAACGCAATCATCAGGGAACTGGTCGCATGAGCAAAACCTCACGACGGATGTCGTCCGAAGTCCAGAAATATAACAATGAAGTGTGCTGGCTAAGGAAAGATGTGGAACACGCGATTGTAGAGCTTCAAACTCCTCGGTATACTTGGCAACCGTAGAAGTCCGAGTAAGCTTGTAAAGAGACCCTTCTGGACTTTCAAATGCGGATGGACCGAAACGGTCTTGAACAACCCTCTTGAATTGATCCCAGGAGGTCAAAAGATGATTTTGATGTTGAACCGTGAACCAAGTCAGTGCTGCACCTGTCATATACATTGCTGCAATGTCGAGACGCCGCTCATGGTCCACCTGATGATATGTGAAGAAGCACTCAATTTGAAAGAGCCAACCATGGACAATCTCTCCAGAAAAGAACGAAATTTCTAGCTTTGGCGTGCGGATGGTTGAGTGCGAAGACGACGCGCGTGCGCCTGGAGTCTGCAGTACTAGACTGCGAGTTTCCATAGCAGCGAGACGTTCAAGAATCGCAGACAACTGGGACTGTAAATTTGTTTGAACTGTTGTTCATTGCACTTCTTGATTTGTTCTTCGAGAGCCTTGAAACGAGTAGTGGTTCCGTCATGTGCCATAGGGGCGACTGAGAGATGGTAGTGGTAATTTTGTGAAGGAAGAGTAGATCAATGAAAGCACCAATGTAACCGGATAGGATAAACGTAACCAAAGGAGGAAAGGGGTGAGGATAAGACTTGTAGAGGAAGGGATAAGAGCAGATTGGATAGATAAAGAAAGAATTAGAAGTGAACAATCTTGTTTATTCAATGCTTCTTCTTGGTTACAAATGCTCCCTTTATATAATATTAAAAGTCTATCAATTCAAATATTCAAATATTCAAATAACAAATCTATCTAATGAATGTAGAAAGATAAGTATCTAAACTAACAAATCTATCTAATTAATGTAAATAGATATGTATCTTAGCAATATCTCAACTATTCTCTTTATTACTAACTTAAATGCTAAAGATAAAAATTACTAAAATAACAAAGATAAAAACTAAACATAATCTTGTAACGGCCCGCCTATCCGTCACACAGGCCATACTACAATTTCTAGCGATGGATTTTTAATTTGTTAGCCGTGAAACTTTATTTTGATAGTTATAGATATAGCTGAGGGATCAAACTAAAGGGAACTTCACCCCTCTTCAATTAATGATCATTTGCTCTTTATTTTATACTAGCTTTATAGAATACCGTTAACGAGTGAAATACATGTCAACGACGTCTCTAATATGGTAAGAGTAAAAGATAGCTAAATTAGTTAGCGTTAGCCAGAAAACACATGTTATAATTTAAATCCATCAAATATGATGCGTTGCAGTAGGCAATGGGCAAGCAATCTGTAGTGATTTTGGTTTGTTTTCAGGCAAATATCATAACTGATGATGATTGACTTAGGCAATTATGTTGACTCTATAAATTTAAGGGTATTGCTTTATGTATCTCAATAGCATGTTAGATGCTAGGGTGCTACTTGTCTTGGAAAGTTTTCTATTTATGTTTGTAGATTTATAGTTTCTTCTTTAAAGTAGGTACTCATTCTATTCAATCTAATCATGATGAGTTTTACGTAAAATATACATATATCTGGTTGAGGCAATATGCTAATTTATTATGTAACGATAAAAAAAAAATGTAACTGATGATTGTGTTTGCCTTATTTTTGGCGATGAAGCAAGTTAGAAGGAGTTCTTAAAACCTTTATGTGTGTTGATGGTGGATATTAATACTAGAGTCATTAATAGCTCCAGCGAGTTAATTGATTTATTAGATGTCATGTTAAGACAATATCAAACTAAGTTACTTATGGATAAGAGACACTGTACGCACTAGTATAAAAAGGGTCTTTTTCTGAAATACCCCGAACTTAAATTGAAATACCCCAAACTTATAAAACATGGATTAAATATTTA
Source organism: Limonium bicolor (assembly GCA_023374045.1). Taxonomy (NCBI): domain Eukaryota; kingdom Viridiplantae; phylum Streptophyta; class Magnoliopsida; order Caryophyllales; family Plumbaginaceae; genus Limonium; species Limonium bicolor. Next base: position 219,916,595 of record CM041780.1, on the reverse strand, counting down.
ATCACATTAATTAAGGCCTAAACATGCCTTAAAAGTCAACTGAGAACAACATCGGTCAACACAAAACAAGATGTAGCACCTTTGACTGTTAAGGGTAAATAAATACCCAAATGAACTTCTTAGGACCTAAAAATTTGTCCTAAGCATATTAACATACTACTAAACATATTATAACTGTTGGACAACACTCCAACACAAAGAAAAAGCATTTACATGCTTCAAGGTCAAAAGGGCAAAAAGGTGCTCTAGGAAAACCTTAAAAATCAAATGACCTCTAAATGATATAAAATTGAATTACATGATCAAATATCATGTAAGGAACACAACAAGACCGTTGTCAAAGAAAACAGAGCTCAGAAACACCAGGCAACACAAAATGTGCGCTAAAACTCCTTAAAGCACGTTTTTGTGAAATTGTCTTTTAAATTGGTTTTAAATGAGCTAAAAGGTTATAAATACCTTTAAATATGATAAAATATCATATTATATGATATTAGGAATTTAATTCCAGAAATTTACGAATTTTTACAAATTTAATATTAAAATATTAATAAAACCCTAATGTGGGGCCCGTTTGGGTCAACATTGACCAAGTTGGTCAATGTTGACCATTGACCACGAAATAGACTACATAAAATCAGATAAATAAGTCTCTTAACAGACCAAGAGACAAGTCCCATGTGACAATTAAATATAGTCCTTTACTTTAGCATAAAATAACAAAAAAGACATACTTTACCTTATAAAACAAAAAAAGGTGAGCCCCACTTACCTTACCCATGTGAGCCAGCTGAATTGGAGCCTCCACTTGCTCCTCTTCCTCCTTGCAATTCGGTGCTCCAGCTGGTACAAGACAAGAGTGCTTAGTCACCTTACAATAATGGAATTAAAGTAACATTATTTAACTCATTTTCATTCAAAATTGGCTCCAATCATGCCCTACCTTTGTAAATCAAGTTCAACTGCCTCCTTGCCTTGTCTCCACCAAATTACCCTTCAATTATCAACTCCAATCAAGCAATGATGAGTCACCAAAACAATAATAACCTAAAATATTCAAAAAAATGACTTTAAGACAATATTAGCTCATTTCCCTTCATTCTTTCTTTCCAGCCGAGTTTGCTCTGTCCAAGAGCTCTCTTTGGCTCCCCTCCAACCGTGGGTAAGTGTCCAAGCACCATTGATGAGGTTTCAAGCTCTAGGTAAGCTCTTAAGGCATAAAAATGCCCATTTTCTTCATCTTTCTTTCCTTTTTCGATTGATCTACACTCCAAAATTTTCTATACATCTATGTAGAGTGATTTGGAGGTTAAAGGAAGTGTTGGTTTCGTACATAACCAGATCTAAGGAGGGAAGTTCAAGTCTTGACCATTTAAGGTAAAAATGTGCTTTAAGCTCATAACTTTTGATTCCCTTCAAGTTCGGATGTGAAACTTTGGTCATAGCCTCATCTTCTTCTCCTTTTCATGTGGAATCTGTTGGTTAGCCATTTGGAGCAAGGATGGCCGAGATCCAAAGGAAATACCCTCTTTTAAGGCATTTTTCCAAGGTAAAACCTAATAACAAGGTAGCTTGTTGAGATCTAGCTGTTTCCTATGTCAATATGGTGGATCTAACACCTTGTGGTGTGTTTGATTCAGGTCGAAACCATCTTGAACTCTCCTTGCATTCTTAAGGTGATTTTTGCCTTAAATCTTACATTAAATTACTTCTTATGGTTAGATCTTTCTTGGAGACTAACTAGGCCTTGGTTTCTGTTGAAAACATGTAAAACAAGCTGTGGAGAATTTCTCCTTAAGGTGGCGAACTCAAACAAGGCTTTACCTAAGCTAAATCAAGGTATAAATCACTTAAAACCTTAACTTGATACATTAACACAAGTTTAAGTGTGTGTATATTAATTGCCGTGAGTGAAGGAGAAAAACAAGGTCTTGTTTGACCTTAAAATGTTTAAGGAATGGTTTAATAAATTTTATAACTAATTAAACAAGCATAATTGTCAAATTTAAGACATTATGTGGAAGTTTGGTAATTAAATGGAAAGTGTGTGGTGAGGCCGAAATTTATAAGTGTTTTTGGGACATTTATGTGTAATTTATTTTGCAAGCCAATGTTTGTAATAAGGCCATGTATTTTAGGCCATTTTATTTATGCATTTACAAGCTTTTAATTAAGTTTAAGTAGTATAAATGCATTACCGAAAATAAATGGGGTATTAGGTGTAATTAAATTAAATTTGGGGGCTTTAGAATAATAAGGCCGAAAATTAGAGTTAAAAAGGAGTTAAAATAAAGTTTATAAGATTTTATAAAGTTTTGGGGTTAAATGGTGATTTCTAGAAAGTTTGGGTGCAAACCGTAATTATTAGGAATTAATGGTCAAGGAAATATTAATGAGGTCAACCTTGACCATATGCTAGGTTTTGACCAAATTAGATAAGTTAGATAACTTATTTAAGGTCTTATAATAAGATAAGTATTTTATGGTAATATTTTTATAACATATGTGGTAAATATGTTATTACCAAAAATAAAGGGTGTACAATGGTATTTTAAACACCCATGGGCTATTAGGAATTTTAGGAATTTATTTGGTGGATTTTGGAATTAAAATAAACTATATATGTATAATATATAGTTATAATGCATTATGACACTTTGGAGAAAAGTAGATGGTGGAATGGTAAATATTGAAAGTATATGGGTTAATAAGGATATTTATAACCCTTTGGTGGAATTTGGTGATTTTTAGAATTATATAAGAGAATTTAATAAGTTATGTGTATAAAATATAGTTTTAATGATATGGTAAACTATATGTTATAAATAGGGCCAAATGGCAATTATAGAATAGCACAAGGGCTGTTCGGAATTTACAAAAAATAACCGTGGGTTATACTCTTTTATAAGTTAGAAATGTTATATTGAATGGAATATATAACATGGTATAAAGAAAGGGGTGATTTTGTAAATTAAGGAAACTATGGTTTATAGAAAAGAATAAGATTTTCTTATGGTGCCTAAGAGGCAATAATAAATAGTTTTGTATAAAAACTATAGGTTATAAGTTAAGGGAAATAAAAATATCATATCAAATGATATTAGAATATGGTATAACACTACATAATGTTATGTGGTCAAACGGAATTTAAATTAAGTTAAGGGCTATACCGGGTTAATAAGAGTTGAAAGATGAATTTTAGACTAAGGTCTATAATGTTATAAATGTTGTGACAATGATATGGTTTAGATGGAAGGGTACTCACATAAAATAATGTGACAAACTATAAATAAATGGGATTTATAAACTAAGGTGTTTATGGAATAAACCTTAGGAGTTGTAATTATACAACATAAAATGTTACATAATATTAGGATAACAATCTTAATATAAGTTGTACAATACAATACAACTAATGGGAATAATCATCTAACATAAGATGATAAAATGTAACATAAAATATAAGAGTTTATGAAACTCATGAGAATTACCTACGTGGTAAATATATACATACACAAGGATAATGTATATAAGGTGGATATATATTTTGGTTGGAAACCATATGATTTAGTGGTGGTGGTTATTTAAAAAAATATATATAGTTATGAACTATAAGTTATGAGTTTTGGATACAATACAAAAAAAAATAATGTACTACAATCATGCATGAATACATGCAACTCACTACAAGAAAACTTACAATTAGTGACACACGTTTTTACTAACACATAATCTAGAGTCAGTAAAAACTGTTATTACTGACACATAATGTATCTTAATAAACACTATTAGTTTTATATGACTATTTTTTTAAAAGTCAATATAAATCTACACAATACTGACACAATATTACTATTATCTAAACTTTTACTAACTTATATGAATATATGTCATTATATGTCTCTCATCATATCTCATAAATTTAAAATTTGTCAATAAAACCCACACGCGGGAACAATACAACCGTGTAGTGTATTTTCTCCCCCTCCATATCAATCCGTTAAAACACAAAAAGAAAAACCTTCCTTTTCTAGTTAGCGCAGGCACAAGCAGCAGAGCGGAAGCATGACAATCGCAAGCACGAGAATCGCAAGGACCAAGGGCAGTCGACCACGTAAAACAACTAGATGCTTCCTGATGGTACATTCTTTCTCAAATCTGTAAGTGATTGTAGGCTTCTCAATTAACCCCCAAATTTCTTCAGATTAGGGTTTTTTTTAGAAGATCATTGGCTACATCCATGCTGCTACCGTAAATTATCTTCATGTTCTGTTACTTTTTCTGGTGGATATTGTCTTGTTGTGCTGATTATTCCCCATCTCTTGATGTTGTGTGGTCGATTTAATCCCGAACTAATTCAATCGTTTTTTTGATACATCGTTCAAACATCTCTGCTATATTGGACTATATGTTGATTGCAATAATAGAGATTCTTGCGTTCTTACATTAATATGTATGAAAACTTATTTTGTCTTATATAGGCAATAGATCTTTTTATAAAAAAAAAGTTGATTCGTTATGCTATTCATCTGGTGTTGTCGATACCAATCTTCCTGAAAATTAATTCTGGTGTTGCTGTAATCTCACTTGAGTAGTGTTAATATATAGTTGTTGCAATTTGTGAGGCTATTTGACTAACTTCAGTTGCTAGGAAAGTAATCATCAATTAGCTACTCACATTAATTATTAATGTCAAAGAATCACTCACAACAGGGTACTTCATCTTATTTCTGTATATGTAAATTGAGAAAACAAAGTTCACTATATAGCAAGACAACAACTATCATAATCACAATGATGGCCGTATCAAGACTTATAAAAAAAATTAGTAGAGAGCTGGAAGAAGACGTGGAGTAATCACGACTTATTAAAAAAAACTTAGATAGATTGAGATATCCTTCACCTTAATAAATTCGAATATTAAAAGTATCTAAAAAGTGAATGTAGAGACATGGTTGGACATGGTAACCCCTCGAGAGCTATATCCGCACACTAGTTAACACTCATTCGCATACTTGTTATTGGCTCCTTTTATAATGAAACACCCCTTTTTTTATTGATGGAATAAGCTGAAACAACACCCTTTTGAATCCTTTTGGGTAAACTGGTATTTCAGGTAACTATATCCACCACTCGTTAAAAATTGGAGGACTGTCACTACAAGCAGACTAAGTCTTTTGCCAGGTTAATGGATGAGGAGCTAGCTTCATATTATAAACTATTATCATACTTGTTTATTTTTTTAAAAGGAATACTATAGTTTGATGCTTATATCATTTGGTCTGACCTGCTAGATCTGTCACATATGTTTATTTAGTGCCTTAAACTTGCATCATTCACTTTTTTGTTGACGTTAGGTGTTAAGTGATCTTATAGTGGTACAAATTGTTCTTTGGATGCTGCGAATGGAGGAATTGATCAAGGTAAGAAATTTGTTTTCACTATTTGTTAGTTAATAGTGAAGATCAATGTGTTATCTTCTTTCTTCCCCTGTACTGTTGTTGGTTAGTTCATAGTGAAGATCAAGGTGTTATCTTCTTTCTTCCTCTGTACTGCTAGTTTTTAGTTCATAGTGAAGATCAAAGTGTTATCTTCTTTCTTCCCTTGTACTGTTGTTGCTGACGCGGCAGATTTGTTGCTACTATTGACTGATATCTGCTGTTGTTGAACTGTTAATGCTGCTGCTTGATGTGCTTGGTAAAAAATGAGTTATCTCTGCTTCTATTGAACTGTTACTGGTTCTGCTTAGTGTGCTTGTTAAAAATTGAGTTATCTCTGTTGTTGACGATCACTTGCTGTTGAACTGCTGTTCTGATCACTTGATGTTGTTGAAACAGAGTTATCTCTGCTGCTTCTTGAATGATAATACACACTGCTTACTATTAATGAGCTTGTTGTTGATGCTTGCTGTAACGAACTGAAATTGGATATAATTTGTTATTCATCTTTCATGTTCTTGCACAATTATGCGTTGAAATGATGTTCTACTTGTCACATTAATTTCAATTTTTGTACCATTCACCTCAATTAAATGTGTATTCTTATGATGACTAAATTTCAGGTTCAACACATACATGAATTGATGGGGGTGAAGGAATGAAGTGTGCCTAGAAAAGCCTCAAGAAAATAGATTTCTTCAATTAGTACTTTTAGTTATTTGGATTGTGCTAGGTATTCTTCAAATGCCTAGTTAATATTAAAGGCTATCATTCTTACTTTTGATGGTTTTGTAATAGATCTTGTATCTACGAAAATTTGGATATAGTGAGAATATTGTAATTATTTTATTGAAGTAGTGAATGAATATGTTTTCACTTGTAATATAATGTAAATACTATGGCAGCTAGTTCTGTTGAATGTTGAAAAATTATGTTAACAATGTCTACTGACACATAAATATGATATTTATTGACCTTTATTACTATTACTAATGTTTGTCTTTTGAGACATAAGAAGAGTCAGAAAAACCTTTTACTGACATAGAAAAACATTCATTAAAGTGTTGATCCAAATTTGATTATGAGTTGGAAAAGCTTTATATTGACACACATCATAAGTCATAATAGATTTCACTGACGCAACTAGGAGTGTCAGTAAAGAGTCGGGTTAACTCTTCACTATGTGTCAGAATATGATGCACTGACATAAATGAAAAGTGTCAGTATAGCTGCATGTCTTTCACCGACGCTTTGATTTTGTGTCAGTAGAACCCTATAGTAACTGTGGTGCTACTGACACTTTCTTTTGTGTGTCGGTAAATCTATATCCACCCTATACTAACACTTTTTAGAGATTTTCTGACACCTTTTGTGTGTCAGAAATAGGTGTTTTTTTTTGTAGTGACTATAGAATATGTACCCGAGCTAGATGGTGGACAAGATTAAAAAGAAATACAACGAATTAAACTTAACAGTTGAAATAGTTTAGACGTACGCGTTTTAAGTAACAAAGCCGACTGTTTTAGAAAAACCTGTAACAAACAACTGTAGAAAACAGGGGTGAACTGTCGGGGTTACTTATAACTCGGAAATACCGGATGTAGTTAGTCATGGAGACTGACTTATAGTTTTATTACCGTTTAGAGTATACTTCTGACAAGGACGCTTGACGAGCTAACGGACTGCACGGAGCGTAGGATCTTGCTGATTCATACTCCACCGTAATATAGTCAGGGTGAACGGTATGTAAAGGGGTTTGATCCGAGTTGTCCTAAGGTTGCTCCTTGGGCTCGGATTTGGTTGATATAACTTGTATGTTGTTATGTGTCTCTGATTGTCCCTGAGGGCTTCCTCAGTTCAGACATCTGCGTGATCTGTGATAAGATTGTTTGTCTGAATGTGATAATTAATATGCATGAACTGTATATTTGTAGCTGCCTATTATTTACTGTTGTTGAGTTAACAGTATTGGTTCGTATATATGAACCTATATATATAAAACGAACTAGCGGCTATGGTGCTATCTTACATGAAATATAAGGAACGTCAGAAAAACGTTGTAGCACTAAGTTAATAAGATATACATATTATCTGAGACTTTTATACGGAGCATTGGCCTTTCTATACGCCGCTCTCGTATCTAACACTGGATCCCGAGTTACAGACTCCGGATTGGACTAATGACCTTAGTCTGCTGTGTTAGAAAATTTGGTAATGCGATGCGATGGTATAATTAATTAATTAATGGAATGGAAGTAAAGCCAAGAGGATGTGGCTCTTGGTGCGCGCTGTATCACAAAAACGATACCAGGATGTCCGCGTACGGGTCCGTAAGTATCAAGAAAATTTCCCGTGAGCTAGAATGGCTCGTTGGTCGGAGACTCTACCGTTGGAGTGGCTACTGCCGTGGGTGACCCCCATAATATATGGGTAACTAGAGACATGTCGTTTTAACGAGACATTGTCACTAGGTATAACTGAACAACTAAAACAATTGAGACTTATACAGTGGCGAACAATACCATGGACGAGGCTTAATACTTGTTTATTATACTCGTTGTTTCGCTGGTTGCTCATTGGTTATACTTGTGGTTATTTTATTGCGTGTTGATGGTTGGATGGGGCCTACAAGGCCAAGGTAAATTAAATATGAACATTGTACGCTACGGCGAATGTACATTGTACATTATATTGTTATTGTTCGATACGTTCGATATATAATTGTGGATTGTGTTATTAAATGATTGTGGATTGGATGGATGGTTGAATATCTATGAATATTTGGATGGATGAATCTGTATATTATACATGTTTACTTCAGTATTGTTTATAACTGTTAAATGGTAAAGCATGAAACCAATCTAATAATAAGATGGTTAAAATGACAAGTGACCATTAGGGTCCAGGCCCGGCATACTCAGCGTCTATCGCTGATACTACACCATTACAGGTTGTTGATCATTGTCGGAGCTGAAGAGCAGGAACAGAGTAATTGGAGATGTTGTATAGTAATGAAGATGGTGTATGGTCTTATGGTAAGGTTATGTATATTCAGGATTGGGTAGACGCTCACTGGTCGGTATTTATGATTTATGGATTTAGTATGATGTATAGGAGTTTCTCGTTATCACTGCGGTTAGCAGTTTATTGTATTGGAAGTTGGATGTAGTTTGGCTGCGTTGCTCGCATGGGCGAGTAACGGCCGGTGACACCCGAGTGAGTTTTGTAATTGTTATTTGTTTTTCCACTGCGAGACGTTTTATTTATTGCTACGTGAGAGATTATATCGTGATTATTGAGAGGGGTGTTATATAGTGATTAAGATTATTCTAATATGTATTTAAGGGCCTAATAATACCTAAGTAATATTGATAAGGAAAAATAAATCCAAAAGAAATGAAGAAACACTTAAAAAAGCGAAAAACGCTAAATAAGTGTTAAATAACCATAGGAGGTACGAGACCTCGGTTAGAGTATTATGTGGATTCCTAAGGCTTAATAAGGCCTAAATAATATATGGGAACAACTCCCGAAGAAAACGGATCCAAATAATGTATTAAAACGCTAATAGAGCTTTAACACACGTTTTTCGAGAAAACCTGAAAACGTGATTTTGAGAGGTCAAATGAAACCGTAAAAATTATAATTCATTAAATAACTATAATTAAGCATTAATGGAAGCTTAATAACCAATAAAAAAATTAAAGAAACGAGAAAATTCCGGAAAACGGGCCCGGTTAGTGAATAGTGCTAAACCGGGTAAATTAACGAGCGTTTTCTGTAGAAAATGAAAAATGCTCCCAGCTTATGTACTGTATGGGGGCCGGTTTTATTAAGAGAGCAACCTCTCACACACTAAGCTAGTAAAGAAAGAAAGAAAAAGAAAGAAAGGAAAAAGGTACAAAAAGTAGAATACTCTCTCTCCTCCCTCATTTCTCTTTTTCCCCTCTCTTTCCTTTCTTCTTTCTTCCCAGCCGTTCTCTTCTTCTTCCCCATGGCAGCGATTTTCTCCTCCTCCTCCCATGGCTACTTCAACTTCAACCTCATGCCCAAGCTTTATTAAAGCTCCAATCACAAAAATAATTACATATTTGTGATCCCCTCATCATCCTCTACCATTCTCTCTTTTCAAAATCCAAAAATGAGGAAGTTCATCTCTATGGGTTTTCCCCATTTGCATAGAAAATGGCATCAATGTAAAGCTTGGAGTCTCCTCTCTCCATTAAGGTAAAAATCTACATGAAAAACTCATGTTTCCTCCATTCTCCTTTGTAACCGATTTTCCCCCCTTTGTAATGCTCTATTCTCTCTCTCTCTCTCTCTCTCTCTCTCTCTCTCTCTCTCTCTCTCTCTTTTGAGCATAATTCCAACCTTGCAATGGTGGTGGAATCACCTTCTTGAACCAAGGGCTAAAACCCCTCTTAAAAGACCCTAAAGGTAAACCCTAGAATTTGTATTTTAAGCACTTCAATGAATTAGTATAAATCTAAGGGTTAGTATTTTAATTGCACTTGTTTGTGTTCTTTGGGTGATGGGAATGGAGTTGGCAACTCCATTGCTCACTTGACCGATTTTGTGCAAGAAAGAGAGAAGGAGGTGAATTGGAAAAGAAAAGAAGAATTAAGAGCTTAAGGTAAGAGCTCCTTCTTAATGCTAAATTTTAATTGCATTAGAATAATGGGAATGGGTAAATTAATTAAAGAACCCAAAACATGTATTAGAATTGTAGTATATGGAAGTTTGAGTATTTGTGAGCTAGTATTTGAATTATAGGCCTTGGAGCCAAATAAATTGTGTATGTGTATTAGTATTGTTATTTGAGGAAGTATGGATGAATTGATATTGCTTTGAGTGCTGGTAGGACCCTTGTATGGGTGTGGCTAGTTTAGGAATGAATTTGGTGAAAAAGTATGTATATGGAGAAGTTAGAATTGTAGGTAAACTATGGCAAAATTTTAGTAGGAAAATGTGCATTTATGGATGACTTGGTGAATGGGAGAACCAAGATGTGTATTGGGTTGAGTAGAGGAGTTTAGTAACCATGGAGTGGTAGTTGTAGTATAAGAATGAAAGGGTATAAAATCTGTAGCAAGAGGTGTTGAAATGCATTAGAGGAACTAGGAAGAACTAATGTGCAAGATTTAGTAAAATGAGTATTGTACTGGGTAAGACTTGGGTTGAGTAGAATGGAAATGAGGCAATGAAAGAGCCATAGGATTAGTGGGAAGAAGAAAGGAAAAATCTGTAGCATTTGTTGAAGAAGAAAAACTGTAACAGAGGAGGACAAATTGACAGTGGAATGTGTTATATAACAGATTGGTATAGAGATGGATTGGGTTAGTTTTGATTGCTTAATTAGGGTCAAAATACCCAAGGATATATGTAGGAATATTGGGGAAGAGGTTGGTAGAAGTTTGGAGTTGAAACATAATAAAAAACTAGCATATATGTAAATACTGCAACTGGTCCGGGTTTGTAAACCAGTACAGAAACCCGGACCAGGCAAAAATCTATACAGAACGTAGTGCAGAGTGGATGGTCCAGGTTTGTAAACTAGGACCTAAACCCGGACCACCCCATTTTTACACCTGAGAATTCTAAGACCATGTGGTCCGGGTTTGTAAACAAGTACACAAACCTGGACCACACATAAATCTTACCCGAGAGTTTTACAAAGCCTTGGTCCGGGTCTGTAAACCCGGACAGTAACCCGGACCACATCATTTTCTTCACAGAATTCATTTTAAAGCTAATCTAAGGTAGGGTAATGAAAGGTAATGGTAGTATAAGGTAATTAAGACTTGATTAATGATGTTTAAGGGTCATTAAGGCCATGAACAAGCTTAGGAAGTAATTTTAAGTAAGTGACATAAGTAAAGGTATTTGGGTAACAAAGAGTTAGTAAGTATAAACTGGGAAACTTTAGAAAAGTAATAAGTAGGGTTAATTACAGATAATTAACCACCCAACTCTATGTATGTGATAGGATTCGAATAGTCAAACACCGAAGGGAATTGATGAGTCCAAAATCAACGGTGAAAGGTATGATTTCTTCATGCTCTGTATCCTAACCTGGTTACCCCGATTTGTGTGCTTATTTGATCACCTTAATAAGATAAATACATGAATCGGACTTTAATGCACTTACTTGTGCATGTTTTATATTTGTTCTTATTATATTGTCTTGAACATTTAGTGTGTATAATTCATGAAATGAATGGATGAAAATGAAGTGTATATGTACCTTGTAGTGTACTTGTGTAATGTATTATACCTTGGTATAGATGTGTATGGGAGTAATGTATTATTGTGTGGTCTGGATGTGTTGACTTCTACTAATTCCTAACTACCTAACTCCTAACGTAAGTATTGAGTAAATTGGAATGAGTAGAAGTCCGATATAGTTTCGGCCACACGTGAGGATGAGGAGACACAAGAGGTTGGATCCGATTCTTGGCCTGAGTCCTTTCTATGGACCAAGCCCCTTAAATGGGTAGCATCATAGATTGGTGAGTCACCTAAAGCCCGGTGGTGGGACGGTGTAGTCCCTGCCCGGAGGTCACTATAACTTAACTTGAGTAAGTAAGTAAGTATGTAAAGTATTGTATGAGTAATGGTCTTGGTTGGTGTAAGTCATTGACCTTGAGTAAAACAGTAATGACCACCCGATTAACCCGGGTGGGTAAATGAAGCTAACAAGCACTGTGTATGTATTGTGTAAGCGTAATTCCGTAAAGGTAAGTATGATTGGTTGACTTGTATTGTCTTCCTTGTATGTATTGAAGTGTATGTATGTATTCCTTGTGTAGTATTGTAGTATTATGAATGAGAGCATGTATGTGTGTATGTATGAATAAAATGAACTGCATGTATTCGACCAAGTGGTCGGCGTACCCTCGCTAGTACACGGGGTATGCGAAAGTCATATGCAGCGTAAGCTGAGCCCCTAGGGGCATTGTTTTTATTGTACAGGTACCCGAAGCAGTTATGGTCACAGTAAGAGACCGGCGGCTATGTTTAGATAATTAGGAATGAATTGGAGATAGTAGAGAATGGTATAAGGCTTGTAGCCTTTGATGTAGAAGTGTACCAAGGGGTACACCATTATGTATTTGGAAAGTATGTAGTTGTGAGGAATGGGTAGATGCTAGACTCTTAATGAGTATGTATGAACTTGAAAGAATTGTGGTATTTGTAATTGGATTTGGACCTTAGTAAACTCGGTGTATTGTAATGTATTGTATTATGGAGTATTGTATTGAATGGGCATTGTAGTACTTGGTTGGTAATTGGAGTATGTATTGTAATTGTGTAGTACTCAGGTATTCCGGTCCATCAGACCGATGCTGTAAGTAGTAGTAAGCCTTGTTAGTCACGTGGGTGGCTAACAGCATTGTATCACCCACCGTTGTGTAAGTATGTATCCGCTGTGTGAGTATGGAAGTATGAGGAGTTTGGATGGTAATGAAGGTATTAGCGGTAGGGGTGTTACAATTTCGGTCCCCATTTTCGGCGGTTTTTATAATTTGGTCGAAAAAGCGTGTCGAGTCAGGACATTTTCGGCGGTTATTCTTAAAAACCACAGAAAACATGTTTTAGTTAACATCATTTTTGGTGGTTGTTTAGGGATACCGCCGAATTTTTTTTTAATTTACGTCATTTTCGGCGGTTGTTTTTCGGAATCGCCGAAAAAATGTTTTTTTTTAATTATTATCATTTTCAGCGGTTGTTCCCAGGAATCGCCCATAATATGTTTTTTTAAATGTCTTTTTCGACGGTTGTGCTCAGAAACGACCAAAAAGAGTCTTATTTCTAACCCCCTCCTCCCCAATCGACATTACAATTTCGATTGCACACGATCTCCTCTCATCCAAATCGCCACTGCCTTCAGCCTCAAACGCCGCCACCACCACCAGCCTCAAACGGCGTCGTCGCCGCCACCTACAGTCGCCCTAGTCGCGCTGCCGTCGGTCGCACTTACTGCTGCCAAAATCAACTGAATAGAGACAAAATTAGGTTATTTTTTATCCGAATTTTAACTAATAAATGTTTGTTAAATTGGGCCTTAGTTTGTTGTTTATATGTGATTGTTGATTGATTTATGTCCTCTGGAGTGTAATTGATTGATTGGTTTGATTGGAAACACTATATATGGGCAATTTTTTAACATAATCTATATGCTCGCAAGGTGTTCGATGAAATGGCTTAACCAATTTCAGTGACTTTTTTTTGCTATCTTACCATTGTTTATGTGAATTGTTGACAAGTAAACGACCTTGGTGAATTGACGTATCAATTGTCATAAAAATGTTGACTTATAGTTTATTGATTTAATGTTTTGATTTTACAATAATTCGTGATATTAATTAAATATAGACAATGAATTAGATACTACATAAGATCGCCGGTGTAGTCGCGTCAGCTAGCCCCTCACCGCCTTCACTCACCACCCGCTTCTGCTACTCCCATCGGACCTGACAAGAGTCTGAAAAGGGGGAAAAACAGGTGAGATGAGGGTTATTTTTGTTGATTGTAGTTTTTTATAACTACAACTATTATCATAGCTCACTTCTAATTATTATGGTTCACAGTTACACCCTTTGACACCACGTTTGACGCCGTCCTCCGCCCTGTTTCGTCCCTCTGAGTTCCGCTTGTTCCTCGTCCTTCCAAAAACAGGTTAGTTTTATTTTTCAACCTTGATCAATTTCTGTTTATCATAATTTTTTGTATAATTAGTTTATTCATATAATAGTTAGTTGAAGGATTATATATATATAGTATAACACGATAAGATAACCAATAACCAACTATATAGAAGGTTGTCTTATATGTATATACACATCTATAATATATATCCTACTTGGTGATATATTATATATATATAATATATATAATATATATATATATATATATATATATATATATATATATATATATATATATACTCACCGTACAAGAACCATATTATTATATGACCTTTGCTAAGGATAGATTCGTTATTGTAATGGGAATTTTTATATTTTAAATATTAGTTAAGTTATTATACATTATAAATATATTTTTGTAGTTCAATTTGTGTTGGTAAAATGGACCGTGAATGGATGTAAGGTCAGCGAGGGTATTATTTTGAATCAAAAGTGGATAATGAATTGTGCAAAGCAGCTCTCGATCATTTGAAAAGGATGAACGAGAAGCACATTCCCTGTCCATGTGCACAGTGTGAACTTCGCAATAAGTTCCCTAATCTACATACAATCAGATTTAATCTATCAAGATATGGATTTATACCGAACTATAAGATGTGGCTTTTGTATGGCAAGTCTTTAAAAGCTAGTAACAGGGTGCAAACTTCCACTCAGCTGAACAGTGAACCAAGAATGGTTACCGACTGTACTACATTTCCTGATAATGAGTGTGATATGAGTGACACTGAAATCAGTGACGATAGTGAAAAGATTGAACAATCGGACTCCATGATGTAAGATGTTGAAGATAATTTCACAGACAAGTCGGCAGAATATCAAAGATTAGTTGACGTGTCACAGTCCCCTTTGTTCCCCGGATGCGTCAAATTTATAAAATTGACAGCCGTGCTAAACTTGCTCAATATGAAAACAAGTTTAAGCTGGAGTGATGAGAGTTTTATGGCACTATTAGAACTCTTACATGACATGTTTCCAGATGATAACAAACTTCCTACTTCCACTTATGATGCAAAAAAATGATGTGTCATATGGGTGTGGAGTACGAAAAGATAGACGCATGTCCAAACTGTTGTATATTATACAAAGGAGAGAATACACATTTGAAACAGTGTCAAAAATGTCATTTGTCACGCTATAAACAGAAAGATGGACAATCATCCAATTCTAAGAAAAAAAGTTCTCCAGCAAAAGTCATTTGATATTTACCCATAATTCCAAGACTCGAACTTCAATTTACGAATCTCAGAGATGCCCAAAATTTAAGATGACACGCAGAAGGAAGAAAAAATGATGATAAGCTGAGCCATCCAACTGATTTACCACAGTGGAGGAATATCAACAAAAGATTTCAAGATTTTGCTAGTGATAATCGAAATTTGAGACTTAGGCTGTGTACAGATGGGAGGAATCCATATGACACTCTAAGTAGTCAACACATCACTTGGTCTGTTCTATTGGTAATCTACAATCTTCCTTCATGGTTGTGTATGAAGCGGAAATACATAACGTTATCGTTGTTGATTTCTGGAGCTAAACAACCCAGACATAATATTGATGTATACCTTGCACCACTGACTAACGATTGAAATTGTTATGGAATCAGGGGACAGTGGTTTATAACGGTTTCGGCAGACAAAACTTCACACTTCGTGCCATGTTGTTTTGCATAGTCAATGACTTTCCAGCGTATGGGAACTTATCTGGATACACAGTAAAACGCGCACTTGCTTACCCAATATTTGAGGGCGACACTTGTTCTGATCGTCTACAATATTGTGGCAAAAACGTCTACATGTGTTATCGTAGATTGTTGCCATCAGCACATCCGTATCGTAAAAAAAGGAAGTTATTCAACGGAAAGATTGAGACACGTGTGGCTCGTTTAATTTTGAGTTCTGAAGAGATCTATGAAAAGGTGAAAGACGTTGAGCTGAATGAGCAAGTTACCCAAGGAACTTGGGTTCTTGATCGACGTGATGACCAGCTGTCTCGTGCGCTTGGAAAAAAAGATTATCCAGGCCGAGCAGTGGGTTGGGGGTTAGCATAGGGATAAGAAAAGGTTTTAGAAACCCTAGGTCAAACAAAAGGAGTAGTCAAGGACAGACGGTCTCTTACGAGGAGCATATGCGTGTCATTAACAACATAAGAGAGCAATGGAAGAAGGAGGTCATTGCTGAATTACGTCAGGGTAGTGGTGCACCCTAACCATATGTTCCTGCTTCTAATCCTTTTACCCCAGTTATCATAATGATCCTTCCTCATTCCCAAGCAATGACGGTGCTAGTCCTGCTGGACTGTACACAAGCGTTGAGTCCAATGACCAGTATCCTTACGCATATGTATAGGTAAATTTTTATATTTTTCACTGTTTTATTGTTTGCCATATCTTTTATTACATATTTCTTAGTTCAGTCATCTACTAATCTGATGAAATTGTAGGATCCGATAACTGTAACCTCCTACTCCCATACAACAACCAAGATATATGTGTCGTAGAGGGAAAGGTGTACTCATCAGGCCCGAATGATGTGACCCATAGGATGCCACTACAGCCTTATCACAGGAGAGTCTATATAGACGAACTGAATTGTCAGTGTCCTGGTCTAAAGCTCTCTATACCTCAGTAGGAGTACAACACGGTTCGGTAAGTAAAGGGTGCATTTGTTCAGTGGCCTGCCTATTTGATTTAGAAGTGTGTGGAGGTACGCCTAATACAAACCACTAATATAGTTATTATTGTTAGTTATATGAATATAGTATGTGTGGATGCTCAGTTCATGACTAGTATTGTATGTCGGTTGTAAATATGCATTAAAAAAGAAATCCTTGTCTCCTGAGAAAAAGAAGTCAAAGATTAAACCCTCTGAATACAAATCATCCACCAACATTGTTCAAAAAGAAAACTTGGCGGATGATTCCATATATGCACGCTTGGGACCAAACATGAAATGCTTGCATGATATAATCCATGACTTCCCAGAGTGCAGATCTTTTATCCTGCTCAACTTTAACGATAATCTTCTTCACTACCCAGACAATGTAGAAGTTGACATGTGGACGACCAATATTAAGGACATCCTAAATCTGGATGGGTGTCTATCGCAATGATGTATTCATGCATTCTGTAATTAATATAATTAAGTTTTAAATTGATGTCCTGAAACAATGTTAATTATTATATCTTTTAATTTATGAATAGGTTTTTACATGACAAAATGCAATCTTTTGCCCTTATCCAGTATGGATTTTTATGTCCTGAAAGAGCGACATACACTGTTTTGAAGTGTGATACAGAAAAAGCCCAAGTTTATAACAAAAATTATAAAAAAAAACCATATAAGACATAATTGCCATTTGTTCTTATCTTATTGCTCACAATAAGGTCTTAAATAGCCCAAGTTTTTATAGAAAAAAAGTACATTAAATTTTACTCATAATTATAGTAAATTATACTCATTATTATAGCAAATTTTACTCATACTCTTAACCCAATCTGTTGATCTAACTCTAGCCTCATCAATTCCGACCTCTAACTCCATTTGCAGGTATAGGTGCAACTTTATCATCATCGTCATCATTATCGTCATTGTTATCATCATCATTATCTTCACTCTGATCATCATTATCATCATGGTGATCATCATCATCATTATGGTTGTGGCCATCATCATCATGATGATCATCATTGTCATCGTCATCATCATCATCGCTGCGGTTGTAGGGAGGATAGGCTGGGCTATTTGTGGAGTCTCCTATGGTTTCTGGTTTCATATGCATGCATATGGAAAGAGTATATTTAATAATCATGTATAGCAAAACACAAACAGAAATACTAACGTTATATATTGGACAGTGATGAGATCTTATGACTACTCACGTATTTTATCATCATCTTCCTCGAGCACACGAGCCATAGCGACGTCAGAGATGAGAAGGGCAACAGTGAAAAGGAGACCGAGGAGGAGAAGCGGAACCTTGGAATTTGCGGCCATGTTCACTATACAGAACTAAGTAATTAATGACAGAACTGCTCAAATTTAGTGCTTAATTACTGCTGCAAGGCTGTGAATGAGAGGTACGGTTGGGAATCAACTCTATTTATAAGCTGTAAATTTTGGACTAGCAAGCCATACTACAATTTCTAGCGATGGATCTTTAATTTGATAGTCGTATAGCCGTGAAACTTTATTTTGATAGTTATAGATATAGCTGAAGGATCAAACTAAAGGGAACTTCACCCCTCTTCAATTAATGATCATTTGCTCTTTATTTTATACTAGCTTTATAGAATACCGTTAACGAATGGAATACATGTCAACGACGTCTCTGATATGGTAAGAGTAAAAGATAGCTAAATTAGTTAGCTTTAGCCATAAAACACGTGTTAATTTAAATCCATCAAATAAGCTGCGTATCAGTAGGCAATGGGCAAGCAATCTGTGGTGATTTTGGTTTGTTTTGAGGCAAATATATATCATAAAATAATGATGATTGACTTAGAGATTAAAAGCGCCCCCCAGCTGGTAGTATCTAGTTTGGAAAGTAAGAACTACCCATCAATTTTTTTTTGATAAATGACTGGTAAAAAACCAGCTACAAAATCGGTGATACTATGGCTTTTCAGCCCTTCTCACCATCTTAGGATACAAGGCAAGAGCACCCAATATAACTGCAACCAAAAAACGAACAAGAGAACGAAACAACTACGAGTACAGTAAAGTAAATAAGTTCTTGAAGAGAGGAGATGTGTGAGGGTAAGTGACAGTCCTTTCGACTCCATTCCAGGCTGAGTCTCTTGACTGACTCTACGACATCCTCCCACACCGGGGAGATTCCTTTGACGACAGATTTGTTTCGTTGAAACCAGATGGACCAAATCGTGTAGAAGAAAAAGCACGTCCACAGTTTGTTTCTTTTGGATCTGACCATGCCAATCCAGGCGTGGAAGAGGTCAAGAGGGAATTGAGGAAAACAAAGGATAATCCCCACCAATCTAAGATCCGGGCCCATAATTTCCTCGATAATTGACAGTGTATGAAGATATGATCTGCAGTCTCGACCCTATGCTTGAAGAAAGGACAAGCTAGTTGCCCCACCGGTATCAAGTCCCTAGCAAATAGGAAGTTCTTGGTCTGGATACGTTCCTGGATTATAAACCAGGTCAGCAATTCGACTCGAGGCGGCGCGAAATTGTGCCAAAAAGCACGGCACCAGAGGACCCTTCCTTGGGTTTGGCAGGCGATCACAGCCGAATAAAAAGACTTGGAAGTATAGCTTCCATCATTTGAGGCCAGCCATCGCAGGTTGTCTTCGTCTTTAATAGCGGACGGGGGGGGGGGGGGGGGGAAGAGTTCAGCAGGAGCAGAAGATCTTCCACCTGCGCTCTTTCGTACAGGAATAGAGGGCGCCTCCAAATGAGGGACCAGTCCCATGAGTCACCAACACATTGCCCCATATAAAACACTGTATTATGCTTCTGCTCATTAACTAGGAACAATCGCGAGAAGCGATCTTTCAAGGCTTAGGCGCCTATCCAGATGTCAAGCCAGAAACGAGTTTTTTTTCCATTGAGTAGAGCCCATCGAACATTTGTAGACATAACTGCCGCATGGGTAGGTTGCCACTTGGCGATAGAGATGATTGTTTTCCACGTACATGTTCGCTTGATCTGATTCCACTTATCATCAAAAATTGGTAGATTAATGTCTACGTCATATATAGAGCAAATGATATTTTTCCATAACTTTCCATCTTCTGCCTGGAACTTCCACCACCATTTAAAAAGGAGAGCAGCATTTTTAGTTTCCAGGTCAGTAAAGCCAAGACCGCCTGTTCTTTTGGTTTGAGAGTGTGCTCCAAGAGATTAGGGAATTCCTATGCGACCATCTTTTCCCCAGAAGAAATTGCATTGCATCCTCTTAATTTGCTTTAAAACGCTTTTCGGCATTTTAAACAAACTAAGGTAATATATAGGCAGACTCTCCAGGACCGACTTAACCAAAATAAGTCTACCGGCTCGTGACAGAGAGGAGGATTTCCAGCCCGCTAATCTCTTTGCGATCCTGTCTAGAACCGGTTCCAAGTAGATAGACGCTTAGGACTGCCCCCGATGACAAATCCTAGATAAGTCATGGGGAGAGAGTGAATTTGGCAGCCTAAGATAGAACGGATTGCGCCCAGATGTTCTTCTTTTGGATGGATGGGGATTGCCATTGATTTTGACCAGTTAACTTCCAAGCCTGACATCTCTGAGAAAACTAAAATGCATAACTTAACTGTATGCAATTCCTCCTTGGTTGGTTCGCAAAAAATTAAGGTATCATCAGCGTACTGAAGGTGGGATATAAGTATTTCATTGCGTCCTACCAGTATCCCGTTTCTTTTCCCCATTCGCATAGCCTCATCCAAGAGCCAGCCCAATGCTTCAACACATAGAACAAATAAGAGTGGGGAAAGTGGATCACCTTGTCGTAGTCCGCGTCTTGGTTTGATGGGTTGGGATGGGACCCCATTTATGAGAATGTAGATAACCGAGGTGGAGATACATTCTTCAATCCAAGATCTCCAAGTATCGTTGAAGCCGAAGAACCATAGCATAAGGTCGATGAAGGACCACTAGAGGCTGTCGAAAGCCTTGGTAAAATCAAGTTTCAACAATATGCCGGACTTACGCTTGCTTTTGAGCCATGCAATGACTTCGTTTGCAATGAGGGGGCCTTCGGCAATGTGTCTTCCTTTAAGGAAACCTGTCTGAGTGCCTTGGATCAACTTACCAATTACTTGACTGAGTTTTGAAGAAAGAAGCTTTGCGATGACTTTGTAAACCGATCCAATCATACCGATTGGTCTAAAGTCTTCCACTTTTGATGCTCCGGGGAGTTTGGGGATTAGAGTGATCCAAGTCATGTTAGTCCCTTGCGGTAGGTGACCAGACTCGAAGAAGCTGATAACTGTGTTTGAGAACTCGTCTCCTATCACGCTTCACACTCCTCTAATAAAATGGAAATTAAGGCCATCATAACCTGTTGCTTTTGAGCCGTCAATGGACGATACCACTTGCTTGATTTCAGAACGTGGGTTAGCCTCTACGCTTCACTGTTGGTGAGTCTTGGTCTGCCAAATAAGGGCGGTGAGGAGCGGGAATTGAAAGGAGCCAAAAAGAGTCGTAGATAAAAGTTTCTGATGGCCCTCTGGATGGATGCAGGTTCATAAGAGATTGTGCCGTTTATGAACAGAGAAGAGATAGTATTGTTCCTTCTATTTATGGAAGCCTTTCTGTGGAAGTATGCTGTATTTTGATCTCCCTCCTTGATATATTTGTCTCTCGATAGCTGCTTCCAATACCGTTCCTTTTCCCTCAAGATCCCCCAAATATTGTTCAATGTTTCTACTCGCAACGTATCCAGAGAACCATCCAAGTGGTCGTCTTCTGTTCCTTGGTCTAGCTGCGCCAACTCTGCGAGCGTTGTGGTCAACCAATGGTCTATGTGCCCGTAGACTTCAGTGTTCCACTATCGTAGGCTCTTTTTTATTTGTTTCAGTTTTTTACTCATTGGCATGCTCCGAAGCTTGTCCCATTCTACTGAGAAGAAATACTTAAATTCCTTGTGGTCTAGCCAGCCACTTAAAACTCTAAAGGGTTTAGGGCCCCAGTTGACATGCAGTAGGTTAATCTTCATGAATCTATGATCAGAGAGCTTCCAAGGATTCGCATGGAGAGAAAGACCGGGAAAATTTGCGATCCATTCTGCCTGTGCAAATACCCGATCGATACGGCTCATTGATTTCTTGCTGCGCCATGTGTACTTTACTCCTTGTAGCTCAATTTCAATCAGGCTGAGATGGTTGATCCAGTTGGCCTGATCCTCCATGCCCTTTGTCATGGTAGTATCTTTTCCTCGCTTCCGGTCACTCCCTTTCAAGACTTCGTTCATGTCACCGACTATTAGGATGGGTTTATTAAAATCGGTATTGACTATTTCTGAATACATGGCGCTTCTGTCCTCGGAACGAGTTGGAGCGTATACAAAAATGACGAAGCCTGAGAAAGCATTGTGCGGCCACTCTGACTCTACTGCGATCCATCGAGACCCTTGGATGGAGCTTTTTACGTTGACAACATTGGAATTCCATGTTATAATTAGGCCGCCTGAATGACCAGAGGCAGGTACTTCTATTGACTGAGCGGTACCCTGCCCTCCCCAAAGGCCGTGGGTATTATTGAGTGGCAGGGAGCGGTGAGTTTCGAAGAGGCCCACGATGTTTGTTCCTGATTCCTTGACCTCTTTTCTGAGAATAGCCAGTTTCTCTCTTCTGCTTACTCCTCGCACATTCTGAAAACATATAAGGTTTGTCATGCTTCTGGGTGCTTTTTTTTCTTCAACCCTCTTGCTGCGGTGAAGGATTTGGGAGAATTGCTTCATGGATAATTCAGGATTTGGGTAGTGGCAGTTTAAACTCCTGCCGAAGTCAAGGCATTTCTGAGCAGTGGGAGGCGATGGGCTGGGGTATAGTGGATCCGAGTTTTATGGCGGGGGGGTAGGAAACTGAGGAGAGGTTCTGAAAGTTACAAGCTTACTTTTTGGTGAGTGTGTAGAGAAAGCATTTTGGGAAGGGGATCGGCGAAAAGGAAGTGATAGTGGTTGATAGTCTCCAGGTGACATGCCGGTATGGGGCTGGGGCGATGGGGTGAATGGGAGTTTGGAGGGATCATTTAGAATAAAAAAGGGTGAGCGTGAGGCAGGTGGTGGGGTAGTGGGTGGGCTTGAGAGGGGGTGAGTCAGAGGTGTCGGGTTCAGGAGGGAGGAGAATGTGGGGGTGTAACTTTTAATGCAGTGCATGAGCTGAGCATGGAGAGGGGGGGATTTGTTTGCGGTGGAATTTGACTAGCCTCGGGGAAGGATGTCGACAATATGCAGCCATCTTTTGATATATTAAACTCAAAAGGTATGATAGTGCGGCTTCGGGTCATTCGTGCCCATACTTTCTCCAGAAAATAGGGAATTAAATAATTGGGGAGAGTAGTAACTGTTGTGTTGTTACACGTATTATTGGGGAGAGTAGTAACTGATGTGTTGTTACGCGATGTTACCGGAATATGCTGATCCGACGACGTTTGGGTTGCTGAGGAGTCGTCTACGTTATGAAGCCACGTGGTTGTGACTCTGGCTGCGTGGGGGAGGGCTCCGGCGATTGTGGCTCCGGCGACCGCCTCGTATCATGAGCAATAGTTTCGCCTCTATTACAGTGCTGGGTGAGCTCTTCCGACCAGTGCTCGATGATCCCAATATTGTGGGTTTGTCCTTCAATCTCAACCAAGAGTTCTTCATTAATGATCGACATACTTTTTTGTTTCAATCCTTGCATGAGCTTCCACAAATTCTGGGAGATGGAGCATGTTACTGGAGATTGAAATTATTTCTCCTAAATGTCTGGTAACGAGCCGGAGCGTGTTCTCAGACCAGCCTTGGAGCGGTAATCCCCTGATGGCAACGGATGTTATTCAACTAGCGAACTGATCTTCGGAGTTCCAGTAGCGTTTAATCCATCCAAGATTTGAGCCCCAGTTTGAGTGTAAAAATTCTCAGCTTTCTCATGGGTAGAGAAGACAACCACGGTCTTAGTGAGTGAGAGGGTGGTTATAGATTCTATGCTGAGTTCCCACGCTTGCAGCCTGGATTTGATATCCTGTAGATTGGATGGGGAAGGCAGGATAATGACAATACCTCTTGCTAGTCTTCCTTCATCGTCAGAGATGGCTCTAGACTGATGAAGCCCATCGATTGCAAGTTGTTTCTAGCATGTGAACTGTTGATAGGTGGGGTTGACGGTCTTTGGTGACTCGAGGCTGCCTGGGATGTTTGAGGTTTGGAAACCATCTATGCGTCTGCGGACCCGGGTTATGTCATCGGCTAATGGCAGTTTGAGTTTGGAGTTTATGCCCGTCAACCATAACTCCATTCGTTTCAAGGATAGCCCGGTCAACATCCGGTTTGTGCTTGTATTCGATAAAACCGTACCTGGTGCCCGTATGAATACGTGGAGTTTTTGGGAGTCTGATGCCAACGAGTTGCCCAAAAGCATCAAACAGTTTCCAGATGGTACCATATCGAGTATTTGGATTGATGTTATCCACAAAAACAGTAGCTCCTGCAGTGGGCTTGCGGCCTGGCTGAAGCGGCGAGCATGGGTGAGATGCACCGGGATTCATGTTTATGAAGAGTGACAAAAATTGACGGAGAGTGCTGTAGCATGTGTGGGGTGAAGGAATTTGGAGGTGGTCTGGTGTGCAGGCTGGAGGTCAATACAGCTGGACGGCGGCGATGGCTTGGAGGATTCAGAGACGGAGGTATTGGAAGCATGTTTGGAGGTGGTATGCGTGTGTGGCGGGCGATGGGGAGAGAGGAGAGAGGAGGGAGGAGGACTTCATTGAATTATGCTAGTTAGCTTCTTTTGTTCTATTAAGAACTACCCATCAATAATTCAATGTTTCAAGAAACTAAAACAATAATAATTGTATTTGTATGTGTAAGATGGCGTTGATGTAGGTTTGGGTGTTGCTTATGTTGACTCTATAAATTCAAAGGTATTGCTTTCTGTATCTCAATAGCATGTTAGATGCTAGGGTGCTACTTGTCTCGGAAAGTTTTCTATTTCTGTTTGTAGATTTGTAGTTTCTTCTTTAAAATAGGTACTCATTCTATTCAATCTAATCATGATGAGTTTTACATAAACTATACATATATCTGGTTGAGGCAATATACTTATTTAATATGTAACTGACGATAAAAAAAATATGTAACTGACGATTGTGTTTGCCTTATTTTTTGTGATGAAGCAAGTTAGAAGGAGTTCTTAAAACCTTTATGTGTGTTGATGGAGTCATTAATAGCTCTAGTGAGTTAAATGATTTATTAGATGTCATGTTAAGACAATATCAAACTAAGTTACTTATGGATAAGTGACACTGTACGCACTAGTACAAAAAGGGTCTTTTTCAGTCTTCCATTATCGACGGTTTTTATAATTTGGTCGAAAAAGAGTGTTGAGTTAGGACATTTTCGGCGGTTATTCTTAAAGACCACTGAAAACATGTTTTAATTAACGTCATTTTTTGTGGTTGTTTACGGATAATGCCAATTTTTTTTATTTACGTCATTTTCGGCGGTTGTTCTTCGGAATCGCCGAAAAAATATTTTTTTTAATTATTATCATTTTCAGCGGTTGTTCCGTGGAATCGCCCAGGATATATTTTTTAAAATGTTTTTTTCGACGGTTGTGCTCAAAAACCACCAAAAAGGAGACTTATTTCTAACCCCCTCCCCGATCGACATTACAGTTTCAAACGCACGTGATCTCTTCTCATCCAAATCGCCACCGCCTTCAGCCTCAAACGCCGCGACCACCACTCGCCCCAAACCGTCGTCGCCGCCACCTACAGTCGCCCCAGTCGCGTTGCCGCCGGTCGCACTTGCTGCTGCCAAAATCAACTGAATAGAGACAAAATTAGGTTATTTTTTATCCGAATTTTAACTAATAAATTTTTGTTAAATTGGGCCTTAATTTGCTGTTCATATGTGATTGTTGATTGATTTATGTCCTCTGGAGTGTAAATGATTGATTGGTTTGATTGGAAATACTATATGTGGGCAATTTTTTAACATAATCTATATGCTCGCAAGGTGCGATGATGAATGGCTTAACCAGTTTTAGTGACTTTTTTTTGCTATCTTACCATTGTTTGTGTGAATTGTTGACAAGTAAACGACCTTGGTGAATTGACGTATCAATTGTCATAAAAATGTTGACTTATAGTTTACTTGATTCAATGATTTGTTTTTACAATAATTTGTGATATTAATTAAATATAGACAATGAATTAGATACTACAAAATCGCCGGTGTAGTCGCGTCAGCTAGCCCCTCGCCACCCTTACTCACCACCCGCTTCTGCTATTCCCATCGGACCTGACAAGAGTCCGAAAAGGGGGAAAAACAGGTGAGACGAGGGCTGTTTTTGTTGATTATAGTTTTTTATAACTACAACTACTATCATAGCTCACTTCTAATTATTATGGTTCACAGTTACACCCTTTGACACCACGTTTGACGCTGTCCTCCACCCTGTTTTGTCCCTTTGAGTTCCGTCTGTTTCTCGTCCTTCCAAAAATAGGTTAGTTTTATTTTTCAACCTTGATCAATTTCTGTTTATCATAATTGTTTGTATAATTAGTTGATTCATATATAATAGTTAGTTGAAGAATTATATATATATATATATATATAGTATAACACGATAAGATAACTAATAACCAACTATAATATATTTATATATATATCACCAAGTAGTATATATTTTATAGATGTGTATATACATATAAGACAACCTTCTATATAATATATATATATATAGACTCACCGTACAAGACCATATTATTATATGACCTTTGCTAAAGATAGATTCGTTATTGTTATTTTTATATTTATATTTTAAATATTAGTTAAGTTATTATACATTATAAATATATTTTTGAAGTTCAATTAATGTTTGTAGAATGGACCGTGAATGGATGTAAGGTCAGCGAGGGTATTATTTTGAATCAAAAGTGGAAAATGAATTTTGCAAAGTAGCTCTCGATCATCAGAAAATGATGAACGAGACGCACATTCCCTGTCCATGTGCACAGTGCGAACTTCGCAATAAGTTCTCTAATCTACATACAATCAGATTTCATCTATCAAGACACAGATTTATGCCGAACTATAAGATTTGGCTTTTGTATGGCGATTCTTTAAAAGCTAGTAGCAGGGTGCAAACTTCCACTTAGCTGAACAGTGAACCAAGAATGGTTACCGACAGTACTACATTTCTTGATAATGAGTGTGATTTGAGTGACACTTAAATCAGCGACGACAGTGAAAGATTGAACATTCGGACTCCATGCTACATGCTACAAGATGTTGAAGATAATTTCACAGACAAGCCAACAGAATATCAAAGATTAGTTGACGCGTCATGGTCCCCTTTGTTCCCCGGATGTGTCAAATTTAAAAAATTGATAGCCGTGCTACACTTGTTCAATCTGAAAGCAAGTTTAAACTGGAGTGATAAGAGTTTTACTGCACTACTAGAACTCTTACATGACATGCTTCTAGATGATAACAAACTTCATATTTCCACTTATGACGCACAAAATATGATGTGTCCTATAGGTGTGGCGTACGAAAAGCAACACGCATGTCCAAACAGTTGTATATTATACAAAGGAGAGAATGCACATTTGAAATAGTGTCAAAAATGTCATTTGTCACGGTATAAACAGAAGGTCGGCCAATCATCCAATTCTAAGAAAAAAAGTTCTCCAGCAAAAGTCATTTGATATTTACCCATAATTCCAAGATTCGAACGTCAATTTACGAATGTCAGAGATGCCCAAAATTTAGGATGACACACAAAAGGAAGAAAAATGATGATAAGCTGAGCCATCCAACTGATTTACCACAGTGGAGGAATATCAACAAAAGATTTCAAGATTTTGCTAGTGATAATCGAAATTTGAGACTTATAGGCTGTGTACAGATGGGATGAATCCGTATGACACTCTAAGTAGTCAACACATCACTTGGTCTGTTCTATTGGTAATCTACAATCTTCCTTCATGGTTGTGTATGAAGCGGAAATACATAACGTTATCGTTGTTGATTTCTAAAGCTAAACAACCCAGACATAATATTGATGTATACCTTGCACCACTGACTGACGATTGAAATTGTTATGGAATCAGGGGACAGTGGTTTATAACGGTTTCGGCAGACAAAACTTCACACTTCGTGCCATGTTGTTTTGCATAGTCAATGACTTTCCATCGTATGGGAACTTATCTGGATACACAGTGAAACGTGCACTTGCTTGCCCAATATTTGAGGGCGACACTTGTTCTGATCGTCTACAATATTGTGGCAAAAACGTCTACATGTGTTATCGTAGATTGTTGCCATCAGTACACCCGTATTGAAAAAAAGGAAGATATTCAACGGAAAGATTGAGACACGTGTGGCTCATTTAATTTTGAGTTCTAAAGAGATCTATGAAAAGGTGAAAGACATTGAGCTGAATGAGCAAGTTACCCAAGGAACTTGGGTTCTTGATCGACATGATGACCAGCTGTCTCGTGCGCTTGGAAAAAAAGATTATCCAGGCCGAGCAGTGGGTTGGGGGTTAGCATAGGGATAAGAAAAGGTTTTAGAAACCCTAGGTCAAACAAAAGGAGTAGTCAAGGACAGACGGTCTCTTACAAGGAGCATATGTGTGTCATTAATAACATAAGAGAGCAATGGAAGAAGGAGGTCATTGCTGAATTACGTCAGGGTAGTGGTGCACCCTAACCATATGCTCCTGCTTCTAATCCTTTTACCCAGTTTTCATAATGATCCTCCTTCATTCCCAAGCAATGACGGTGCTACCCCTGCTGGACTGTACTCAAGCGTCGAGTCCAATGACCAGTATCCTTACGCATATGTATAGGTAAATTTTTATATTTTTCACTGTTTTATTGTTTGTCATATCTTTTTTACATATTTCTTAGTTCAGTCATCTACTAATCTGATGAAATTGTAGGATCCGATAACTGTAACCTCTTACTCCCATACAACAATCAAGATATATGTGTCGCAGAGGGAAAGGTGTACTCATTAAGCCCGAATGATGTGACCCATAGGATGCCACTATTGCCTTATCACAGGAGAGTCTATATGGACGAACTGAATTGTCAGTGTCCTGGTCTAAAGCTCTCTATACCTCAGTAGGAGTACAACACGGTTCGGTAAGTAAAGGGTGCATTTGTTAAGTGGCCTGCCCGTTTGATTTAGAAGTGTGTGGAGGTACGCCTAATACAAACCACTAATATAGTTATTATTGTTAGTTATATGAATATAGTATGTGTGGATGCTCAGTTCATGACTAGTATTGTATGTCGGTTGTAAATAGGCATTAAAAAATCCGTGTCTCCTGAGAAAAAGAAATCAAAGATTAAACCCTCTGAATACAAATCATCCACCAACGTTGTTCAAAAGAAAACTTGGCGGATGATTCCATATATGCACGCTTGAGACCAAACATGAAATGCTTGCATGATATAATCCATGACTTCCCAGAGGGCAGAGTTTCTATCCTGCTCAACTTTGACGATAATCTTCTTCACTACCCAGACAATGTAGAAGTTGACATGTGGACGACCAATATTAAGGACATCCTAAAATCTGGATGGGTGTCTATCGCAATGATGTATTCATGCATTCTGTAATTAATATAATTAAGTTTTAAATTGATGTCCTGAAACAATGTTAATTATTATATCTTTTAATTTATGAATAGGTTTTTACATGACAAAATGCAATCTTTTGCCCTTATCCAGTATGGATTTTTATGTCCTGAAAGAGCGGCATACACTGTTTTGAAGTGTGATACAGAAAAAGCCTAAGTTTATAACAAAAATTATAAAAAAAAACCATACAAGACATAATTGCCATTTGTTCTTATCTTATTGCTCACAATAAGGTCTTAAATAGCCCAAGTTTTTATAGAAAAAAAGTACATTAAATTTTACTCATAATTATAGTAAATTATACTCATTATTATAGTAAATTTTACTCATACTCTTAACCCAATCTGTTGATCTAACTCTTGCCTCATCAATTCCGACCTCTAACTCCATTTGCAGGTATTGGTGCAACTTTATCATCATCGTCATCATTATCGTCATTGTTATCATCATCATTATCTTCACTCTGATCATCATTATCATCATGGTGATCATCATCATCATCATTATGGTTGTGGCCATCATCATCATGATGAACATCATTGTCATCGTCATCATCATCATCGCTGCGGTTGTAGGGAGGATAGGCTGGGCTATTTGTGGAGTCTCCTATGGTTTCTGGTTTCATATGCATGCATATGGAAAGAGTATATTTAATAATCATTTATAGCAAAACACAAACAGAGATAATAACGTTATACATTGGACAGTGATGAGATCTTATGACTACTCACGTATTTTATCATCATCTTCCTCGAGCACACGAGCCATAGCGACGTCAGAGATGAGAAGGGCAACAGTGAAAAGGAGACCGAGGAGGAGAAGCGGAACCTTGGAATTTGCGGCCATATTCACTATACAGACTAAGTAATTAATGACAGAACTGATCTAATTTAGTGCTTACTGCTGCAAGGCTGTGAATGAGAAGTACGGTTGGGAATCAACTATTTATAAGCTGTAATTTAATTTGGACAAGCAAGCCGTACTACAATTTCTAGCTATGGATCTTTAATTTGATAGTCATATAGCCATGAAACTTTATTTTGATAGTTAGATATAGCTGTGGGATCAATTAACGGGTACCCTCTTCAATTAATGATCATTTGATCTTTATTCTATACTAGCTTTATGGGATACAGTTAACGAGTGGAATACATAACGTCAACGATATGGTAAAAGTAAAAGATAGCTACATTAATTAGCTTTAGCCAGAAAACACTTGTTAATTTAAATCCATCAAATAAGCTGCGTATCACACTAGTAGAAAAAACACCTATTTCACCGGTTGTTATAGGCTTATTTCGCCGGTTCTAAACCGGTGAAATAAAAGCCGACGAAATAGATTTCACAGGTTGTAGAACCGGCGAAATAACTATGTTTATTTCACCGGTTGTACAGTACAACCGCCAAAATAGACATGTTTCTAGAGGGGAAAAACGTCATCTATTTCGATGGTTTTTTTAGAACCGGTGAAATAGGCATGTTCTATTTCACCGGTTGTGAACTACAACCGCCAAAATAGATGTGAGATGAGAAAAAATGCCTCATATTTTGACGGTTGTTTGTAGAACCGGTGAAATAGCATATACCTATTTCACCGGTTATTCCTTACAACCGCCCAATTAGATGTGTCCAGATTACATTTTACATTCATCTATTTTGGCGGTTTTGTTTAACAACCGGTGAAATAGTTAGCTTTTTTTTAAAAAAAAAATTGTTTTTCACTCACCTCTCATATTTTCAATTATCAAACCTGCATATTCAATATAAGACATTCAAATGCACTTGTACTCACAATCATCAACCCAGATACACCTGATATTCTCACACAAACGGTTTTCCATCCGTTTTTACCAAAAACAATAGCCAAATATTTAATTTCTTCACTCAACTCTCCATTCCAAGCTCCCTAACTGAATCCAAACCGAGAAGATAATGACGATCTAGATTTATTGTGCATCCTTGTTCATGTGGTCAATCCACTATCGCTAACACTGCCTTC
Source organism: Limonium bicolor (assembly GCA_023374045.1). Lineage (NCBI taxonomy): Eukaryota > Viridiplantae > Streptophyta > Magnoliopsida > Caryophyllales > Plumbaginaceae > Limonium > Limonium bicolor. Next base: position 219,885,128 of record CM041780.1, on the reverse strand, counting down.
TATGATGTCAGACGACTCGCTGTTCCAAAAATCAAGTTGTATGTCCATGTCGTCCTCAGCTTTTTTCCATAGCTCTAATTTCTTCACATTTTCAGATATGTCATTGAAAGTCTTGTTCACTCTAGCTAATCCCCTCTCCACTGGCTCCACCACATGAGAGACTGTATACTTCACATCATCGACCATCTATTGGAACATCACGCAAAGGGGAAAATTTCAGAATGAAATGAGAGGATAATTAAAACAACTTCACCCTAATAAACTAACGAAAGGATTTTCAAAAAGCAAATAAATATTCAAGCAGTAGAAGACATCAATTAGAATAGTATATAGTATTCTTACAATTTCACCGCTTCCAACTACTACATCACGGACAGATTGAGGGAAACTCAACCGCTTCTCTCTCTCATCATGTCTGGCCATTCTCACTTTGGTGTACCTCCCACAATCAAAGACTTCCTCTGGATCAGGAGCTGTCCCTAAAGCAGCATAATCATCCATCACAGCAACATTTCTAACACATCTCTCTCCACGTTTGTATGGCACTGCTGGGAAAACATATAGATGAACTACAACTGCAATCCCCATCTGATAAAAGAATTTGAATGCCAGAACCCCTTGAGGATTAGAAAAAATGTCACGTAACAAGGACAACAAATAAAGCTCTCTGTCTCCTCTCTTGAAAGAAACTGCTCAAACAACTAAGTTTACACTGTTGATTAAACAGAGAGAACCCAAGATAAGTATATAAAAGAAGAGGCAAAACCTTTGACCAGATACATACATACATAACACCAAGAAAGCTAACATCAGCCATACGAGAAAAAAAGATCCTAACCATATAAGTTATTCTTTTTCTTACAGGTACATGTCATATTTTCCTTCAAGGAAATAATCAAGAAATGATACAAGCATATCTCTCCTTTTTTGCACATCTCCAGCAACAGAACAAACCACAGATAAAACAAAATGTGCAATAAATCCATACCAAGACAACTTCCAAAGCAGCAATGAGTTAACTGACACCATGGTGACCTAATACTATCACAAAGGCAACCTGGAGAACAAACCTCAATGCATATAATGTAATCTTGTATTCGCGTCTTTAGTTCCTGAGCCAACGATCCCCTGAAAGCTCCAATTGAGAACAGGAATGCAACCGCAACTCCTTGCCACCATGTTAAGAAAACAATTGACTTGAAAGTAAGAAATTTAGCAAGAGGTTTAATCGGCTTGAGTTTATCTTTTGTGACAGTAAAACTGGACAAGACAATAGAGAGCCCAAGTCTGGCTGAAGTTCAATACTACTGCCAGGTATGGATAGCTGCAAACAAGTTGGAAACACTCCATGTCAAACACGCTCAATAGAATCTTATCTGTATTAAAAACTTGAAAAAACACTCAAGTCATGATTACACATGCTTAGGAATACTGATAATAACCATAAGCCAAGCAGAAAGAAAGAAAAATAAATAACAGATATATTACCCATAGTTCCACTGAAACTTCCCTTCACCATAAACACCAACAACTTCCAAAATCATAGCCATGAGTGCACAGATCATCTTTACTATCATCTGAAAAGTGGAAATTCAAACTGTTAAACGGGGTCTAAGTTTGAACGACATTATTCCCATAAGAACTTTATAAGAATCTTACAGATACATACATACTGAACAATCCCTATCAAATCTAATAATTAGTAATAAAATATTAACGAAATGCTAACGAATAATTTTTTATTAAATTGACCTATGAAAATTATTAATAGATTTATATTTCGTTAGTAAAATTATTGAGGAAATTAATGCTCTATAAATAATTAGTGATGACAAAAAATACTATAACTAATTACTGACGGATAATTATTATTTTGTAAGTAATTAGCTATATATGTAACAATCTGTAAACAAATTTAGTAAACTATTTTTTCTGAGCTTTAATGACGAATAATTACATAACTAATTACTTAAGAAAAAAAGTTTCACCCGTAACTACTAAGAGATATAGTATTCTGTCGGTAATGGAATCAAATTGACTCTGCAAATCTGTTGTTCCATTTTCACTTGCTCAAGCATGTTTCATTGGTGTTTCACTCTTGCACTGAGGTAATTTCTCTTCTCATTCTAACTGAAAGCGCCATGAGAATTATGGATAATGATATTGCTGCCTTCTGGTGGTACATGGCTCTGTGTGATGAGACATTTTAGATTATATTGTTCTAGGTCAGCTGTTCTTTTTTTTAGCAGTGTTGTTGGTTCTAAACATTAAACTGAAGATGAAAAATACTGAATGGGGATGGCAGCAATGCCAAAAAAATTCAACACCAATCTGAGTTATTTACCAGCTCTCAATCAAGTAAGACCAAAGTCAAGTTTGAATAGACTTGTAACAGATAACACTCTTTTAGATTAGTAAACAGCAGGAAAAAAAAAGATTGTTGTACAACAATTCCTAAAGTGCAGAATAACAATGACTAAATGGAGCATGAGAGAGCAATCAAAACAGATGGAGTAAGGCAGCAGCGGTAAGAAACAGCAGCAATTAAAGGTGTGCACTATACCAGTTTTTTAGTTCAAAACAGATCATAATAGTTCAATACTCAAAACAGTAGCCAATCTGGGTAAAAGCTGGACAAATCTTTGAAGTGAAGTAGTAGCAGATGTGCCTACCCTTTTATTTACCACTCAATAAGGAGGTACTAGAATTACATAGCTTAACAGTCCAAAATGTAAGGCTTAATACCAATTGTAACAACTTTAAATGGAAGCATAATCGTACTGTTTTGAACGCCATAGCAGTTGAAAGACTGAGGCATAAGTGGTCTGCATTACTGCTTGCTTGACCACCTTAGTATTTTTAAGAAAACGTGCTTATTTCATTTCTAACACGATAATACTTTTAAACATCTGAAAATTTATACAGAAGTGACAGAAGGTGACGGTAATTTAGTCAAAAATTCAGAATTAAAAATTTCTAATCCTAATATCGAGCTCGTTTCTATACTTCAGGGGAAAAAACTTAAGATCTCAGGTTGTAGAACAGCGTAAATTTAGACTTAATACCTACTTACAGCAGCTATATCATAAGTTTCAACAGAAATCTAGACTTGATTTGAACAGGAAAACAACGTAGCAAGGCGTTTTGCATCTCAATCTGGCGAACAGCAACATTTGCGCGCATCCCTATCTGGCAAACAACAACATATATCATCCCAATCTAGCGAGCAAAATCATACACGTTCACACCTATCTTCATTCTCTAATTTGCAACTCTAACTGCCGAACAATATAATTTCATTCTCTAATTTTGCATCCCTAAAATCGCAACCCTACTGTCGAACAGGAACATACCTGGTCGGTGGTGAGCAGAGCCATCGTCGGTGGTGAGCAGAGACGTCGACGGAAGTGGGTGTCGTCTTCAGCGGGGCAGTGCAGTGGCGTGAGTGTTGGTGGTGTGGTGTTGGTGGCGTGAATGTTGCAGAGAGAGTTCTGAGAACGAAGAAGAGTAGAATGAGATGAGAGCAGCGCGCGCGATACTATTTTTCTTATTCGAAATACATCTATTAAAATAAACTCAGCCATCTATTTCGTCGGTTCTACGTGACAACAGATGAAATAACCTCACTTATTTCACCGGTTTTAACAACAACCGGCAAAATAGATAGTAACATTTTTCCCCGAACCAACTATTATGACGGTTTATTCTAAAAACCGGTGAAATAGGTTTTAAAAGTGTTCTATTTTGGCGGTTTTAATACAACCGGTGAAATAAAAGCGTCAAAATAAGTCTTTTTTTTACTAGTGTCATTAGGCAATGGGCAAGCAATCTGTGGTGATTTTGGTTTGTTTTCAGGCAAATATCATAACGATTGACTTAGACATTATAAGCCCCCCCAGCTGGTAGTATCTGTACAGATTGAAGAATATCTGAGCTAGACTGGCAAAGTTTTGTGAGAACTAGAGAAGAGAGGCGGGAAGAGTCGAGAGAGAGAGTTCATTATGAATATGCATCGTGTCTTTATTGAGAGAACAATGCAGCTTATATAGCTGAACTAGAGAGGTCTGTTGTAGAGTACAGATAACAGAACGACAACGTTTTAGAAGAAAGAGACAGAAAAGAAATAAGCAAACAACAAGAATTATTTATTCTCTACACCCCCCCCCCCCCTCAAGACAAGCATATAGAAGGAAAAAATGATTGACTTGCACAACTAAGAACAACTGGAGTCACGAAGCCCCATTCGAGGGAGTTGCTGCTGATACTGTCGACCATTCAAGCCCTTAGTAAGCATATCTGCTAGCTGCAGCGAGCTGGGAATATGATTCACCACAATTAACCCTTTCTGGATCTGCTCACGGACATAGTGACAGTCGATTTCAACATGCTTGGTCCGCTCATGAGCAACGGGATTAGTGGCAATAAAGACCGCAGACTGATTATCACAGTGCAGAGGAATAGGTGCAACAGAATCCACACCTAGATCAAACAACAACCGACTCAGCCAAGCTAACTCTGAGGTAACCTTGCGCATTGCCCGGTACTCAGCCTCTGCTGAGGAAAGAGACATAGGCCTGTTTCGTGGCCTTCCAAGAGATAGGAGATCCTCCAAACAGAATGAAGAAACCACTTACTGAGCGACGAGAAATGGGACAAGAAGCCCAGTCCGAGTCACAGTATGCAGTAAGATGGAGGTCTGCACTGTTGTTGAACAACAAACCATGACTGAGAGTCCCGTAAACATAATGAAGAACATGAAGTGCTGCGGTAAAGTGAGCTTCACAAGGAGACTTGAGAAACTGTGAAAGATGTTGTACAGCAAAGTTCAAATCAGGTCTGGTATTAGTGAGGTAGTTTAACTGCCCCACAAGACGTCTGTACTTCTCAGGATCAGACAGAGAAGGACCATCTTGAACAGCAAGCTTAACATTAATGTCCAAGGGACTGGTGCGAGAGGCATTAATGTTATGCTCTGTCAAGAGTTCCCTAGCAAACTTTCTTTGAGTGACAACTAGACCTTGAGAACTGCGCAATATTTCCATACCGAGAAAGTAATGAGCATCTCCTAGGTCCTTAATACGAAACTTGTTGTCTAACTGTTGTTTAAGAGCAGCTATCTCTGTAGGATCATTTCCACAAATCAAGAGATCATCCACATAAACTCCTATGTGAACCAGAGATGAGCCAGTACGTTTAGACAGTAGAAAAGTGTCATTACTAGACCCAACATACCCTTGCTGTCGAAGAAAATCTGTGAGTTTAGCATACCACTGTCGCGGTGCTTGCTTAAGCCCATACAGCGATTTCTGCAACTTACATACTTGCCCCTCTTTATGCGGAACTCCCTCTGGTGGTGTCATGTATATTTCTTCAATCAAATCGCCATGGAGGAACGCATTGTTCACATCCAGATGGCTAACACTCCATCATTTCTTGACTGAAACAGCAAGTAATGCTCTTATCATAGTCATCTTGACAACGGGTGAAAAGGTTTCTGTGTAGTCAATCCCGTGTTTCTGTGTAAAGCCACGAACCACCAGCCGGGCTTTATATCTTTCCAAAGATCCATCGGCTCGCAACTTAACTCTATAAACCCACTTACAGCTGACTACCTTTTTGCCTTTAGGAAGCTCAGTCATGACCCAAGTTCCATTCCTTTCAAGAGCCTCAATTTCCTGTTGCATAGCCCACTGCCAATTGGGATTGCTACAGGCTTCTCGATAAGAGCCTGGTTCTGGTATGATGTGTTTGTTATCGACTGCATAACAGGCAGAAACACAGGAATTGGAAGCAAGAGACTCAACTCCAGTTAAATCAGTAAGAGAAGCAACCGGTAGAAAGGTACTAGAGTCTGTTTTGCCAACCCTGTTTAACCTTCTTGAGATTATACCAGTAAAGACATCAGTGTCTTGCTTCAGAGTTTCTGTTTCACCAACAAAGAAATCTTCCAGATGAGAAGGTGGTCGATGAACCCTGGTGGACCTTCTCAAGGAACTTTCAGGAATCGCAGCAGGAGGAATCTCATGAGAATCAATAGGTGGCAAATCAACTATGAGTTGTATTGCATCAGTTCTGGTGTCATCAGTTGAGATCTGATTCTCAAATGGGTCTGTAACGTTATTCTCAGTAGAGGAATCAGACAAGGGATTTTGTGGTGCTGTCTGCGGAAGAAGTTGTACAACTGGAACAAAGTCATCAGTATCATAGCCACCATCAGAACAGGGAGGAAACAAAAAGGTTTCTTCCGTGACAGAAGGATCCTTTAGAGAGAAAGGAAAAACTGTTTCATAGAAAACCACGTCCCTGCTATGTATGACTTTGTTATCATCTAATCTCCACAACTTGTGTCCTTTACTGATGCTGCTAGGACCGAGATAAACGCACCTGTGTGCTCTGGGAGTGAACTTTGATTTATGAGGTTGAACATTAGTGGCATACACCAAACAACCAAAAGTTCTCAGCATATCATAGGAAGGAGTATCTTGATATAAAATCTCAAAAGAAGACTTTCCTTGCAGAACAGCTGAGGGTATACGATTTATTATATATGTGGCATAAAGAACACAATCACCCCAGAACTTCAACGGAACTTTGGACTGAAAATAAACAGCCCTAGCTGTTTCAAGAATGTGACGGTGCTTTCTCTCCACAATGCCATTTTGCTGTGGCGTATGAGGACAAGACCGTTGATGCAGTATTCCTTGCTGCTGGAAAAACTCTATATTTTCCTTGGAAGCACCCAACTCATAAGCGTTATCAGATCTGATAACCTTGATCCTCTTTCCAAACTGAGTTTCTATTAGAGAAATGAAGTTTCTGATAAGTTTAGTTGCTTCAGATTTGGCTCTCATAAGTGTAACCCATAAGCACCGACTTTTGTCATCAACAATGCTTAAAAAATAAGCAAAGCCATCATAAGTCTTTTCTGTACAAGGGCCCCAGACATCAACATGAATTAAATCAAAGCAATCAGAACTCTTGGTTTGCGAAATAGAGAAGGGTAATCTGTGCCCCTTTGCTTTATTACATGAATCACAAACAAACACTTCTGTAACATCACTGTTTTTAATCAGATTCATTTCTCTAAGTTTAGACAAAGGAATATGACCCAGTCTGTTATGCCAATACAAACTCCTATCAACAGACACTGTATTACAACTTTCTCTTCTTATTCTACTTTGTTTCTGTCTTTGCAAAAAATGTTCTAGGGCTTCAACTCTCAGAATGTACAGCCCATTGACCTGATCAGCAATCTTAACCTCAGTACTCGAGAGAGGGTCCTGCAAAACACAGCATGTTTGATCAAAGATCACCTTACAATTAAGCTGTTAGTAAGCTTGCTGACCGAAAGTAGATTATGCTCAAAGCTAGGGACATAAAGAGCATCTTGAAGGAAAAAGTTTCTTCCCAATAAAATATCTCCTTTTAGCTTGATTATCTGTGTCCTGTTATCAGGCATGGAAACAACATTCTCCTTTTGGAGAGTAACCTGATTATGAAACAGACACTTATTTCCACTGAGATGGTCTGTCGCTCCAGAGTCCACAATCCATTTTTCTGTCTGAACTGAAACACCACTGTCACAAACAGACAGACAGTTATGGAGATTTGTGGAAACAAGTTTCGTACCTGCGAAGTTGCAGGTGTGTGTCCCTTCTTGTTTCTCATTCAGCCTCTGTAGATATCCAATCAGCATGTTGATTTGATCTCTTGGTAAATCAACTTTTCCATCTGAATTTTTCTCCTCTTCACTTGACTGATTTCCAGTAACATTTCCCGCCAGTTTCTTGTTCTTACCAAATCTCCAGCCATTTGGATATCCATGTTTGGCATAGCATCTGTCAACAGAATGCCCTTGCTTACCACAGAAGGTACAAGTCTCTCTAACCTTCCTTCCTTTATTCTGTTGCCACTTCAGCTCCTGTTGTGGCCCGAAACTGCCTGTAGCATTATTGACAAAGCTACTCGACTCTCCTTCCTTCTTCTTCTTACCGCTTTCTCTTTGACTCTCTTCAGAGAGAACTAGAGAATAGGCAGATTCCATTGAAGGAATAGGATTCATCATCAGAATGTTACCTCTGATGTTGACATAAGCTTCATTCAGCCCCATCAAAAAATCAAACAACTTATCTTCTTCAAGAGTCTTCCGTATTTTCTCAGCCTGTCCACACTTACAACACTTGCAGCTTGCAAGATTCACCACTGAACTCAATTCATCCCAGATTCTCTTAAACTTCGTGAAAAACACACTCACACTATCCGATCCTTGATCCAGATTACACAGCTCCTTCTTTAGATTGAACCGCCTGGTTCCATCTATCTGATCAAACCTCTCAAGTAAACTGTCCCAGATCTGCTTGGCAGTAGTACTATATACTAGACTTTCACATAGATCTTTCTCAAGAGCATTTAACAACCAGGACATAACCAGACTATTACACCTGTCCCAGGCTTTGCTCTGCTTCTCATCGTCATTAGATCTGACGATATCTCCATTGATCAAACCGACTTTATTTTTCGCCATCAAAGCAATTAACACGGTTCTTTTCCAGGTTTGGAATCCCGATCCACTAAATTTTGAGGCAAGGATCATACCTGGATGATCGGAAGTGTGAACATATAGAGGATCTGATGCGTCGACTCCAGCATCTCTCGCTCTTCCACCAGCTAGCGACTCCAGGATCTGCTCGATTGAATTGTTTGCGTTCTCCGTCATGATTCAAGCCTGACTTGGATCGAAGAAACGAAATGCAGTGCTCAATCTCACTGCTCTGATACCATGTACAGATTGAAGAAGATCTGAGCTAGACTGGCAAAGTTTTGTGAGAACGAGAGAAGAGAGGCGGGAAGAGTAGAGAGAGAGAGTTCACTATGAATATGCATCGTGTCTTTATTGAGAGAACAGTGCAGCTTATATAGCTGAACTAGAGAGGTCTGTTGTAGAGTACAGATAACAGAACGACAACGTTTTAGAAGAAAGAGACAGAAAAGAAATAAGCAAACAACAAGAATTATTTATTCTCTACAGTATCTAGTTTGGAAAGTAAGAACTACCCATCAATAATTCAGTCAACTTGTTTCAAGAAATTTCTTGCATGTTTAAACTAAAACAATCATAATTATGAATATAATAATACTAATACATTTGCATGTGTAAGATGGCGTTGATGTAGGTTTGGGTGTTGCTTAGGTTGACTCTATAAATTCAAGGGTATGCTTTCCGTATCTCAATAGCATGTTAGATGCTAGGGTGCAACTTGTCTCGGAAAGTTTTCTATTTCTGTTTGTAGATTTGTAGTTTCTTCTTTTAAATAGTAAGTTTGTTTGGTTAATTAGGTACTCATTCTATTCAATCTAATCATGATAAGTTTTACATAAACTATACATATTTCTAGTTGAGGCAATATGCTTATATAATATGTAAATGACGCCAAGTCATAGGGGCATGGTCGGTAGAGGAGTGGTATCCTAGACCTAAAGCTCCTCGGTTCGAAACTTACCACTATCGTAACTATCTAAAAAAATATATGTAACAGGCATGGGACTATGGACAAAATTTACTATTTATCACTAAACCATAAGAGAACATAGTGGAACTTCTATTGTCTCTTAGTTCCAAGGTTAATGTGTGAGGCAGCATTCAAATGGCCACCAATGTATAAAACCTCGGGTAAAACTGTGGTTGGCCCGCAGCAAAGCATCCATCTCAAAACAAGAATGAAACTTGATGATAGTCGACAAGAACCAGCCGCTTCCCTTCAGTAAAAGACCGTCGCTGTTGCGACCCTGGTGACGTTACCTAAAATCAATAATGATCTGACATGCGAGACGCTAACATCCCGTCCCATTAGTCCTTTCAGAAAATTTTCCACCATTCGCACATCTTTTTGGCATGTCATTAAATACCCCGAAATTGATGTGTCTCCTCCGGGCTTTGCGTGTGAACATGCAAAGGGAGGAAGCTTCTTATATGACTAGCCCATCCTTGATGATGTCATCCCTACTCCATTTGGACGTAGTCTACCCGGTCAGTAGATGAGCAGCGAGCCAACTCTCATCTATCATTTGTCTATAAATACTCATCAAATTCACTCATTTATTTCTCACGCATACAACATTAATCACTCTCCATATTTGTACTCTCCCAATTATAGTAAGAACCTCTGTAGCACGCGTGAAGTAGATCATTCAAGATCGATTCACGTAAATCTTCATCTCATTATTTTCATTTACTATCATCACCATATAAAATCACATTCACATTCAAGCGACAATCAAACCCATTTCAAGATTATATTCTCACAGTAACCTTAGATAAACTTGTGATAATGTTTTGATTTCCATAATAGCTTATTAACCCACAAAGATAGTAAATGTTGTTAACATTAACACAAGGTAGTTCTACTATATATTATTCTCTCCTTGTGGCTTAGTTTACTTATTTCAGCACATTTGTCTTATCTTTATGGAATTATTTAACGAACCATTTATTTTACATTTTATAAGCAAATATGTAATAATGTTCTGCTCTATTCGCTGTAGTGCCTAGTTTGATAACTCGAGTCTAATACTTAGCAAAACTTACTGTTGTATGGGTGCACTTGTCTTCTTTTTTTTCGAAACCATACCTTGATTGATATTCATGTAGATAGAGTTCTTCCAACATTGAGAAAAATACAAAAGAGTCAATACTATCCCCAAGCATGGGAGCCTAGAGGTGACTACCAATTGAAAATTGGTCCCCTAGGATGTTGCACGAGTAGCTTTAAGGCCAAACGTGCTTAACTAAACCCTAGGATGAACGACCACCATAACAAAATCACTGAGAGTTTAAGCTAATTACAAGTGGGATAAGACAGCAAACAACATCAACTAACTAAACAACAATGGATTCTCATGGAAGAAAAAAAAAATCAAAATATGTACTTATCGTACCTAAATGACCAGAAGAACTGATTAATCAAACCTAATTAACATAAAGTCAAGGGGCACCCCGAAACATCCAAGGATAAACAAAGACCACCAAAATGAAAAATCATCATAGCTAGAGTGTGCCCTAACTCCTGCATCACGAGACCATTACTTGTTAAGGAGTGATGGAGCCTTCCTTAGCGTAGCTAACCCCCCAAACTAGTCTTATCCCCCCCTTCTCTATTTCTTCCTGGAACCATAGGCAGAAAACTAGATAAAGGCGCCACCCTCTTACCCTTGCGGTCCATCTCTAGCAAGAAAAGATCCCACAGCTCCTCCTTCATCGCCTCTGTTATTAGGCGATGAAAGGCCATTTTCCCTAGCAAACATGGCTGAGGAGGGCGATCAAGCTGCATGGCTTCGATACGAATCACTAAGACACCACCATGATGGAATCTTGGAAAATTCAATGGCGGGCGTAAGGAGAGTTCAAGCTAAAAGGAGACGAAAGAATCTCCTTGACCCAAGAGATCAAAGATAGCCCATGTCACCGGCAATGATTGAGCCATTGCAACCCTGGAGCGAGCTTGAAAAACTTTCATGGGAAGCCACAATTTTGCAAGGCGCCTTCTTCTCTTCCTCACTCGATGAAGTATTCGAACAATCCTTAGATAGGTGCAGGAAGGTTCCACATTTGCAGCACCCCTTAGGCATGTTATCATAGGATAACTGTGAAGACGAAGTTTTGCCCGTTAAGGCAGAGTGGCATGCACATAAGGATCGGGTGGTTGATGTTTAGGAGGACCTTGATTCGAACAAATCTGAACCCCAAAGAAGCAGGGACTTTCATTACACTAGTACAACGTCCCAGTTTAGCTGCCACATACTCAGCAACAACAATATTACAAAAATATCTTGTAACGTCATAGATACGTATCCAACATGGAATCCACCTGAGCTCTTGGTTCGCAATAGCCACTTCTGGCTCTATGTGCTGAACTGCGAAGAGGGACCCGTCAGTAAGCCATGGTCCTCGATCAAGGACATAATATGCATGGCTTGTATTGGTGCACTTCTCATCACTACATTTTAAATCATTTTATCAATATAGTTCCATTGTCATAAGCATGTCCCCTCTTTGTTCTAATTAGTTTTGTTTATGTTGAACTTTCCCTTCATATTCCTTATGTTGGCGTTATTAGTTATGTTTTTTTTTTCTGTTATTTATCTTGATTTTCAGTATTTTTAGATGGTTCTTATTGGTGGTGATTCTTCCTAGTGTCTTGTTGGGCGGGTTTCGTGGAAGGTTTTCTTCATGATAATCTCTGTTTTAATCATGCTTTATGTTGATTTAGATTATCGTCGCCTCTCCATCCATAAGAATATCACACCTAGACTTTCAATGCCTATCAGCCTTGCATGAAGAAAGATGATTTTCACAATCCGGCTTGGGACGTGATTGGGTGAGGTGAATGTTCTTCTTTGATCAGTGTTTTGAAGCTCAAGTTGGTGGATTTGAAGGTAAATGAAACCTGTAACAAATTGGAGGCACTCTAGCTAATGGGTAGTTTCAATGTTTCATATGCAAGGAGGTGTACTATATTATATTTTGAGGTGTTTCCAAAATATGTATTTTTACCTCAACTATATAAAAAAACCATATATATAACATTAATATCATTTATTCTTATCTTATCACTTACAATAGGATTCATAGCCCAAGTTTTTTATAAAATTAAAAAAAGTACATTAGATTTTAATTTTAATTAACCCAATCAGTCAGTCTTTAACTCTCTCATCCTCAATTCCCGCTCATGACTTAATTTGCAGGTGCGGATTTATCATCATCGTCATCATCATGGTCGTCATCATCATCATGGTGATCATCATCATGGTCATGACCATCATCATCATGGTGATCATCATCATCATCATGGTGATCATCATCATCATCATCCTGACTCATGTAGGGGGCATAGGCTGGGGTATCGGAGTCTCCTATGGTTTCTGCTTTCATATATATGCATGCACATGGAAAATAGTACATTTAATAATCATGCATGCAGCAAAACACGAAGATAAATAAAAACTTTACAAATTGGAGAAATGATGCAAGTTAATGACTACTCACGTATTTGATCATCATCATCATCTTCCTCAAGAACACGAGCCATTGTTGTGCTGGAGATGAGGGCAACAGTGAAAAGGAGAGCGAGGAGGACAAGGGCAACCTTCGAAGATCCGGCCATGTTCACTCTCACTTTCATACAAAACTGATCAAACTTTCTCTCAAAGGATTCTAATATGTCTTGATTACTGCTGCAAGGCTGTGGATGAGAAATACAGTTGGGAACGAGCACTATTTATAGGCAAAAGAGAGATCGGAATGAATTGGAGAAGCAAGCCATACTGGAATTTCTAGATAGCTATAGATTGTTTTTTCTTTTGATAAAAAGATAGCTATAGACTTTATTTTTTATAGTCAAATAGCTATATGGATCTTTATTTAATTTGATAGTTAGATAGCCATGGGATCCAACTAATGGCGGGAACTCCACTCTTCAATTAATGATCATTTGCTCTTTATTTTATACTAGCTTATAGAATACCGTTAACGAGTGGAATTAATACATAACGTCAACGACGTCTCTAATATGGTAAGAGTAAAAGATAGCTACATTAGTTAGCTTTAGCCAGAAAACACTTGTTAATTTAAATCCATCAAATTAGCTGCGTATCAGTAGGCAATGGGCAAGCAATCTGTGGTGATTTTGGTTTGTTTTCAGGCAAATATCATAATTAATGATGATTGACTTAGAGATTATAAGCGCCCCCCCCCCCCCCAGCTGGTAGTTTCTAGTTTGGAAAGTAAGAACTACCCATCAATAATTCAATCAACTTGTTTCAAGAAACTAAAACAATCATAATTATGAATATAATAATACTAATACATTTGCATGTCTATTAGATGGCGTTGATGTAGGTTTGGGTGTTGCTTAGGTTGACTCTATAAATTCAAGGGTATGCTTTCCGTATCTCAATAGCATGTTAGATGCTAGGGTGCAACTTGTCTCGGAAAGTTTTCTACTTCTGTTTGTAGATTTGTAGTTTCTTCTTTTAAATAGGTACTCATTCTATTCCATCTGATCATGATGAGTTTTACATAAACTATACATATTTTTAGTTTTTTTTATATAATGATGCATATATAAATGGTAAAGAATTACATGATAGTTAGATACATAGAGACACTATGTATCTGAGTACAAGTACGTCGTCATAGGTATGAGGAGGTTAGGTTTACCAGAGCCTCCTAACCACCACATAAACCCAGCTAAACGGTGACTAGAATTTTGCAAGGGCAGTTGCCAAAATACAATTACATGCGAATATCAAATGAACTCGTACATACAGAAAGCTCCTAAGAGCAGAGAACTCTATCAAGCCAGTCAAAGTCTGGTCTGGCTGAATCATCTTCGTCCATATGATAGCTTTCATTGCCGCCTTGATGTCAGAAATTATGTGAGAGGGGTCTCTGGCTTGGTTTGTCATGGCTCGTTTGCATCTTTCAATCCAAATGTGATAACATTGGCGACAGCCGCTCTCTTCACTAAGTCCGTCGGGCGCCTTCTCCTGTAGTAATGATTGATCCAGTGTGAACAGCTACGGAGGCTTCTCCTGTTCGTGGGGATACCCAACCAGTCACAAGTGCTCCACCAAACTCTGCTCGAGTACCTGCAATGGAAAAAAAGATGGTCGCTTGTCTCCTGAGCACGCTCACAGAGCCAGCACCTATTAGCAAGACAATATGCCCCATGATTGGAGCTTATCACAGGTTTTAAGTCTACCTTTTAGAGAAATCCAAGAGATAAATTTAGCCTTGGGGGCAGACCAAGAGTTCCAGCATATATTGAACCAGGGGAAGGGCCGGGGAGGGGTAGAGACATCTTTATAGAATATGCTGACCCTAGGGCGGCTAGGATAGGAGTGGAAAAGGGAATAGGCATCATTGGGTGACCCACATTGCTCAATTCACCAATCCCTAGCATGGAGGATAGCTTTCCAGATCCAAAGATCATTCCCTTTAGCAGCGGTCATCCATATGGTAAAAGTGGGCAGGAAGAGCTTATGGATCCATTGGATCCAAAGGCGCTCTGGGTCGTGGGCAATGGCTGAGATAGTCTTGAGCATGAAGCACATATTCCATTTGTGGCTATCCTTAAGCCCTAGACCGCCATGTTTCTTAGTGTTTGTAATGAAGCTCCAAGCAACTGGGGGAGCAGAGCTGCTTTCAGCCTCTCCTGACCAAAGGAACGAACAAAAACAGTTAATGACAGACTTAGGGATAGCTATACAGGAGGCCCAGAACCCAACAATATCGAAGAGTGTACTTTGGATGAGCGCAAGCCTGCCCGCAAACGAGAGGGATTTACTGCTCCAAGATGTGATAGCTTTACGGATGTTATCCATTAGAGGTTTAAATCCGCAGCTCTAGGCTTCCTAACTGTGATACGGATGCCAAGATAGCGAAATGGGAATGACCCCTGATTAAATCCCGTTAGTTGGATAAGCGAGTCAGCAAGCGCAGGAGTAACCCCCCCGCCCCAAGGAATAGGTCTGATTTGGTTGGGTTAAGCATAAGCCCAGAGGCATTAAAGAAAAGATTAATTTACATATTTCTAGTTGAGGCAATATGCTTATTTAATATAACTGGTGGTTTTGCTGAATGTGTTTGTCTTATATTGGCGATAAGGAGCTCTTAAAACCTTTATGGGTGTTGATGGTGGATATTAATACTAGAGTCATTAATAGCTCTGGTGAGTTAATTGATTTATTAGATGTCATGTAAAGACAATATCAAACTAAGTTACTTATGGATAAGAGACATTGTCCGTGATCATTGATACAATGGATACATTAGTACAATTATACATATAAAAGCGTACATAATGGCAGGTGCATCAGACTTTTTTTATAAGTGGCGCTGCAAAGACAGCTAAGTGTGGTCGTAGACAAGTGCATTAGATGATTTACCAAGTTTGTCGAGAAGACTCGGATATCGAGCATGGGACTATGGACAAAATTTACTATTTATCACTAAATCTTTCTCATTATTAAAAAATAGGAAATGATGGGCCATGTTGATTTGTTGAGTGTGAAGATTATAAGTCAATATATTTTAGCATAAAACTAGGGTTTTGACTAAAAGGTGAAGCTTCCCAGGAAATTTTGGTTTCACATTTCAATCTACTCATTATGTGAATTAACATAGTTGCAACTAGCTTATAGTTTCTCATTATCTAAGTCTAGTTTGTTATGTCCAAGTCTACACGTTGTTTCTAATATACAAAGAAAATTGGATTCATAAACATCAAACATTCAAGTTTAGAAATACTATAAAAAGAAAATAGTCAGTCACAACAGAGATCCAGGATACAACATCTTTCTTTGGAAATGGGAATTATGCAAGATAAGGTAATAAACAATACTAAACCATAAGAGAATATAGTGGATTAGGGTAGAGAGAGCTCTAAAATATGCGAAAGTGGAACTTCTATTGTCTTTTAGTTCCAAGGTTTATTACTTAATCTCAAGAATCTATTGCAGACTTTGTTAAATTCTATCAAGATTGGATGTTATCTCATAATTCCTAATCTAAATTGTATACATAATAGAAGAAAATTAGAGGAAAGATTGCCTAATCAAATACAATAGAGTTACTATATACATGCAAAAGTGAAGAATCGACTCTTCTTATTAATAAGCTCTTATTTTTCTTACTAATAAACTTTTAATCGGTTTCATAAATGACACTATTGTCCAAGGAAATCATAGAATGTCAAAGGACATGTGGGGTGCAAATTGAGCTTGGTCACAGAATGCATTTCATGTTCCTGGGTGATACAATTGGTACAGTATAATTAATACCACCTTAATCATGTTATCAAGAGAACTAAACATGCTTTTGTGCCCCTAAAACATGTATTCCGGTGAGGAGTCAACAATCAAGATTTGAGACAGAAATGTGTTGTAACGTCATAGATACATATCCAACATGGAATCCACCTGAGCTCCTAGTTCGCAATAGCCACTTCTGGCTCTAGGGGAAAGTGCGAAGAGGGACCCGTCAATAAGCCATGTTCTTCGATCAAGGACAGCATGCATGGCTTGTATTGGTGCACTTCTCATAACTACATTTTAAGTCATTTTATTGATATAGCTCCATTGTCATAATTAAGCATGTCCCCTCTTCGTTCTAATTAGTTTTGTTTATGTTGAACTTTCTCTTCATATTCCTTATGTTGGCTTTATAAGTTATGTTTTTTTCTCTGTTACTTATCTTGATTTTCAGTATTTTTGGATGGTTCTTATTGGTGGATTCTTCCTAGTGTCTTGTTGGGCGGGTTTGGTGGTAGGTTTTCTTATGATAATCTCTGTTTTAATCTTGCTTTATGTTGATTTAGATTATCGTTGCCTCTTCATCCATAAGAATATCACACCTAGACTTTCAATGCCTATCAGCCTAGCATGGAGAAAGATGATTTTCACAATCCAGCTTGGGACGTGATTGGGTGAGGTGAATGTTCTTCTTTGATCAGTGTTTTGAAGCTCAAGTTGGTGGATTTGAAGATAACTGAAACCTGTAACAAGTTGGCGGCACTCTAGCTAATAAGTAGTTTCAATGTTTCATATGCAAGGACTAGGAGGTGCACTATATTATATATTGAGGTGTTTCCACAAATATGTGTTTTTACCACAACTATATAAAAAAACCATATATGACATTAATATCATTTATTCTTTTCTTATCACTTACAATAGGGTTTATAGCCCAAGTTTTTTATAAAAATAAAAAAAAAGTACATTAGATTTTAATTTTAATTAGAGCATAACCCAATCAGTCACTCTTAACTCTCTCATCCTCAATTCCCGCTCGTGACTTAATTTGCTGGTGCGGATTTATCATCATCGTCATCATCATGGTCATCATCATCATCATGGTGATCATCATCATGGTCATGACCATCATCATCATGGTGATCATCATCGTCATCATCATCCTGACTCACGTAGGGAGCATAGGCTGGGGTATCGGAGTCTCCTATGGTTTCTGCTTTCATATATATGCATGCACATGGAAAATAGTACATTTAATAATCATGCATGCAGCAAAACACGAAGATAAATAAAAACTTTACAAATTGGAGAAGTGATGCGATGTTAATGTCTACTCACGTATTTGATCATCATCATCATCATCTTCCTCAAGAACACGAGCCATTGTCGTGCTGGAGATGAGGGCAACAGTGAAAAGGAGAGCGAGGAGGACAAGGGCAACCTTCGAAGATCCGGCCATGTTCACTCTCACTTTCATACAAAACTGATCAAACTTTCTCTCAAAGGATTCTAATATGTCTTGATTAGTGCTGCAAGGCTGTGGATGAGAAATACAGTTGGGAACAAGCACTATTTATAGGAAAAAGAGATCGGAATGAATTGGAGAAGCAAGCCATACAGGAATTTCTAGATAGCTATAGATTGTTTTTTCTTTTGATAAAGAAGATAGCTATAGTATAGACTTTATTTTTGATAGTCAAATAGCTATATGGATCTTTATTTAATTTGATAGTTAAATAGCCATGGGATACCGTAACGAGTGGAATACATAACGTCAACGACGTCTCTAATATGGTAAGAGTAAAAGACAGCTACATTAGTTAGCTTTAGCCAGAAAACACTTGTTAATTTAAATCCATCAAATTAGCTGCGTATCAGCAGGCAATGGGCAAGCAATCTGTGGTGATTTTGGTTTGTTTTCAGGCAAATATCATAATAATGAAGATTGACTTAGAGATTATAAGCGCCCCCCCCCCAGCTGGTAGTATCTAGTTTGGAAAGTAAGAACTACCCATCAAAAATTCAATCAACTTGTTTCAAGAAAGTAAAACAATCATAATTATGAATATAATAATACTAATACATATTTGCATGTGTAAGATGGCGTTGATGTAGGTCTGGGTGTTGCTTAGGTTGACTCTATAAATTCAAGGGTATGCTTTCCGTATCTCAATAGCTTGTTAGATGCTAGGGTGCTACTTGTCTCGGAAAGTTTTCAATTTCTGTTTGTAGATTTGTAGTTTCTTCTTTTAAATAGTAAGTTTGTTTGGTTAATTAGGTACTCATTCTATTCAATCTAATCATGATGAGTTTTAAATAAACTATACATATTTCTAGTTGAGGCAATATGCTTATTTAATACATAACTTGTGGTTTGCTGATTGTGTTTGTCTTATATTTGGCGATGAAGCAAGTTACAAGGAGCTCTTAAAACCTTTATGGGTGTTGATGGTGGATATTAATACTAGAGTCATTAATAGCTCTAGTGAGTTAATTGATTTATTAGATGTCATGTTAAGACAATATCAAACTAAGTTACTTATGGATAAGAGACATTGTCCGTGATCATTGATACAATGGATACATTAGTACAATTATACATATAAAAGCGTACATAATGGCAAGTGCATCAGATTTTTTTTATAAGTGGCGCTGCAAAGATAGCTAAGTGTGGTCGTAGACAAGTGCATTAGATGATTTACCAAGTTTGTCGTGAAGACTCGGATATCGAGCATGGGACTATGGACAAAATTTACTATTTATCACTAAATCTTTCTCATTATTAAAAAATAGGAAATGATGGCCATGTTGATTTGTTGAGTGTGAAGATTATAAGTCAATATATTTTAGCATAAAACTAGGGTTTTTGACTAAAACGTGAAGCTTCCGAGGAAATTTTGGTTTCACATTTCAATCTACTAATTATGTGAATTAACATTGTTGCAACGAGCTTATAGTGTCTCATTATCTAAGTCTAGTTTGTTATCTCCAAGTCTACACGTTGTTTCAAATACACAAAGAAAATTGGATTCATAAACATCAAACATTCAAGTTTAGAAATACTATATAAAGAAAACAGTCAGTCACAATAGAGATCCAGGATACAACATCTTTCTTTGGAAATGGGAATTATGCAACCCCGGATAAGGTAATAAACAATACTAAACCATAAGAGAACATAGTGGATTAGGGTAGAGAGAGCTCTAAAATATGCGAAAGTGGAACTTCTATTGTCTCTTAGTTCCAAGGTTTATTACTTAATCTCAAGAATCTATAAAATATTTATTTGCAAACTTTGTTAAATTCTATCAAATTGGATGTTTTCTCATAATTCCTAATCTAAATTGTATACATAATAGAAGAAAATTAGAGGAAAGATGCCTAACCAAATATTTGGTTAGTAGAGTTACTATACATGCAAAAGTGAAGAGTCGACTCTTCTTAATAATAAACTCTTATTTTTTTACTAATGAACTTTTAATCGGTTCATAAATGACACTATTGTCCAAGGAATCATAGGAATGTCAAAGGACATGTGTGGGGTGCAAATTGAGCTTGGTCACAGAATGCATTTCATGTTTCTCGGTGATGTAAACGTTGTACGGTATTAATTAATACCACCTTAATCATGTTATCAAGAGAACTAATCATGCTTTTGCCCCTAAAACATGTATTCCAGTGAGGAGTCAACAACCTAGATTTGAGACAGAAATATTTTGTAACATCATAGATACGTACCGAACATGGAATCCACCTGAAGTCCTAGTTCGCAATAGCCACTTCTGGCTCTAGGTGCTGAACTGCGAAGAGAGACCCGTCAATAAGCCATGGTCCTCGATCAAGGACAACATGCATGGCTTGTATTGGTGCACTTCTCATCGCTACATTTTAAATCATTTTATCGATATAGTTCCATTTTCATAAGCATGTCCCCTCTTCGTTAATTAGTTTTGTTTATGTTGAACTTTCCCTTCATATTCTTATGGTTGGCTTTATTAGTTATGTTTTTTTTTTGTTATTTATCATGATTTTCAATATTTTTGGAGGTTCTTATTGGTGGGATTTTTCCTAGTTTCAGTTGGGCGGGTTTCGTGGTAGGTTTTCTTCATGATAATCTCTGTTTTAATCATGCTTTATGTTGATCTAGATTATCGTTGCCTCTTCATCCATAAGAATATCACACCTAGACTTTCAATGCCTATCAGCCTTGCATGGAGAAAGATGATTTTCACAATCCGGCTTGGGACGTGATTGGGTGAGGTGAATGTTCTTCTTTGATCAGTGTTTTGAAGCTCAAGTTGGTGGATTTGAAGGTAAATGAAACCTGTAACAAGTTGGAGGCACTCTAGCTAATGGGTAGTTTCAATGTTTCATATGCAAGGAGGTGTACTATATTATATTTATATTTTGTGGTGTTTCCACAAATATGTGTTTTTACCACAACTATATAAAAAACCATATATGACATTAATGTCATTTATTCTTATCTTATCACTTACAATAGGATTCATAGCCCAAGTTTTTTATAAAAATAAAAAAAGTACATTAGATTTTAATTTTAATTAGAGCTTAACCCAATCAGTCGGTCTAACTCTCTCATCGTCAATTCCCGCCCGTGACTTAATTTGCAGGTACAGGTGCGGATTTATCATCATCGTCATCATCATGGTCGTCATCATCATCATGGTGATCATCATCATGGTCATGACCATCATCATCATGGTGATCATCATCGTCATCATCTGACTCATGTAGGGAGCATAGGCTGGGGTATCGGAGTCTCCTATGGGTTCTGCTTTCATATATATGCATGCACATGGAAAATAGCACATTTAATAATCATGCATGCAGCAAAACACGAAGATAAATAAAAACTTTACAAATTGGAGAAGTGATGCGAAGTTAATGACTACTCACGTATTTGATCATCATCATCATCATCTTCCTCAAGAACACGAGCCATTGTCGTGCTGGAGATGAGGGCAACAGTGAAAAGGAGAGCGAGAAGGACAAGGGCAACCTTCGAAGATCCGGCCATGTTCACTCTTACAAATTGGAAAATTGATCAAATTTTCTCTCAAAGGATTCTAAAATGTCTTGATTACTGCTACAAGGTTGTGGATGAGAAATACAGTTGGGGATGAGCACTATTTATAGGCAAAAGAGAGGTCGGAATAAAATTGGAGAAGCAAACCATATTTGAATTTCTAGATAGCTATAGATTTTTTTTCTTTTGATAAATAAGATAGCTATAGATTTTACTTTTGATAGTCAAATAGCTATATGGATCTTTATTTAATTTGATAGTTAGATAGCCATGGGATCCAACTGATGGCGGGAACTCCACTCTCTTCAATTATTGATCATTTGCTCTTTAGTTTATTCTAGCTCATGAAGTGACTAGGGAACTTAAGGCGTGGATTGAATATAACTTCAACGACTTCGTTACTGGGCAATGTAACCTAACACCTATTGCAGGGCTGTTATTCATGACACCGACCTATAATAATAGGTCTGAGACCCCTGGCATATTTGTGGTGCCACTATAAATAGCTTACAGTGACATATGAATGTTAGTAAAAACTTTGTCGTGGTGATTGGGACTAAATTTGGTAGGAAGAACCATGGTTTGTTCCCCCGCAACGGCTTTTGGGAGAGGACTGAAACCTATCCACCCAGAGCTGATCCCTGATCCGGATGTAGTCCATTAGGGTGAACTAGATGGTAGACAAAAAAATATCTATTAACTTTTACTGCCTATTTTTCATGTGTCAATATATATCTATTTTAACTGAACCAATAACAGTTATAACTTTACTGACATATATTTTTATAAGTCACTAATATATTATACTACGACTAATATTTTTTTAAAATAAGTCAGTAAAAACTACTTCATACCTTAACATTTATTATTTGGGTTAAACACTTCTTCCTCACGCGCGCGGTGAAGTAGACTTCTTTGCCAATCCAGGTTCTTCCTTCTTCCCTCCCACATACTCCCTATGACAGGGAATCCTGTAATACATATTAGCTGTTGTATTTTGTTCAAACTGTTATGATCTGTTACAGTCTGTGTTTTAGTTAGTAGCAGACTAACTACCTATAAATACCATAATCAACTTGTAATAAAGCATTCGATGAAATCAAATAAATTCATTCTATTCCCTTGTCTGCGTGCGTGTTTGTTCCTGCGCTAAGCTGGTCCTTCCCTTTCCCTTATTGGACAGCTTGCAAGGTCAGTGAAGTTGTTGTGCTCTTTTGTACATTAGCTTCTTCTATCGTCCCCTCGGTTAGATGTGTACTATACATTGATCTGATCAAGATCTGTAACATAGGGTATCAGATTCCACAGATCATGTGAATAATGGCTGAGACGCGAAATAGTCAATTGTCAATCGAGGCGGTAAGTAAAGGAACTTGAGGCGACATTTCAACCGCAAATTCAAGCTATGACCACGGAGCAAAACACCAAGATTGATAAGAGCATTGTAGAATTGTTCGAAGCCTTAAGTTTACATACGGCTGCATCTTTTGATCGTCACCAGATAGAATCAGATCGAACATCAGGAGATACTTCTAGTCATTGGAGTTCCTATTCCGGTGTCACCAGACTGGCGAAGTTAGACTTTCCCCTATTTTCTGGTGATAAGGTCAAGGAGTGGATCTTCAAGGTCAAACAATTCTTTGCAATCGACCATACGCCGGAAGAAACTAAAGTCGGTCTTGCGTTGATTCACTTGGATTCCATTGCTGCTACTTGGCACCAATCTGTAGTTCAATCGAAAGTTGGACAAGAATGGACTCGTGATTGGGTGTCGTACAAGGAAATTCTTAAAGAAAGGTTTGGAGAAGTGTTAGACGATCCGATTGCGGAATTAAAAGCCTTGCAAGAAACTGATGGAATTCTTGAGTATCACAATCAGTTTGAACTTATTCGAACTCGCATTTCACTTCCGGAGGAGTATCTTGTTAGCACATACCTAGCTGGTTTACGAAATGATACTCAAGTGCATATAAGGATGTTCCAACCCTCTACAATTCGACAATGTCTTTTACTTGGCCGATTGTATGAGAAAGCTCACCCCCGTCGACCGGGACAAGCATCTTGGAATTCGGGGAAGAATCCTTCAGTCAATACTCAGGTAAAAGGATTGTTACCCGCTCCCCAAGGAACTGGATTTACGGAGAAACCAAGGAGAAAAAAATAAAGAAATTCTCGTTCAAAGGAAATTTCTAACATCGGAGCAAATGAATGAACATAGAGCGTGGGGGTTATGTTACTACTGTGATGAACAGTATACTTTAGGTCATCGTCTGAAACACAAGAAAGCGCAATTATACCTTCTGGAATGTGATGATGAGGAAGAAGTAGACGTTCCACAGCAAGAAGCAATTCTGGAAGAATAATTGCAAATCTCGGTGAATGCTTTAGATGGAACTTCTGCTTATCAAACTATGCGAGTTAGAGGGATTCACACTAAACGGCCGTTGTTTATCCTGATTGACTCAGATAGTACGCACAATTTTGTAGATACATTTGTTGTAGTGATGTTGGGATGTAAGATTCAGCCTGTTTCCAACATTAGGGTTTTTGTGGCTGACGGTAGTGCATTACAAGTTGTTGGGTAAAATGATAAATTCCACTAGACCTTTCAGGACGTGGAGTTTCAAGCAGAATTTTTGGTTATTCCCTTAGGCTGTTGCGACATGGTGCTTGGCATTCAATGGTTAGAGAACTTGGGAGCAATTACTTGGGATTTCAAGAATCTCGTAATGAAATTCAAGGTGGGCTTCAAAAAGTTGGTGTTACATGGTATCAAAACTGGTTCTGTTAAAGAAATGAGGGCCAAGAAAGTTTGTCAAGGCATCAATAGAGGCTTACAACTTTCGATGTAATATGTTCAAGCAGTCACCCCCGAGGATGAATTACAACTGTGTTCTGTTTCCCTCGGTAAAAGCTCTACTGATCCAGTTGTGGGGGAGTTATTCATGAGTTTTCTGATATTTTTGAGTAGCTTACTCAGTTGCCACCATTCAAGCGTGGTCATGATCACCAGATTCCACTCCTGGCTGACGCAAATCTAGTTAATCAAAGGCCGTATCGGTATTCAGTTTTTCAGAAGAATGAGGTGGATAAGATTGTCAAAGAAATGTTGTCTCAAGGGATTGTAAGACCAAGCTCTAGCCCCTATGCTTCACTGGTAGTATTGGTTAAGAAAATGAATGGGTCATGGAGGCTTTGTGTGGATTATAGGAAGCTTAATGCCATGACTGTCAAGGATAGGTTTCTTATACCTCTTATCAGTGATCTTATGGATGAGTTAGGAGGATCAACACTTGTGTGCTGGATATCATCAAGTCAGAATACACCCCGATGATGCTCACAAAACCGCTTTTAAAACACACTCTGGGCATTATGAATATTTAGTTATGCCCTTTGGGCTAACTAATTCTCCAGCCACCTTCCAAGGACTTATGAATGTTGTCTTCAAAGAATATCTCCGACGGTTTGTTTTGATATTTTTTGATGACATTTTCATATACAGCCCATCCATTCAAGCTCATGTTAGTCATTTGAGGCAAGTTTTTTCAACTATGTGTTAGCACAAGCTTTATGTCAAGTTAAGCAAATGTAACTTTGCTACAGACAGAGTAGAATATCTGGGGCATTTCATCTCTGCCGAAGGTGTTGCTACAGATCCAAGAAAAGTACAGGTTGTAGATGACTGGCCTGTTCCCAAAAACCTCAAGCAATTGTGTGGGTTTTTAGGCTTAGCTGGTTACCATCGACGGTTTGTATAGAATTTTGGAGCTATGCTCACCCCCTGACACTCCTTACAAAGAAAGATGCATTTCATTGGTCTGCAGAAGCAGAAGCTGCTTTCAATCAACTGAAGGCCGCATTGTACAGTGCGCCTGTTCTTGCATTGCCACGGTTTGACAGAAGATTTGTTGTAGAAACTGATGCTAGTAGTTCTGGTATAGGTGTTGTGTTAATGTAGGATGGTCATCCATTGGACTTTATAAGTCGACATTTGCAAGATAAACAGCTCCTCCTTTCTATTTACGAGAAAGAACTATTGGCAGTTGTCTTTGCAGTGCAAAGGTGACACTACCTTTTGCATGATCATTTTACTATTCACACTGATCAGTGAAGTCTTAAGTATCTTTTGAAGCAGAGATTAAACACACCTATACAACAACAGTGGTTGCCCAAGTTGTTAGAATTTGACTATGACATACAATATCGAGCTAGCAAGAAAAATTTAGAAGCTAATGCATTATCAAGGGTTGATGGTTCTGAGATATTGTCTATATCCCTTTCTGTTATCGATTGTGATATGTTGCAACAAATTAAGATGGCTTATGATTCTGATATTCATTATAAAGCTATCATTGAGGATTTGCTAGCTAAGAAAGGGACTCACAAACAGTTTTCATGGGCACATGGCATACTGCAAAGAAAAAGTAAAATAGTTGTTCCTGCTAATGACCAGATCAGGAATGCTATTATGAACTGGTTACACAGTTCAAGTTTGGGCAGTCATTCTGGACGCGACACAACACATCAACGAATAAAGAGCCTATTTTATTATTTTATTGGAAAGGGATGAGTAAGCATATTCAAGCCTTTATTCGAAGTTGTGATGTTTGTTAGAGATGCAAATATGACAATGCTGCTTCTCCAGGACTGTTGCAGCCACTTCCCTTTCTTGATGAGGTATGGAAGGACATATCACTGTATTTTATCGATATGTTACCTAAATCATTTGGTAAATCAGTCATAATAGTTGCTGTCGACCGGTTAAGAAAAGTCGCCCACTTTATTGCACTACAACATCCCTATTTTGCGCTATCAGTCGCACAAGCTTATCTCGACAACATTTTCAAATTGCACGAATTTCCCAAGTCTATTACTAGTGACAAGGTTGTAGTATTCTTGAGCGAATTCTGGAAAGAGTTGTTTGCCAATTAGGGGGTACAACTCAACTTTTCTAGTGCTTACCACCCACAGTCCGATGGTCAAATGGAAGTGGTGAATCGATGTTTGAAGACCTACTTGTGTTGTATGTGCAGTGATCGTCCTCACCTATGGAGTAAATTTCTACCGCTGGCGGAATTCTGGTATAACACAACATTTCACTCTGCGACACAAACAACTCTTTATGAGGTTGTTTATGGTCAAGTTCTACCTCAGCACCTACCGTATTTACCAGGGGAATCCAGGGTAGCGACTGTCAACAAGTGTTTGCAAGACCGGGAAAATATGTTGCAGGTTCTGAAGTTTCATCTACTCAGAGCTCAACATAGAATGGAGCAAAAGAGTAATCGCCACCGTTATGACAGAGAATTTGCAATTGGTGACTGGGATTTCGTTAAATTGCAACCATACCAACAACATACTCTGGTTGCTCGACCTAACCAGAAACTCGCCCCCAAATATTTTGGACCTTATCAAATAATTGATAAGTGTGCTACAAGAGCATATAAGCTGGATTTGCCTACTTCATCTGCTATACATCCGGTTTTTCATGTTTCTCATTTAAAGGCGCAAGTTGGAACTTCTAGCTGCTCGACTGAGTTACCACTTCAACTGGAAGATGCTCTTGTCCATGAACCCAAAAAGTTTTTGGAACGAAAGATGCTCAATCGACATGGGAAAGCTGCTACGAAAGTGTTGGTGAAATGGACTGATCAAGGTAAAGAGGAGGCAACTTGGGAGTTCTACTATGATTCACTGTGAAGATTCACAGATTTTGAACCTTGAGGACAAGGTTCTTGGGCAAGGGAGATCTGTTACAGGGATATCCTGTAATACATATTAGTTGTTGTATTTTGTTCAAACTGTTATAATCTGTTACAGTCTATCGTTTTAGTTAGTAGCAGACTAACTACCTATAAATACCATAATTAACTTGTAATAAAGCATTAGATGAAATCAAATAAACTCATTCTATTCCCTTGTCTGCGTGCGTGTCTATTCCTATGCTTAGCTAGCCCTTCCCTTATTGGACAGCTTGCAAGGTTAGTGAAGTTCTTGTGCTCTTTTGTACATTAGCTTCTTCTATCTTCCCCATCAAGTTA
Source organism: Limonium bicolor (assembly GCA_023374045.1). Lineage (NCBI taxonomy): Eukaryota > Viridiplantae > Streptophyta > Magnoliopsida > Caryophyllales > Plumbaginaceae > Limonium > Limonium bicolor. The sequence continues at coordinate 219,857,231 of CM041780.1, read as the reverse complement.
GAGTTGTACTGTTACATTGATGTGATCAAGATCTGTAACACTCCCATGTCCGCTCACCTTCTCCTTTCTCATTTTCCCTTCTTCTCCTTTCTCTTTTTTTTCCCGTTCTCCCTTCTCCTTCTGGTTTTCCCTTTCTCAATAGCAGATTAATAGTTAACCTTAGAAATATTGACTAACTATGTGTCTTCGCTGCTTTTCTTCATTCAGGCCTGAAGAGAATGTAGACTAGTAGCCAGCAGATTGTCCACCTATTACAGGTTACACTGGTACGGCGTGAGGCAAAAGAGGCGGTTTAAACTGTCTAAAAACGACGGTTTTGAACCGTCTCTTATACCGTCGTCGTTTATTAGAGATTATTTTAAACGACGGTTCGGAACCGTCGTTTAAGAGGTTAGCAAGGCGCGCGTCTTGGGGACTTTAAAAGACGGTTATAATAAAACTGTCGTTTATAACCATGTTCCAGCGTGCGTAAACCGTCATTTGTAGCCATGTTTCAGCGCGAAGTTTGCTATAAGAGACGGTTTTATGATAACCGTCTTTTAAAATCGTAGTATATAACACGGTTCTTTACCATAACCGTCTTTTATATACTTTTGGTGGTCGTGCCAATTTTAATATAAGCGACGGTTTCTTATGAACCGTCTTTTATAGTGTTTTTTTTTAAAAAAAATTCTATTTTTTTCTTTCCCTCTGTAATCATTTGTGATTACATCCACAAAACCTGGTAATATAGCAGCATTCCCTCTGTACAACAATCATATTCACCAAAATATGTAATGTGTGACATACTTCACACACAAATTGCCATTGCAATTTAAAAAGCTATAACAATGACGGCATCAGCTAGCCCAACAGTTTAATCGATATTTTTTACACTAGTTAAACAAAAAAAGTCAGGGGTAAAACACATAATGACAGGACAGTCTTGTAGTCACCCTCTTTTTTGACCTCCCAGTGCTATCCATGATATCATTTTCCTCCTTTGAAACACTTGACGATAAACAAACACATCTGCTCTCTAACTAATTGCAGATCTCTGACGGAGTAAGTTTTTCCCGAGTTCTTGAAATGTTCTCGAACCTGTAGAGAACAAGATAAACAAATATGTATGTAAAGACACATATTTATTTGTTTTAAACAAAAATGATAGACAGATTTATAAAATGTATATGTAATGGAAAGTATAATATACCTCTTCATCTTTTGTGAGCTTCTCTATGTTTAAGACAATTTCCAACATGTATCGCATTACATAGTAACCACAACTCTTAGAGTCCATTTGCCTTGGACACTGACAAGTATATAGAAAACAAAACAAACAGTCAAAAATAGCAAATTACGACTAACACAATAATGATAAATAACTGTACCTCAAGATGAACAATTGAAAGGTTGTCAAACTGTTGAAAAACCGTCTTCATATAAGCACTGTTAAGTTCAAAAATTAAATCATTAATTCCGGTTCATCATATTATATAGACAAACAATAAGTTGCATTCATTAACTAACACTTACGCTTTGAACAAGTCGTCGATTTGCAACTCACGATACATTCGTAATGGGTCAAGCACAAGTAATTGTGATGTTGCCGTGGAGAACAGAAGGAGTACCCAATGGTTGCTACGATTGTAATTTTGAAAAGAGTTATCATATAATAATACAATAAGTCACAAACTTAACAAAACGAATTAAATGCAAGAGGGATAGTATTACGCACGTCTGATGGAAAGGGATCATCACGTATCTACTACTGTTTTGAACAGCCTTCGTTAATCCATGCGACACATAGTTCCTGTATCCGGCCGGGTCTCTGTTTGCAGAATCTAGTGATGTTGTTTCAGGGCATAAGAATGTCACCAAATCTCCAATTTTTTTATGACGCAATCTAGCTTTCAGATACCTTCAACAAAAATAATAATAATTAAAGGTGGAATAGCAAAACAAAAACATAACAAGGTAGTCCTTAAATTACAAGTTATTTTATTTAAATTTATTTTCGAATGTAAGAAACTAAAAGTAACACTTACAGGGAATATGCTTGGATGATAGATATATTCAACAAATCTCTGCACAGCATCTCTTTGATGTCCTCAAAATTTATTATTGTTCTTTGATCCGCTTCGTAATGGAAAAGCCACTCAGGTAACAACACTGACACGCTAGTCATATGCAGACTCTTTTCCAATATCAGTTCATACAGCATCTTCTCATACTTCGCGAAATGCTTGGTCACAAAGGGGGGACACACAAACTTCTTTCGCTGAGCTTCAGTAGTTACCTCTGTCTGCATAGGTTCTTTCCCCTTGGATTTCTGGTTGCCCTCAGCCAACTGTGTGTTGTCTCGATCAACATCCATTGATTGGTTGATCTCTTCATCACGGTTTCCCAGTCTTCTCGTTGATCAGGGATCTACCCAATCATATATAATACAAAGAAGTTAAAACAATGTATACATTAAAGGGAAAACAATTCATAAAAGATTTAGACATACCTCATCAGTGATGACAATAAAACCGACTGGCCATGGTACAATTGCACCCTTCCCATCAAATAGTGTCACTTTGCCATCAATATCCATGGGAAGAAAAGCATTCTCAAATCCATCAATGATGGTCTGCAGGATTACTCTAGCATAGAATGGGGGAAGACGCTTGAGATTAATCAATGTAGTTGATGCTGATTGTAGCACAGTACCGTATGCAGCATCAACAGGATAACCATCAAGCGTGATTTGCAGACGACATTTTTTTGTTCCTAAAATAAGTAAAATTACAATTTAAATGTGAATAAGGCTAGTATTTTTTACAGTCATTCATTTACCATGACGAACAAGATTAATAGAGACATACTAACCTTCAGATTAGCAAACGGATACGGATCAGAAGGGGCGGTACAACTAGATGAAGAAGTCGGTCGGGTTGATCAGTTTGTTGGTTTCGTCCTCCCAAAGCCTTTGAAACAACCTCATTCACCCTCCGATCTACAAGTGCAGACACCTCATGCTCGGACAGACTTTTGGAGGTGGACTTTTCAAAAACAAATTTCTGACGCACTTGTCCCCCGAAACCCCTAACCCTTCCAGGATGATCCTTTAATCCAAGAAGTTGATTCAGCGGATCATTTTGACTTGGTGGAGCAAATATATCTATCTCCCCTCGCTGGGAGGCTTCAGCCTAGTAAGATGATCCAAAAAAATAAGCAATAAGTTATAAATTGTAAAAAATAAACTTTAAACAAACAGTTTAAACACTTACAATCTGTGCAGCCAACTCTGCTGTCTCTGGTCGCGGGTGTACTATCTTCCCATCCTTATCTACTTTTGAGTGACCCAAAACGTAGAGCTGAACTCGGTTGGCTTCATACACAGTGTCGATGGGAACTTCAATGCCATCATCATTCTTTTTTGTGAGCAAACCGGCATCTTTCCACTTGGGAATGCTACCAGTGTATCCCTTCCGGCCCATATACTGCTGAAATCTATTTTTTCCTCGGTTTGCCCTTGCTTTTTCTTGAACCTCCTATTAATACAAATCATTAAATGAAAGTATTAAAACAATATACACACATATTAAAGTTGGTGTTATTAAAATTTAGATTCAAACTTAAATTTAATAGGGCATATACCTTGAATTGCTCCGTCGTGTGAAACTCCTCGAACTCTTTCCATTCTTCCTCTGTGATCATGCCATCATAAAATATCCATGGTGGCACATCACGCGATTTCCTAATCCAATTCGCCACCAAGAAAGATCTGAACTGCCTCGCCCGTCCAGCTATGAGTGAAAGAACCGTCGCCCGCGCTTCATCTGGTATCTTGTACCGTTGTTGTACTTGCTGCCACATTGATTCTTTCACTTGCTCGTCCTCGTGTTTCCAATATTTATTAATTGAGCAACGGGACTTCGCAAGATTTCCTAACATGCTTGCGAACTCAGCTTGACAGTCTCCCCAGGCTCTGAAGTATTTATCCCAAACTAGATTAATTTCTTTCTTCAACCTCACCCCTCTGCTCGGCCCCCTACCCCTTCGTTTGTTTGACGGTTTCTCTGTCTGGGGCTGCTGCTGTGACTGCTGGGTACACTGCTCAGGTGGCTGCTGCTGGGTACACTGCTCAGGTGGCTGCTGCTGTAGCTGCTGCTGTGGCTGCTGCTGTGCTGCTGCTGTGTCTGGCTGTGCTGCTGTGTTTGCTGCTGCTGTGTCTGCTGCTGTGGCTGCTGCTGTGTTTGCTGCTGTGGGAGATTCTAGCTCATCACAATAAAAGTCTAGCTCATCCATATCGATGTCCATTTTGATTCCTGCATGCAATATAAATAGAAGATTTAGTTAATTAACAAGTAAATGAAAGTAAGAAATTATAAATACGAAAATAAAACTATCAATAATAGTAGACATAAATACAAAAATAAACTATCAAAAAATGAAGATATAAGCTCACATTAATCAATCCACATTCCTTCGCCATGGTCAGACCGCACAAAATTTGTAACATGGTCCAACTCTGGTAATTGAATCGAAAGGCTTGGTATTTCATCTTGCATGTTATTCATCCTCATCGACCACACCATCCACACCAACTATTCCTCTTTTTCCTTGAAGTACAAAGGACCATCTAGGATTAGATTGGTCAGAAATGTAATATACCTGTTTCGCCTTAGTTGCAACAACAAACGGCTCAACTGTGGGTGTTGCACCACTAAGATGAACTAGTTTCATACCATGTTTCTCCTCACGGTAACCATTTCTGTTGTCAATCCAGTTGCAACGAAACACACAAGTCTCATATGCGGTGTAATCTAGAACCCAAATATCTTGTACAACGACCGTAATATGATTGTTTCAACTCCACTGGATTTTGACCCATACCTGTGACATTGTACATACTCTGGTAAGCAACCACATTGATGCCACTGTTTTGATTCATTGATTTTTGATCTTGCCGTTCCGTATAAAAAGTGTAGCCATTTACGTCATACCCTTCGTATGAAACAACGTCAAGATTAGGACCAAGTGCCAACGTCTTCACTAATGCAGGCACTGTAGTTGACTGGTTCGAAAAAACTTTATCCTTGAACCATTTCACAAACGTTTTATTCTGCTCCTTTTTTAGTCTAATGTCACTCATTGTTGGATTTTGTGCTCTGAGCAGAGTCAGGTGCATTTCAAAATACGGTTCTACAATTTCAAGGTGACTCAGCACAACTAAGTGAGCTTTGTTAAGGGTTTCAATATCAATTCTCTTCATTTTTCTCCCAACGGTACCGTGTCCCTGGAGTCTTCCTTCATGTCTAGATCTAGGAAGACCAATGGATTCAACATCTTCCAGATAGTGAGTACAAAAATCAACAACTTCCTCTGTTATATATCCCTCTATAATACTTCCTTCAGGACGACGACGATTCTTCATTTTTCTCTTCAATATACCCATGTACCTTTCAAAAGGATACATATAACGAAGATATACAGGTCCACACTCTTTAATCTCTCTGACCAAATGAACCAATAAATGAACCATGATGTCGAAGAATGAAGGAGGAAAATACATCTCCAACTGACACATCGTGACAACAAGAACAGCTTGTAAATTGTCTAGATTATCCACATCGTGAACTTTAGCAGATACTGCTTTGAGAAACACGCAAAGGTTGGTGATTGCGTTTCTCACCGCATCAGGTAGGATCCCATGAATTGCAACGGCTAAAAAGTCTTGCATTAACACATGATAATCATGGGATTTCATTCCAACTAATTTCAGATCAGACATTGAAACAAGATTTCTTATGTTAGACGAATACCCTGATGGCACCTTGATATTGTGGAGGATATTGCACAGACTATGCTTCTCCTGTTTAGACAATGTGTGACATGCAGGAGGCAAGAACGTGCGTTTCCCACGTTCTTGTGGCCAAAGATCTTCCCTTATTTTCAAATCAATCAAATCTTTTCTCCCCTTTATGTGATCTTTGGTCTTGCCTGGTATGTTCAAGAGGGTTCCCATAACACTTTCTCCGACATTTTTTTCGACATGCATTGCATCAATACAATGTCTGACATCTAAATGTTGCCAATACTCAAGTTCCCAAAAGATTGACTTTTTTTTCCATACACTTTTCTCGGTGTTTCTTGTCGAAGGACCAAAGTTGTTGACAATATTTTGCACCTTTTTATACACCTCTGAACCTGGTAAAGGAGGACGAGACACACTGTGATCAGTCTTTCCGTCAAACTCAATCGACATCTTGCGATATTTGTGGCCCTTTGGAAGCATTTTACGATGACCCATGTAAACATTCTTACCACTATGTTTCAAGCGGATATTTGATGTATGCTCACCACAAATAGGACATGCACATGCACCTTTGACTGTGTAACCAGAAAGATTACCATACGCAGGAAAGTCATTGATTGTGCAATATAACATAGCACGCAAGTTAAAATTCTCTTTCCCAAATGAGTCATACACCATGACCCCTTCATTCCACAAGAGTTGTAGGTCATCTATCAATGGTTGTAGAAAAACATCTATTTTGTTGCCCGGTTGTTTTGGACCAGATATCAAAAGTGACAACAAAATGTGTCTAGGTTTCATACACAACCAAGGGGGAAGATTGTAGATCATCAATAATACCGGCCACGTGCTGTGTATGCTACTCAATGTACCGTAAGGGTTCATCCCATCAGTACACAGACCGAGTCTCAAGTTTCTTGGATCGCGAGCAAACTGAGGAAATTTCATGTCAATGTTTTTCCACTGGGACGCATCAGCCGGATGTCTCAACTTTCCATCATTTTTTCTGTGAGTCGAATGCCACCTTAGATTCTCCGCATCTTTATCAACTGCAAATAGACGCTTCAATCGTGGTATTATGGGCAAATACCACAACACTTTAGCAGGGGATTTATCCTTATGACGACCAGTGCATTCATTTTGGTTTTTCCTCGCATAACGTGATTCCCCACATTCTGGACATCTATCAGCAAATTCATTATCCTTCCAGTACAAAATGCAACCAGATGGACAAGCGTGGATCTTTTTGTACCCCATACCCATTGGACACATCAATTTTTTGCTTCATAAGTCGATGTTGGTAAAACATTATCCTTTGGTAGTATGGTCTTCATCATCTGTAAGAGAGCACTGAAACTCACATCACTCCAACCAAATTTCGATTTTAGATTGAAGAGTTTCAAGACTGCGCTCAATTTACTCAATTCTGTAGGATCACACCCCGAATACAGCGGTGTTTTGGATGAATCCAGCAAAGTCTCATAGGTGTCTGGCCTATTGTAAAACTCTTGTTCAACATCTTCCAGCATTGCAGCAATGTCATCGTAATCTGGTTCATTGTCTACTATGTCGTGGTCATCGACCACAATTGTTTGATTATCTTCAACTTCCTCTTGTTCATTACACATGACATCTACCGCCCTCTGACCATGCCACCGGACTATATCTTCATAGTCTTTTGTAAAACCACGACGAATCAAATGTTCCTTTATTTTTTCTATCCCTCGATACTTCAAATAGTTTCTGCAGTCTATACAAGGACAAAATATGTAACCCTTATTGGCAGGAGTCAGATTATCGACCAAAACATTGCAAAATTTGTCAACTCCCTCAAGAAACTTGTTATCCAAATTTCCGCTGTACATCCATGAGTTTGCCATCTGATATCCTTTAAAATATTGTTTAGCGCCACATGTGAAAACCCAAGGGCAAATTGAAGAATTAATAAAGCAATAATCACGGCAAAAGAATTGTTGTGATGAAGACGAGGATATGGACTGTTAAGTTTGTTGACTTTGCATCTTTGTCAGTCACGACGAGGATGAACAAAAGGAAGTCTACTTCATTGTGGAGAGGAATAAGGCGTTCAATGGAAGGTGGGAAGATAAAATGTTATATTTACAAGCTATTCTTTGAATGATAGAAACTAAAGGAGAGAAGATAAAATGTTATATTTGCAAGCTATGCCCTATTAATACTAAATAGTAAAAAGATATATATTTCGAGTGTATTCAAGTATAGAATGAACAGTTTTCAGCCCTTATTGGGCTGTCGAAGATTTTACCCTATTGGGTATATCCTGGACGGGTAATTAACTATATATGTTGCATAAGCATATATTACTTAAGGAAAACATTTTAAATGTACCTTATTCGATGCAGATTAAGCGTAATAGTTTGGTGATGAACAATTGTGAGAAACCCAATCAGATTAACTCTGTTTAAGAAAATAGAAAGTAACAGTACAAAAAATTGTAACTACAATTGTAGTGCAAATGTGATAGTCAAAACATAATAATGCAAACAGCAAAAACACAGAGCGAAGTAGTGCGTTTTAAGAAGGTAAAAATTATTGTAACATACCTTAAAAATGCAGGAGTACAATGGTCAAATTTTCAGAAGTGAAAAAGAGCAGCAGTTCTTCATCAACAGTAAATTAGGAGCAAATCAGCAACAAATAAGAATAGCATTAACAAATCATCAAGTGCAGGTAAAAATCAAAAGATAGAAAATTTCACAAGAAAATTTCGGCATGGTCTCCCCTGTTTTTCTTTGTTTTCCCGGTTCTAAGAACCTCCACAACTTCTCTCAATAGGATACCATTCAACTCATCAAGCGCACTAGCAATTGCAACCAAATAATCTAGTAGCTTAGGCAATTAAGGATCAAAATTGGGCGCACGAGCTTCCGGTATCTTCCATAATGCAACATTAAATGTACCTTATTCAGCAGCCCGGTGAGAATATATGAGAGAAGATGCAGCAGCCCGGTGATTATTATCACTGTAGAGGAGGGTCAAAATAAGAGAATGAGATTGCAGAGCTTGTGTGTATTCTTAACTGAAGCTGAAAAGGACTGAAAAAATTACCAATGGTTGCTACGAACACATATCTGATCGCTCACGTACTTGACTGGTTAATCGTCCCTGAATGCTGCATTACCGTATACAAAACAAGTCATAAGCCCTATTACTATTTAGTCCATCATGTATCATCAACTTGTAGATTAATAAGCACCAATCAAGATGAGTAGGAGGTATGTTCTGTATGTACTTTCTTCATGTTTGATAGTGAGATTGAATGTAAAGTTTATCTTTCATAATAAAATAGGATACTTACATCCACTTGATGGATTCGGTTGAGTAAGTGTAATTAGTGAAGGACATATTTTATAAAACGTGGATTAATACTTCAACTATTCATAAAAAAAAACTACAATAATATGATCACCCGACAACCCATTTATTGTTTCCCCTAAACATCAATATATTAACCCATTAACAACTCGGGTTAATAAGCTGTTGAACTATACCTCCTATCTTCCCGTTTAAACATTTTAACAAACACCTAATCTGCACTCAATAGACAATTAAACCCGTAGATTCTAAGCAACCATCATTAACAACAATAATAATAATAATCAATCGCAAACCTTATTGCTAACCACTTACATAGAAGTGAGAAGAAACTCTTTCCCAACAGAATATGTATTTGTTGCAGTCCCATTTATTTATCGCTACAGAGGCGCACCAACATGAAGATAATTCATTAACAAGCACTACAATCTGCTCGATTAAAACCACATCAGCTGCTCTTGAAGTCAATTCTCAACTCAGCCTATTTTTCTTTTCTTTCAATTCTGAACAGCAAGAATATAATGCTGATGTTTTTTTCTTTTCTTGAACAGCAAGACTTCTACTGCATATAATACTTAATCAATTAGCTTCTAACGTTGACAGTAGCTCAAGGGAAGGGGAATTCTTCACTGTTATATAAATTACATTCCAGCCTGAATTTTGACGTTGGTACAACCATGTCAATATGATCATTCAGATTCTGTTTACATTAATACTAAAGCAAAATTACCTAGAATGTCCACATGTACCATAAAACTTTCTTTAATTACTTAAATGTTCTTAATTGCTGAATATAAACGCTAAGCACTTAATTCACTACACTAAAACTTTCGGTGAACTAATACCAAGACTAAATTAATCACCTTGTTTTCTGTTTTGTCAGAAGTTAGTCTCCCACCATCATACAACTTCAAAACAGAAGGAACAATGACAGTTAGAATTGGCTAACAAATGCAGGGACTTTGCCACTGCTATAGTGCTTATCGATTGTTTCAGGTGCTTATCGATTGTTTCGATTGTTTCAGATGCATTATAATCAAATTTATAATAAAATTATGCAGAAATTTTTTGAAGACAGACGCATCAACAAGGGGCAATTTTAGCCCTGATCGGTTGATGAAGAGAGGGCGCAACAACAAGGCTAGCAGAGAAAGAGAAGGGGCGACGAGTATATTACCGGTTCAGTGAGCAAGTGTTAGGGTATGGTGGAGGACATGGCGAGCAGAGAAAGAGAGGGGGCGACGCGGTGGTGTTAGGCGCAGCGGCTAGAGTTGAGACGAAGGGGCAGCGACTGGATGAGGAGTAGGCAGCGACGGTGGTGGAGTTGAAGTTGATGGGCACCAGCAACAATGCGAAAGACGAGTACATAGAGGGAGGTGAAGGTTCGACTGAGAGAGAGCTACGGTGCGGGGGAATTGGCTGAGGAAATTAATTAGGGCGGGCGAATTAATTAAGCGTTTTAAAAGACGGTTTCTTCAAAACCGTCGTTTATTATGCGTTTTAAAAGACGGTTTATAAAAAACCGTCGTTTAAGATCTATTACCGCCGAAAACTTCACACTTTTAAACGACGGTTGACCCCAAACCGTCGTTTATTAGTCGTTTAAAACGACGGTTTATAATAGCCGTCTTTAAAACTTAACCGCGCGCACAAAAAATTAAAATTTAAGACGGTTTTGTGTAGAACCGTCTCTTATAAGCCGTCATTTTTGATATTTTTTCTACCAGTGTTAGTAAGCTACTTCAATGTATGTCTCGGCACTTTGTTGAATATTGCGTCGATTTCCCGCACTTTTTTCAAACCCACATCGCTTAACAATAGCATAGTCTATTGTTACATTTTTTTTCCTTCCCTTTTACTTCCCCTACTGCTAAAGATTAGTGCCTCAATTCTCAACACGTTATTGCCTGCCTTGAGCTTGTGGGTAGATAGATTGGAACACATGAGGATCACCCTTAATGAGTGTTAAAAGTCATATGCATTATAAAGATTAAATTTTCACTTCTTTCAGTAGGAGTTTCGCCCTTCGCTTTCCTTTCCCTTTCCTTCCCTATAATGAAGAGCATTTTCATCTATGAGTGAGAGAAAGTATCAACCCCATATAGGTTGTTGCAGTCTATCCCCCTTAAAAGAATAAGTTACGACCTCGTAACTTAATTTTATCCCCACTTGTTCGTTAACACCTAGTTCCAGTTCTTATAACCGTTGTATAGCCTCAAAATTTCTCATAATGTTTTAAATCATACTCCAAGACTATATTCTCCATTCCATGATGTTTATTTCCAAAGTTTAAATGTGAACTTCTATACGTATTCAGACTCATAACCAATCCATTAGATTTCTTATACATCCTAAACATTTAACTAAATCCACATTCTTCGACAATCTCATACAAGGCAAAATCTCCAAAACAACCATGAAATCAGTATGTCTCTATTATCCAATCTTCACTGACAAAGTCATATATATATAAATATATTAATATTATTATTATTATTATCCGAATCCATACCTCTCAACTTTTATTCCCAAAAGTTTAACACTCTACCGCCAAGATTCACATAGCATTCATATAAAGAAAACAGTCAACCCGAGGGTCACAATCTAAAAGTTAATCTACTTTTCAATACAAGGTCAATATTGGTCATAAAACCCAAATAAAATGGTCAATTTACCAACATATCCAAGATATGTATCTAAGCTCCCAACTATAATTTTAAGATCCTAATGAAACACAACCATCCTTAAAATCACAAATATATTACACATACTCCTCTAGGCAAAGTTATATCATTTTTTTATCCACAAACATAACACCAACCATGTGTTCCAGAACAATTCTCTTGCAAATCATCGTTTTCATTTTTTTTCTTTCTACATCAACTAATTACCTCCCAAATCAAAGTACAAAACCACAATTACTCAATGGCTCAAATAAATAGTTTAAGTGGTACTATTACAAACAAGACATGGTTAACCATCTAACAACAACAATAAGAACTGATCGTAAATGCCAATCTATCGCATACCTTCAATTTCTTTTTTTGTTGAACCTATTGAAAAACAGTGTGTCATCCACAAATTGGAGATGAGAGAGTAAGATTTGGTTGACTCCAATCTACAGGCCTTGTTTACCACCACGATTTACAGATTCCTCGAGTATTCATTTTAGTTCCTCAGCACATAACAACAAGGGTGAGAGTGAGTCTCCTGGCCTCACTCATCTCGCTAGCTTAGAAGGAGGCAATGGTACTCCATTTATTAAAATGGCAATTTCAGTGGTGGAAACACATTCTTTAATCCAGCTACGCCAAGTGGTATTGAATCCATAAATAGGGAGCATAAGATCAATAAAATACCATGAAAGGCAATCAAAGGTTTGAAGAAATATGTTTCAGAAGTATTCCTGGGATATGTCGAGGTTTCATCCAAGCAATCGTTCATTTGATTAGCATCCCTTCTGTGATATGCCTTCCTCTGATAAAGGTTGTTTGGGTTCCTGAAAACTAACTTCCCCAGTACACGGCCCAGTCTGGTAGCATGAATTTTTGCAATTGTTTTTGTATATTGACCTTATCAGGCTAACTAGCAGGAACTCCTCAACTCTCGATGCCTCGGTAATATTGGGATGAGAATGTGAGCCATGTCATGTTACTGCCCATCTTAAGCTTACCTGAATAAAAAAAATCCACAAACTATTTTGAAAACTTCAGATCCAATTACCTGCCATACTCCTTTGATGATATTAAAATACAGACCATCATAACCAGAGCCTTGATTCCATCAATCACTAGTAAAACTAAAATTTTTTGTTACAAAGGTTCCGATAACGACTTACCATAATTGTTATTAGTGATAAGTTTTTCGTTACCAAAGATAGTACTAAAGATTAAAAAAAATTAAGACTATAGTAACGATATAAATGTTATGAAATCATATTTTTAGTAACAATATAACTTTTGGTAACGAATAAAAGTCGTTACGATAAATAAATTTATCTTTGGTTACGCCATCTTGTGTAACGATATGTAACGACAAAAATCGTTACAATAAATTAGATTAGTAACGATTTTGATTTTTGGTAACGATTTTTTGTTGTTGCCAAACAACCATATTCTACTAGTGAATAGACCGTACTGTATGTTTGATTTCTTCCTATGTGGGTCTAACTGATAAAAGATTTGCCTCTTCTTCTGATAATTGTGGTCTTCTCGAGATGGGGGGATCTAGAGTTGGGTCGGGCTGCAAAGAGGCGAGAGTGGAAGTCCAATATTTCTCACTTGATTCCATCAATGGACCGTACTGTTTGTTCCATTTCTTAGTGGCTTTTTAATTTATTTCAATTTGGACAGTAGAGGCTGATTTCCTAGTTTTAGCCATTTGCATTCAAAGAAATTCATGAAGCCTTGATGATCTAACCATCCATTTAGAGCTTGAAAAGGCTTTGCCCCCAATTTATGTTTCATAGTGTTATCTTCATGAATCTGTGATCTGATAACCGTCACAGGTTTCCACTGAGTGAAATACACGGGAACAAAGAAAACCAGCCGATTATGCGACGGCTCGAACTATATTACTCATTGAACATCTGGTTCGCGCGGTGTATCTTGAACTTTGGAGGCTGAACTCAATTAGTTCCATCTAATTTAACCAGTTCCTTAATTCATCCATACCTCTGGTACGTGTAGTGTATTTGCCTCATTTTCGATCACTACCCTGAAGTACTTCATTAATGCTCTTGTGAGAAAGATGGGCTTAGAAAATTTTCCTCTAACACGTAAAAGTTTCTGACAAAGTACTAGTCTTGCATCTGGTTGGGTAAGCGCAAATAAAAAGGTAATGAATTCTAAGAAAGGAACTAAAGGTCAGTCAATTTCCACTACGATCCATCGTGGGCCTTGTTGTAAACTGATAATACATTTGGATTCCACATTACTATCAAGCCACTTGAGTGACCTTTCGCGGGGACCTTTATCCATTGTGAATTGTGTCCTGGTCCCCTAAGGCCTCGCCGATCACTTAGTGGTCTCGATCGATGGGTTTCCATTAGACTGACGATATTAGTTCCTAAATCATGAACGTCCTTCTTAAGCATTGCCAGTTGATTCTTCTATGAGTTGGAAGCATATTTGATCTGCCATTGCAGTTTGATTTTTGTTTGCTACGACGTAGTATTTGGAGAGAGAATGGAGGGCTACTTTGGGTTGAGTGTAATGACAGTAATATTTTTCCCATAAGATAGGCATTTACGGGCTTCATCAGTGATTGGGCTTACATAATATTTTTCACAAAGGAGTGGGCCATAGCCGGTGTAAGGGGGAGCTTGGTGTTCTCGGTGGGCTAGAGATTGATTCAGTTGAGAAAATAAATTCCAAGCTAATCTCGGGTATGAAAGAGAGGAAAGTAGGTGACGTTTTGGGGATAAGAGAAAGGAGATGATGGAGAATTTGGCTTATGTCAGGAAAGGTGAGGGGAAAGAAGGAGTTGGATTGGGAAGGAACCGAAAGACGGCCACAATAACAAGAGTGGATTCCACTCTCAAAATAATAATATTTTATTTTTCTTCTCACAATCTCTCTTCTTTTGCTAAGACACCTACTTTTGGGGTTTTTAGTTAAGAAACTCTCACACAACTTCTCTCCTCCATGTCATATTTTATCTTTTTGTTTTATTAATTTAGAGTGGATTCCACACCATTGTGGATGCCCTAAGGAGTTCGTTGGAATGATGGTGTCATGGGCTGAAAAAAATTCTAAAATAACACCCCACCATAAAAATATTACTCATATTAACCTCCAACCAAAACTAATTCTTAAAATAACACTTCTGAGAGAAATCGTCTCTTCAAAAGACGATTTCATTAATTGTAGAAGCTGAAATCGTCTCTTCAAAAGACGATTTCTTATTTCTGAGAAACTGAGAAATCGTCTTTTCAAATGACAACTTTAGAAATCGTCTTTTGATTTCTCTCTGAGTCAAACTGAACCATCGCAACGTTTCAACACTTGAAATTTTCTGAAGTGTTGGGTAATAGGAGAAAATCGTCTTTTCAAAAGACGATTTCAATTTCAAACAATTTGTGAAATCGACTTTTGAAGAGACATTTCTCCCGGAGTTATTTTAGAAATTAGTTTTTGTTGGAGGTTAATATAAGTAATAATTTATTGTGGAGTGTTATTTTGGACGTTTCAGGATTGGTTACAACAAAGAAAAAGGGGGTTTCATGGGTTGCGAGAATTATTTGCATTTTTGTGGTTTCGATCTGAATATGGGAACATCCCATACCAGGTCTCTTCTTGGCTTATCATTGATGAAATTACCAGCTTGTTCAGTCATGAGAAAATGGCTACAATCAAAGGCTATAATTTTTTTATTGGTAATAGCAAGGGGTGAGTTTTGGACTTTGAACAGGTTCAAGAGTATCTCTCCACTCCTTCCACTACCGACCAAGCCTTTAGTTCCGATAATGTTAGCTCCAAACAGTAACTTGGTCGTGGGTTCCTTTTAGTTCCGATAATGTTAGCTCCTTGGGCAAGCTTGTGGAGTTGAGTGGTGATGTAGGTTAAATCCAAGTTCCGTTTAGTGAGGTGTGGATGCTTTTAGTTTCAATGAATAATGGATACATGATCATGGCTTGATGAACTCTAGCTACCTCTTCATTTATAGAGTGTTATTTGCTACTCCTCTATTTGCCAAGCAACCCCTACATCAGGAAACGAGTATCTACGCTCTATGGTATTCAATTCAAATAGAGTTTTCCTTATAATTCAGCTAATATGGTTTTGTTTGATGTTAATGAAAGAAGTTTTTGTATTCTGTTTTGGGAAGTGATGTCATAATGACATTAGATCTGTTGCAATGGTTTTATTGTCTTCTATGTTTAATCTAGTTGTGTTGTTTATAATAGTTTTTGTACCTACGAAATACGTCATGTAGTTTTTATTATTGGTGTGTTGTTAACGGTTTATGCGGCTTGTTAGGCTTTTGCCTATTTTCCGCCTTGTAACCCCAATTATAAAAAAAATTATTGTTGGTGCAGCCTTTAGTTTCATTCTCGGGATTGGAACTATGCCTTGTGATCAGTGTTTATGAATTTTTCTTTACTCTTGTTCTTATGATTTTTATATTAACTTAAAGACTATAGGGAAAACTACAAAAGATATTGGAAATTTGTATTTCATACCCGTGAACTTTAAGAATTATACTTTGTCCTAGTGATTTATAGGGGTGAGTATTTGGATAATTCGGTTAACTGAAATCCAAATTGTAAAAACTGAAATCCAAATTGTAAAAAATAAATTGGATTTCGGTTAACCGAATTATTCTAAGACCAAAACCGAATTAACTGTTATCCAAATTATCCAAAATCCGAAGTTTTTTTTAGTGAAAAACTTAAATCCAAACTGAAATCCAAATTTTAGCTAGTTTGGATTTCAACTAATCGAAATTTAGGGTTTATGTTTGACTATTTGTCACTAAATACTAGAATTACGAGTAAGAATATTCATTTTTTAAAAAAATTGGATTATTCGGTTAACCGAATTAGACAAAGCCAAAACCATACCCAAACCAAATTATAATTTGGATAATTCAGTTAACCGAAATTTTAAATTTGGTTAAAATTCAATTAATAATAAAAAAATTGGATAAATCTAAAATATCCAAATTGAATGCTCGCCCCTTGTGAAAAAAAGCGCTAGATTTACATCAATAACCCCAAGAAATTTAAATTAATAAAAAATAGCTAAGAATAAAAAATTAAACAAAACAAAAAATATGGATTGTAAATTCCTATCTCATGTGTGGACTAATTTTATTCACATCCGTATTATATTGACCGGAGATGCTCCTTCATTACTAATACTAACGAGTGTAGTTTCCAAGCTCAACCCATTAAACTTCAAATTGAAACACTGCATAATCCTTGTTTGGACTTGCAGCCAAGAATAACCTCAGTTTAATAGCTTTTAGCCGACTTGAATTATTACATTACTAGTTGCAAATTTCAACTCCATGTCTATTAATCACCCTTTCGAAATTCCAGACAAGCACCAGTAAGAGGTCGAAGCGGAGAGGAAGCAAAAGATTTAAAGCTCCACTAGCAAGCTTTCAAGTTGGGATATCATATCAGCTACAACCTACGTCAGTCTATTCCAACTATTGATTCAACACACGAGGAAATATAGAAAATAAAAAGAAAAGAAACAGACCACAACCCAAAAATGGCTTCTACGGAAGAACGGAAGCCCAAAAAACAAAAAACCTACTCTCTAATGACCAAAAACCAATGGACAAACCCAGTAATCCAGCCCTAAAGCTCCAAAAAAGATAGATATGCATGTATTCTACCTCGCTCCCCCAAACACAAAGGTCTTCCACTCTAAACAGCTATCTTCTACTTGGATGAGTTCAGTGATAGGTTTTTTGTGGCCTTGACCAACGACGAAACAGGATCACTACAAGCAGTGGTCTTCCCGTCTTCCCCCACATCTCTCCCTTTCGCTTCTGCATGCTTCTGGCAAAAATAAGATTCACATCAGAATACAGAAGATAAAAGAAGAAAGCAATCAAGTTCTTCCCAGTCTTGTGTTTTCCAACTCTTCAGTTAACTAAAAATTTTTAGTTGGATACACTCCATGGTGGAACATAAACTTACGGCATCAACAGCTGCAGGCTTCCCACTCTTCCGAGCCTGAAGTGATTTCTCTCGGTTCTCATAGAACTCGAAATCATCCAAAAGTGAGGACTTGGCTGAATAACTCTTGAAGACTTTCAACATCTGTAGTCCTTGCATCATAGCAATCTACAGTATAATTACAAGATATGGTTAAAGGAAGATGAATTACAACCTTAGTTTCAATCGTTCACCAAATCTGAATGGCAGGCAGCCAGTACCCAAAATGAGGGAGGGTAGTCCTTTGCAAGTAAAATCAGGATGTAATTCTGATGCTAAACATTAAGAACGCCAGCTAAAAGGAACATCAATAAGGTACCTCCTCAGTATCCCTCGTGTAGGTCACATTCCTGTTGCCGCTGTCATGGAGTAGGATATGACGAAGTTGAGAATTAGGGATGTCTTTTACTATGTGCCACTTAACTGGAAAGAAACCACTCCACTTGTCTTGCTGCCAAAAATCCATATTTTTGTCGAAATCCACTTTTCCAACCATCTCAGCCAACCCAACAAATTGTCCACTTGCATTTACCTGAATTCATGAATAAAATTTTACTCAACTATTAGCAAAGACAACGTTGAAAAAATAAAGCAACATAGTGCAACTAATATGCCATTCCGATGGTAGGTGAGTGTGCACATGAATATGCTATCTCAAGCAGATAATAGCATGCAGGAATAATACTCAGGCCTCAGGGTTCATGTTACTAAAATATACATGAGGCTCGGAACACAAATTTGGAATGTGACGGCCTCAGGGATCATGTTACTAAAATATACATGAAGCTCGGAACACAAATTTGGAATGCGACTAAGTCTTTGGATTGTACAAAGAAAACACGAGTTTAGAGAAACAAAAGTGTCGAGGGGTAATGCGTTAATCAACACAAAAGAATGGTTGAAGCACCACTCAATGCTGCTTACCGAGAAGAGAAGGAAAATTGGACATGCTTTTCCTGACTCAATGACTTTAGCCTCAGCCTCATGAAATGCTGCATTAAGCTTCTTATTGCCATTAGGGGTGCTTGACCAAACATCATATTTAATGGACTTGTGAACATCATCTTCACTGTATGATTTGATGATGTAAAACTTCGCCCTTTCATACTCGACTGGAAATTCCTCCATGTTGTATCTATCTCTCTGTCTATCAAGTTCTGACAATACATTTTCTAATGATGGATCCAAAGATTTTCCCGTGTAGGCTCGAGGACCACATTTTAACTCTTCTGATGCTTCATTGGTATCTTTTCTCATGGGTCTCCCTCTGAAGTTAGACTGAGAACTATTCGAGAACATTCTGCGATTTATTCTATCTCCCATGGAAGCACCACCATATGGATACTTTGGCTTTTGATAAGCATACTGAGGAAAAGTATTGGCTGGGCCATACATAGAATAGCCTGATTGAGGAGCCTGCAAAAGAAATCATACATTGAATATGTTATTCATGAAGCAAGATAGAAGTAAGATTATAAGCAAAAATATTGTAAAACAAGAGACATTGGCACCACATAAGAAATAAGAAAATGAGAAACAGAGGAACAGCCGCACCATAACACTAAGTAGTGGGAGTGGGACTTCAATAGTAACTAAGAAACAGCTTGGTAGCATTTTTGATAAGTTTGCAATAGTGCTGCTTTTTCAAATATAATTATAGACGTGTTAGTACACCACAGGATTCTCATATAACCTAGACAGAATGTTTACTACAACTGGCAAGAGGTGCCATATTGGTCAAATTACCCTTTACATTAAACAGAACTCAACAAGAGCACCCCAAAGTATTTGACTTACTAACAATCAGCTCTGCAATGCAAGTATCTTCAAATTGCCAGAATGTATATACTTATCTACACAATTCAAGATAAAGAACTTCAATAAATGAAGTCAAGCAAAAGAAGTTTGCTCCTACGCACTAAAAAAAGCCAGAAAACTTCATAATAGTCTGAACATGTAATGTAAGCTTAAATTATAACAGGTTTTAAAAAATGGAGCATGGAACAAGAGGAATGATGGCTTGACAGAACAGGTTGGCTTGTTCTTCAAGAAGTGCCTCAACATCACATGATATGAAATCTATTTTCAGCCGCTGCCAATAATAATATATTGGTTTGGAGCTTTAAAACCAAAAGAGAAAAGATATATATTTATCTAGAATACAGACAAGACAGCAATGTGGTGACCAAACCACTACAAATAAGCACAAGCATAGATCCTACAAGTCAAATTTAGTGACATAAACTTGAAAGCTAATCAAAGAAAACACACGACAAAGGAAAAAAAATTCACCTTTGCAAGAAGGTCAAAAGTTGGAAAATATGAAAACGAAGCATACTTAACAAAGAAAATGGAAGGATGAATAAGTAATACCATGGACAAGCAGTCTCCTGCATCAGAATGAGTGTCCCAAGAACCAAATGAGCCATAGCCTATGTGCAAGATGAAATATCAATGGTAATATATTCCATACAGGAAATTAAAGAAGCTCTCAAAGGGACAGCACCGAACATGCTGTCATCAGATATTAAATTGGAGTAAATAGTCAACCAATTTAACAAACAGAGAGGTCAGTCCATGACCATTATCCAAATCATGAGGCCACAAAGCGTGAAACAGTAAAATCAATAGCTTCATTGTCCATCTATATACAATAGCTGCTCCCATATAACTCCAATAAAAAAACTCTTGAGTTGACATTATAGCTCTCCAATTCTTAGGCAACACCTGCAATGGCCTGTATTGAAGCACCACCACAGCACCCAAAACAATGAAATCCCAGCTGCTCAAATGGAAAGCCAGCATTTAACTAAACTCATTCACCTGTTGTTGTATGGATGGTTATCAAAGACAAAAGTCTCAGCTTACTTCCCCTATTTTTACATGAGTTCAGTTATAAAACCATCAACATATTACTATATGAAGTGTTTAAGTGACTAGGCGTAAATGATTCATTAAACTTTATCTGTAAGTAATAGTGTTTTGAGTGTAAATTTAGCTTACAAGCATTTTGGCAATAATAACCGCGTAGTCAATATAGGTAGCCATTTTTTCCCCATACCAAATGTTACGCTCCCTTGCACCCACTGATACAAGACAAGCACCCAAAATGTACCACAATATTTCAAAGAATCAGTCTCTGGTACCATCCCAAGATTCTAGGTATAGGTTGATCAAAATTTGAGAAAACAAGAACTGATCTGACATCTACCTGGGTAATAATAATCATAGTAGCCGGGTTGGTAATAAACATCCCGCCGTGGCCCTGGCTGTTGGCCATTTTCACCTTTTGGAGTAAAGCCAGTATTCTTCACAGACGGGGCTGACCTGCCCTGAATTCTGTTGTCCATTGAACCCTATAAAATTTTGCTACAGCCATTAGCTCAAAATTTGAAACAGCCACCAATTTCATATTTCAGAAAAAATGGCAGCCAGAGAGAATGATAACACTTTCTAGACTCAACTATCATACTACTAACCTTTAGCTTCATTGTATTCATTTATATTAAACGTAAGAAACAGTGAAAGTGTAACAGTAAGCTAGTATGATAACTTGAATATGAGGAGCATTTCTTACCACTTTCTTCCCTGATGAGCCATTATCCTCCAGTCCAGACTCAAAGTGGCCCGCTGCTTCAAGGTCAAGGAATTCAAAAGACATTGGGCAAGACACAAAGGAATAAAGATGTAACACCAGTAATATCTACATTGCCCTTAAAGCAAGTATAATATCAAGCACCAAACACAGAGAACTTATGCAGCAAGCAGTGTGAAGAGAGATCTCATCCAGTTACAATTTTGGGATTAGTTGGTGCGGTTTTCTTCATTAAATTTAAGGATACACTGCTTCGTCTTCTTTTCGCAATGTAATGTCATCTTTGCGATCTCCAGATAGGTATATAAATCAGACAACACTTGCCTGCGAAAACACATGAAACCTCTGAATAAGTACTCCAAGTGTCACAGCTTATTCCTAACCACCAAATTGACTTTACATAAAAAAAAATGGTAAGAGAATTAACTTCGAAGGTTGTTGACCAGTTTTTATCTTTTCCTGACAATGAGGTTATACACATGCACGCCAATTGCTTGCGATAAAAGAAAAAAAACTACGATAATAAAAAAGCAGGCCAGGAAGAAAGTTTGGACCTTGCGTCGATCCATAAGTGAAACTGGAAAAGACTTCCGCCAACGAGAGAAAGTTTCCCCCGTTAAGAAAAGGCAAGTGTAGAACGAACGAGCGAAAGATTAAGAGATCAGAGCACGGAAGAAAGATTATTAAAGCACCAAAACGCAACCCAGGGAATCTCGAACCATTAACGCATTTATTCCATCGAATGTCTTAGACAGAAAAAAAAAATGAACTAGCAAAAGACAATTGCAATCATGAAAGAATCTTGACAAGATAGGAAAAGAAACTCTCTAAACCCCCGTAAGCCCCATCCTCCTGTTAAGATTAATTTTAACTTTATACAATAAAGAATGAGATAGAAAGAAGAGGATTATGACTCCCCGCAAGCATGAGTAGCAATGAGGAATCCAATTTCTCAAGCTGGCAAATAAACATCAACCTAAATTTTGGCAACAAGTAGAAAAAAGAAACCCATGAACTAACACGAATTCCACATGATGTCAGACCAAGAATTGAGACTTCCAGTTAAGACGCGAACAGAAAGAAGAAAACTTCCAAGAAGCTTCAATGGGCAAGAAAAGGGGGGACAATGTAATGCAAGGAATACGAACCAGGAAAAGGTTGAATCAAAAGCAGATAACAAGGCACAACCGAGATCTGCTGGCTCCACTTTGTTCAGCCGTAATGGCGGAAACCACTTTTAAGTCCAAAGCGATTTTCCGGGAGAACGAGCGGAGCGGAAGGAGGAAGAAAGAGAGGAAGAAATATTTATAAGGGTAAATAGGCGCACTTCCCAAGTGATCTTCATTGTCCATTTGAAAGTTTAAAAAATTACACTATTCACAAAATCTTTTGACATATTTCCAACATTGCTCAAATATCATTATATAAGGATGATTGATATCTTATGAAATCAATTCAAAATTCACAAATCATATAGTGGAGAGAGAAGAGATGAAGATGATTTTAAGGGTTTTAAGAAATTTTTCAGAGGTCAGAATAAAAGAGACGGAAACAATGAATACAACATTGCAGATTCATCTGATGAACATCTACATGATATTAATATCGACAAGGACATACGAGAGGCTCATTCAGAGCTATTTCTAAGTTGCAATACTTTAAGTTAAATTTAGATCAAAATAAAGTATGACAGAAACAGAAAAAACAGTCAAAACATGAAAAAGCTGGACAAAATTTGCCCCGTGAACCAGACGGCCACACAGCTACGCAGGCGTCGACGCGCAAACGGTGATGACGGTTGAGAAGGGCAGGCGTCGACGACCACCGTTTGCTACAGGCGTCAATGCTCACCCTTTGCTATACACGTCGACATCGGCTCAACCGGGCGGTTCAGCTGGCTTTGATCGGTTTGGGCAGTTTTTTTTCATGTTTGACAGGTTATGACTGATAAGTGTGAAATACATTTATTTTTAGGGCTTTAATTCTTCCTATTTTCACAACAATGCATGCTATATTTCTCACTTATCATATGTTTTTCTTATATGTATGTTTTGATGTGAATTGATACATTTTGTGTGTCTAATGCAGGGAAAAGTCTAGGAAATGTATAGATTTTCTCATGAGGATTCCAATGTTACAAACGGGGAGCAAATCGGAGTCAAAATGAGCATTTTGGTTCACTTTTCAATTGGTTCGGGTTTGTGTCCGGATTTGTAAACCCAGACCAACCACAAAGAAACATTTTGCCATGATTTGAGTATGGTCTGGGTTTGTGTCCGGATTTGTAAACCCGGACCACACCCGAGAAACCACTCTGCCTTATTTTGTACTTGGTCCGGGTTTGTGCCCTGGTTAAATACACGGACCAGGCTATTTATGTCGCGCGAGATTACTTTTGAGAGATGTCCGAGTTTAAAACCCAAATGTAAACCCGGACGCGATCAAATCTCTAGTTCTAGGCCCTGGGTTTCAATAAAATAGAAGATAAAAGTTTCAGATTTTGATAGATCCACCGCATACTCCTATATAAACAATAGATCAGAACGGATGCAGGTACGCCTCAACAGAGGGCTCTGTGCCTCTCAAATTCATCCTTTTCCATCAACAGACCACCATCATCAACCACCACACCAAACCACCACCATAATTCGCACCACTCCACCACATATCACCATTGTTGCACCGACGTGAAGACGGAGGCGGAGTAGGGATTCATAGTCAACTTGCTAATTGGAGTTTTCTCTACTTTTTCTCTTATTTTGTTTGATGTCAGTATTTGTTATTTATGTTATTTTTAGAGTCATTTATAAGTAGTTAGATTAGCTCCCCACATTGGGGTAGCAAACCGGATCTTAATAATTATTTTGTAATATTTCACTAATTCATTAATGCAGCAGTTTAGTTCCAGTGTTTCATGCGCTTTAATTCTCTAGCTAATTATTAAAGCAATCGTTGTAGTTTTCTAATCAATACGCGAAAGCTGAGATGGATAACAAGACATATGAAGCTAAACCTGATTAGCAACTAGATACATGATCCCGCCTATAGATTAATTGGACTCCAATAAAAATTGTTTTTATGTGATATGTTGTGTTCGGATTAGAACATTAGTCGGTTGCTAAATCTAGCAACTGGCTAGGATTCGTTAGACCTAGCCGTTGACGAATTATTTATAGTTTCTGAGTTTACTTCAGAATTAGGGAAGAGTTTATAAATATATTAGTTAGTGAAGGTTTACGGAACAATCCCGGGTGCTTCTTTAGGTTTAAGAGTTTCAATCTTTATATTGTAATTAAGTTTATTTTAATTATTTTATATTTGTTTATTGAGTCGGTATTTTAGTTAGATTATGAAAACTCTGAAAAAGTGATATTTTCTGTTTTCTGAGTTTAGTTCAGTTTCTCAGTTAGATTAACAAATTGTCAATTAATTGAAAGAGGTCCCTGAGTTCGAACAACCCACTTAATCACTATTCAGCACAACGATAGGTCACTTCCTAGGTAAAGATAGCCACATATTTCTGCTACAAGTTTTTGACGCCGTTGTCGAGACCTCTAGCAGGGTTGATTGGTATTTTTTAAATTTAGATTTTATGTTAGTTTTTTCTTTTTAGTTTAATGTTGTTTAGTTTTACTTTTCTTTACTTTTGTTTAGGTTTATTTTTCTTTATAGTGTTTAATAGACTGATATTGGTTTTATTTTAATTAGGAACTTTGTTTCTCTTTTATTGTTATTTTCTCTAGCTTGATCATTCTATTTAATTTCATTTTTTTTTCATTTTAATTAATTAATTATTTATTTTTGGTTTAATTTTATTTCTGTTTTTGCTAGAGAAAATAAATAGAATGATCAAGCTAGAGAATGATCATTCTATTTATTTTCGTTTTTAATTTCGTTTTTGCTATTTTTGCTAGAGAAAATAAATAAAATAATTAATTTATTATTTATTTTTGGTTTAATTTTACTTCCCAGTCTTGTGTTTAATTTCGTTTTTATTTATTTTAGTAATTTTCTTTTGTTTTTATTTGTTTCCTTTGTTATAGCTATTTCTATTTGTCTTAGGATTTATGTTTTATATTTCTTTTTATTTATTTCTATTCTACTTTTGCTTTTTATTTTTTGTTTTTATTGGTTGGTTGGTAATGATGGAGAGCAGCTATGATGAGGTGACAAGATATTTGATGGAACTTGAATTGCAGCGTAAGCGGGATGAAATACTTTCCTTTCAAAGATTGAGTGGGCACCAACCACCACAACGGTCTAATTGGGAGCCTTACTGGGGCAAAGTTCAGTTAGGGTGTTAAATTCTCAATTAGAACAGTCAACAGTTAGCACAGGGGCCAGACGAATTTCTCCCGAGTCATGTCGAGCCGTTAGAAGAGATTCTAGCGGTGACTTTGAGGAGTGAAGATCGATTCGAGCCAGATATTTTTGAAGTCAAAGAGTTTGATGAGACGGTGGAGCGACATATCAGGAGTGTATTATCTGACGAAGAGGTGGAGCAAATATTTAAAATTTGTGTTCCCCCTCCCTCTCCTACCCTGATTCAAGTGGAGTACCCAGAGATTGGAAATGTTTTGCCTGTGCCAGTGTGCGACCCAGTGGAAGATTGTCCCATCGAGCCTCACCAACCAGAAGAGGATATCATCCTCGAATCTGAGGAGGGAACACCGCCACCACCAAGTCATCAACAACTTCAACCTTACCGAGAATAACAACATACATTTGATTAGACAGGGTGTTAGGGATTATGACAAACTTGTGTTGACGTGCAAAAAGTATGGCAAGACTAAGTCACGAAATAGCCAAGGATCATCCTCTTCCAGCCAAAGGTGTTTTGCCTCTAAGAAATGCAATTGTCATTTTGTCTAAGCATTCGTGGTGGGCCTATTTATGGGTGGTCCGTTGTTGTTATGCAGCCGACGCACAACCATAATTTGGCTCATAATCCTCAGTCTCATTTTGTCCGCCCTCGCTTCAGTGTGGATGAGACATCAACCCTAAAGAGTTTGCACAACAGTGGAGTTGCACCACAACAGATGTGGGCTCATTAATTACATGACATGAACACTAACAGCTCAGCGAACAAAACTACATACATAATATGGTTGCTAAATTCAGAAAGGAAGACCGGGGCGGGCGTAATGATGTTGCATCTCTTATGCATTTGCTCGACATTCGTAACTACAGTAGGTGGTCGGACAAAGATCCAAGTAAGTGTCCCAACTTCTTTATAGTAATTTTGTATGGTGTTGCAATGTTTATAGAAATTCGTGTTACAATGTTCTTTATAGGGATAAGTCTAGGTTCGGGCACATTTTTGTTCACCCACCCATTCGCTCTTACAATGTTCAAGATGTTTCCATATGTTGTGTTGATTGACGACACTTATAAGACAAACAAATACAAGATACCGCTTGTAGAGTTAGTCGAGGTCACATCAGCGGGCAAAAACTTCAACGTTGCATTCAGTTTCATGGTGAGAGAAGATGAGGACGCCTACACCTGGATGCTTCAACAACGGATGAAGCTAATGAATTCTCATCCTTAAGTTATTGTAACTGACAATGAAAAGGCCTTAGGGAAAGCACTAGCATTGGTCTTTCCAAGTGTGCTGTAATGTAACACCTGATGTGGTGTTCCTCCCACATCGATTGGAGAGGAGAACGAAGTGTGCTTTATATGTGCATGGATACCTCTTCCTTGTGTGACGCGTTTTGGGGCTAGGAAACCCTAGAAACAAATCCGTGCTGCCTGCGTGTAACACCCCGGATTTTCTAACATTTTATTAGGTCAATTTTTTACAATTCAATATTTATTTGATAAGCAGCGGAAACAAAACCTAATCCGGAGTATTACTGCCACACTCGCAAAAGAACGAGTGTGAAGCCTAAACAATTAACTAAATAACCAATTCATTATTTTTGACAAAAAAACCAATGTCCATAATAACAATTTCTTAAAAATGCACAAGTCTTAAAGCCTAAAATAAAATTCAATAACAAATAACTAGCCTATGTGGAGTCGCCTTCCCAAACCCCAAGGATTTCATCAGTACCTGTGGCAGAAATCCAAACAAACATAGAAAGAGCCACGATAAAGTCAGAAAAACTGAGTAAGCTACCACTTCACTACGTAAAAATCATTTTCTCTTTAGAAATCATTTTTAACATTATAACCACACACACATACAACACATCTCAACAATATTAACACACAACAACAAAATATCATAACTGTAAAATACTTCACATTGGATTTCTTTAGTAACCCAAAAATATATTAGTCAGATTATTTTAATTATCTTCCTTGTCCCAACGCGCAGCCAGGACAAAACAACTTTACTTTCTCTTTGGGTACAACACGCAGCTGTAACCCGGACCCCAACACGCAGCCGGGAATCCAACCAAGCCACTAAATCCTTAAGTGTGCACACCCCCAATAGTTCAAAAGACTACGGAGTAGATCTAGGGCTAACTGTGTCCTAGTGCGGCCCACAGTATCTCAAACTTATGCGTCCTAATGCGGCCCGCATTTATCATCTCATTCATGTGTCCTAATACGGCCCACATGCACCATGGTTTTCTCTCTTAAAAAAATTCTTTTGTCCGTTATTATTCTTCACCATATAACTCATCAAAATCCATATTTCACCATAAATAAATTATGATATCATTCTTATTGAATAATAATACAATTTTCACAAAATCATTTCGTTAACGATTTCACAACAATATCAGTTGATCTCATAAATAAACTCATAACAATTTCCATCAATCTCATTTAGAAAATATAAATAACCACTGATATCCATTACAAAATAAACTACTCACATAAGAAAATGAAGTTATCACCAACACTTAACACTTCATCTCAAACAATGATCACACACAAAATTCACATCCACGTGAAAATTCATTATTATAAATATAATAAAAATTAGTGAACGTAGTAACTTACCTGATATTTAGCAACGATTCGCAACAACCAAGCAAGAAATCTATTAATGTTGTCTTTCACAAATTCGGAGCTCTGCTACCTACGCGCCGTGGATTACGTAGGAAGAAAACTGACTTATCTCTCCATCTCTACTTTACCCTTTGTGTGTGAGTTGACAGCCTGGATCTTCTTCTAACTATTTTTTTATTTTTGTTATGCATGTGTAGAGAAAGGAAATGAGGCGTATATTATGTTTTTTCTGTTTGTGTCTATGTAAGTGATGGGAAGGTAGGGATAAATGATGTATATATTGGTTTTATTGTGTCTGTAAACCGAGAGAAAATAAAAGGAAGGAAGAAGCAACATCTTGTTGTGTGAATCATAAAAGGATGTAAGAGAGAGAGCTGGCCGAAGGAAGATGAGAAAGATAGAAACTAAATTGGATGATTAAGATGAGTAGGACGACAACCCTTATATAGCCGATCAGAGAATCTAAAAAGTGAGGGAATGCGAACCGGAAGGAAACCCAAGAGAAAAAGAATACCAACCAATTCATTAATAATCAGAAAAACTCAAAGGATGAAACCGATGGATTAAAACTAACTTATTTAGTATAGTTCAATTGAAGTAGTATTTAAATCGTAACATTATAATTATTATAACTCCATTATAAACAAATAAATATGCTAAATAATTAGATATACACAAGGATAATTGTTATGACATTAAAAATCACAACCGATTTACTTTTAAAACATGTTATTCTATTAACACGAATTATCTTTATTATATAGTACGCTCGTAAATTATAGTATAATACCATAAACTAACTATTTAAATTGGTCATGAACTGATATACTCATAAACTATATAAAATGTATTTTAATCAACATTACTCTTTGAATCATATCATTATTTATTATTATTACTCCATTTTTAATTAATAAATATACCAAGTTAGCTTGAGAAATACAAGGATCATTAATAAAATAACAATTGGTCCAATTTAAACAAGTTATTTGTTAGAATGAATTCTCTTTAGTAAATAACAAACGCGTAACCTTCATAATACATATATAAATATACATTCATATACTATACTTGCAAACAATAACACGTAACCTCGCAAACTATAATATATACTCGTAAACTAGAAAATAAATGTATTTTAAAATTTAGGGGTATTTCAGCATTCCCCATTCCCCTTAAAATAAAGCTTCGTCCCCGAAGCTCGATCTCACCCCACTAACCAATGGTCCCACTAAGAAATTATCAATTGTAGTTACTTTACACTAAGGTTTATATCATATCTCTAACCATGATAAATTTGGTTATTGCCGTCTACCTCCCTTAAAAGAATATTACATCCTCATAATTAACCTTAGAATTAACTTTTACCTGACTCAAAGAGATGAGGAATAATTCGATAAGGTTCTCCACTGCAAGAAGTCTCGCCTAAGTTCACAACCACAAGACTATAATTCATTCAAATAAAATTCCTATCATTGTCAATAAAATACACTTCACTATGGAGTTTCAATCATATAACATTCATTCTATATATTATTCAATAAAAGGAATTATTGTAAATCACAAAATTCATAACATTATCACTTGAGCATCATAGGTTATCAACATTTTCATAAATATCATCAACTTTGACTCATATCTAAAATCTACACTTATGCCTTTGTGTCAACATATACCGCAATCAATATTTCAACATATCAAGCATAAAAAAAATTCAATCATAATCACACAAAATATCTCAAAATGCAATAAAACAAAGAAAGCATTGGAAACTAATTCCCCCCAAAAGACGGCTTGTCCAAATTTTAATCCTAAAATAATTATTCAATTTTTATATCTTTCTTAACCTATTTTCTAGCCAGTTTTGCTCTGATACCACTTTGTAACACCCCGGATTTTCTAACATTTTTTAGGTCAATTTTTTACAATTCAATATTTATTGATAAGCAGCGGAAACAAAACCTAATCCGGAGTATTACTGCCACACTCGCAAAAGAACGAGTGTGAAGCCTAAACAATTAACTAAATAACCAATTCATTATTTTTGACAAGAAAAACCAATGTCCATAATAACAATTTCTTAAAAATGCACAAGTCTTAAAGCCTAAAATAAAATTCAATAACAAATAACTAGCCTATGTGGAGTCGCCTTCCCAAACCCCAAGGACTTCATCAGTACCTGTGGCAGAAATCCAAACAAACATAGAAAGAGCCACGATAAAGTCAGAAAAACTGAGTAAGCTACCACTTCACTACGTAAAAATCATTTTCTCTTTAGAAATCATTTTTAACAATATAACCACACAACATACAACACATCTCAACAATATTAACACACAACAACAAAATTATCATAACTGTAAAATACTTCACATTGGATTTCTTTAGTAACCCAAAAATATATTAGTCAGATTATTTTAATTATCTTCCTTGTCCCAACGCGCAGCCAGGACAAAACAACTTTACTTTCTCTTTGGGTACAACACGCAGCTGTAACCCGGACCCCAACACGCAGCCGGGAATCCAAC
The DNA here is from genome assembly GCA_023374045.1 of Limonium bicolor. Lineage (NCBI taxonomy): Eukaryota > Viridiplantae > Streptophyta > Magnoliopsida > Caryophyllales > Plumbaginaceae > Limonium > Limonium bicolor. The sequence continues at coordinate 219,826,326 of CM041780.1, read as the reverse complement.
CAAGCCACTAAATCCTTAAGTGTGCACACCCCCCAATAGTTCAAAGGACTAAGGAGTAGATCTAGGGCTAACTGTGTCCTAGTGCGGCCCACAGTATCTCAAACTTATGCGTCCTAATGCGGCCCGCATTTATCATCTCATTCATGTGTCCTAATGCGGCCCACATGCACCATGGTTTTCTCCTCTTAAAAATTCTTTTGTCGTTATTATTCTTTACCATATAATCTCATCAAAATCCATATTTCACCATAAATAAATTATGATATCATTCTTATTGAATAAATACAATTTTCACAAAATCATTTCGTTAACGATTTCACAACAATATCAGTTGATCTCATAAATAAACTCATAACAATTTTCCATCAATCTCTTTAGAAAATATTTTAAATAACCACTGATATCCATTACAAAATAAACTCTCACATAAGAAAATGAAATTATCACTACACTTAACACTTCAATCTCAAACAATGATCACACACAAAATTCACATCCACGTGAAAATTCATTATTATAAATATAAAAATTAGTGAACGTAGTAACTTACCTGATATTTAGCAACGATTCGCAACAACCAAGCAAGAAATCTATTAATGTTGTCTTTCACAAATTCGGAGCTCTGCTACCTACGCGCCGTGGATTACGTAGGAAGAAAACTGACTTATCTCTCCATCTCTACTTTACCCTTTGTGTGTGAGTTGACAGCCTGGATCTTCTTCTAACTATTTTTTTATTTTTGTTATGCATGTGTAGAGAAAGGAAATGAGGCGTATATTATGTTTTTTCTGTTTGTGCCTATGTAAGTGATGGGAAGGTAGGGATAAATGATGTATATATTTGGTTTTATTGTGTCTGTAAACCGAGAGAAAATAAAAAGGAAGGAAGAAGCAACATCTTGTTGTGTGAATCATAAAAGGATGTAAGAGAGAGAGCTGGCCGAAGGAAGATGAGAAAGATAGAAACTAAATTGGATGATTAAGATGAGTAGGACGACAACCCTTATATAGCCGATCAGAGAATCTAAAAAGTGAGGGAATGCGAACCGGAAGGAAACCCAAGAGAAAAATACCAACCAATTCATTAATAAAATCAGAAAAACTCAAAGGATGAAACCGATGGATTAAAACTAACTTATTTAGTATAGTTCAATTGAAGTAGTATTTAAATCGTAACATTATAATTATTATAACTCCATTATAAACAAATAAATATGCTAAATAATTAGATATACACAAGGATAATTGTTATGACATTAAAAATCACAACCGATTTACTTTTAAAACATGTTATTCTATTAACACGAATTATCTTTATTATATAGTACGCTCGTAAAATTATAATACCATAAACTAACTATTTAAATTGGTCATGAACTGATATACTCATATAAACTATATAAAATATGTATTTTAATCAACATTACTCTTTGAATCATATCATTATTATTATTATTACTCCATTTTTAATTAATAAATATACCAAGTTAGCTTGAGAAATACAAGGATCATTAATAAAATAACAATTGGTCCAATTTAAACAAGTTATTTGTTAGAATGAATTCTCTTTAGTAAATAACAAACGCGTAACCTTCATAATACATATATAAATATACATTCATATATACTATACTTGCAAACAATAACACGTAACCTCGCAAACTATAATATATACTCGTAAACTAGAAAATAAATGTATTTTAAAATTTAGGGGTATTTCAGCATTCCCCCCTTAAAATAAAGCTTCGTCCCCGAAGCTCGATCTCACCCCACTAACCAATGGTCCCACTAAGAAATTATCAATTGTAGTTACTTTACACTAAGGTTTATATCATATCTCTAACCATGATAAATTTGGTTATTGCCGTCTACCTCCCTTAAAAGAATATTATATCCTCATAATTAACCTTAGAATTAACTTTTACCTGACTCAAAGAGATGAGGAATAATTCGATAAGGTTCTCCACTGCAAGAAGTCTCGCCCAAGTTCACAACCACAAGACTATAATTCATTCAAATAAAATTCCTATCATTGTCAATAAAATACACTTCACTATGGAGTTTCAATCTATAACATTCATTCTATATATTATTCATAAAAGGAATTATTGTAAATCACAAAATTCATAACATTATCACTTGAGCATCATAGGTTATCAACATTTTCATAAATATCATCAACTTTGACTCATATCTAAAATCTACACTTATGCCTTTGTGTCAACATATACCGCAATCAATATTTCAACATATTAAGCATAAAAAAAAATTCAATCATAATCACACAAAATATCTCAAAATACAATAAAACAAAGAAAGCATTGGAAACTAATTCCCCCCAAAAGACGGCTTGTCCAAATTTTAATCCTATAATATTCAATTTTTATCTTTCTTAACCTATTTTCTAGCCAGTTTTGCTCTGATACCACTTTGTAACACCCCGGATTTTCTAACATTTTATTAGGTCAATTTTTTACAATTCAATATTTATATTTAATACAGCGGAAACAAAACCTAATCCGGAGTATTACTGCCACACTCGCAAAAGAACGAGTGTGAAGCCTAAACAATTAACTAAATAACCAATTCATTATTTTTGACAAGAAAAACCAATGTCCATAATAACATTTCTTAAAATGCACAAGTCTTAAAGCCTAAAATAAAATTCAATAACAATAACTACTAGCCTATGTGGAGTCGCTTTCCCAAACCCCAAGGATTTCATCAGTACCTGTGGCAGAAATCCAACAAACATAGAAAGAGCCACGATAAAGTCAGAAAAACTGAGTAAGCTACCACTTCACTACGTAAAAATCATTTTCTCTTTAGAAATCATTTGACATTATTTAGACCACACATTAAACAACATACAACAACACATCTCAACATATTAACACACAACACAAAATTATCATAACTGTAAAATACTTCACATTGGATTTCTTTAGTAACCCAAAATATATTAGTCAGATTATTTTAATTATCTTCCTTGTCCCAACGCGCAGCCAGGACAAACAACTTTACTTTCTCTTTGGGTCAACACGCAGCTGTAACCCGGACCCCAACACGCTCCGGAATCCAACCAAGCCACTAAATCCTTAAGTGTGCACACCCCCCAATAGTTCAAAAGACTACGGAGTAGATCTAGGCTAACTGTGTCCTAGTGCGGCCCACATATCTCAAACTTATGCGTCCTAATGCGGCCCGCATTTATCATCTCATTCATGTGTCCTAATACGGCCCACATGCACCATGGTTTTCTCTCCTTAAAAAATTCTTTGTCCTTATTATTCTTTACCATATAATCTCATCAAAAATCCATATATTCACCATAAATAAATATGATATCATTCTTATTGAATAAATAATACATTTCACAAAATCATTTCGTTAACGATTTCACAACAAATCAGTTGATCTCATAAATAAACTCATAACAATTTTCCATCAATCTCATTTAGAAAATATATTTAAATAACCACTGATATCCATTACAAATAAACTACTCACATAAGAAAATGAAGTTATCACCAACCTTAACCTTCAATCTCAAACAATGATCACACACAAAATTCACATCCACGTGAAATTCATTATTATAAATATAATAAAAATTAGTGAACGTATAAACTTACCTGATATTTAGCAACGATTCGCAACCACAACCAGCAAGAAATCTATTAATGTTGTTCTTTCACAAATTCGGATCTCGCTCTACACTACGCGCCGTGGATTACGTAGAAGAAACTGACTTATCTCTCCATCTCTACTTTACCCCTTTGTGTGTGATTGACCAGCCTGATCTTCTTCTAACTATTTTTTTATTTTTGTTATGCATGTGTAGAGAAAGGAAATGAGGCGTATATTATGTTTTTTCTGTTTGTGCCTATGTAAGTGATGGGAAGGTAGGGATAAATGATGTATATATATTTGGTTTTATTGTGTCTGTAAACCGAGAGAAAATAAAAAGGAAGGAAGAAGCAACATCTTGTTGTGTGAATCATAAAAGGATGTAAGAGAGAGAGCTGGCCGAAGGAAGATGAGAAAGATAGAAACTAAATTGGATGATTAAGATGAGTAGGACGACAACCCTTATATAGCCGATCAGAGAATCTAAAAAGTGAGGGAATGCGAACCGGAAGGAAACCCAAGAGAAAAAGAATACCAACCAATTCATTAATAAAATCAGAAAAACTCAAAGGATGAAACCGATGGATTAAAACTAACTTATTTAGTATAGTTCAATTGAAGTAGTATTTAAATCGTAACATTATAATTATTATAACTCCATTATAAACAAATAAATATGCTAAATAATTAGATATACACAAGGATAATTGTTATGACATTAAAAATCACAACCGATTTACTTTTAAAACATGTTATTCTATTAACACGAATTATCTTTATTATATAGTACGCTCGTAAATTATAGTATAATACCATAAACTAACTATTTAAATTGGTCATGAACTGATATACTCATAAACTATATAAAATATGTATTTTAATCAACATTACTCTTTGAATCATATCATTATTATTATTATTACTCCATTTTTAATTAATAAATATACCAAGTTAGCTTGAGAAATACAAGGATCATTAATAAAATAACAATTGGTCCAATTTAAACAAGTTATTTGTTAGAATGAATTCTCTTTAGTAAATAACAAACGCGTAACCTTCATAATACTATATAAATATATACATTCATATACTATACTTGCAAACAATAACACGTAACCTCGCAAACTATAATATATACTCGTAAACTAGAAAATAAATGTATTTTAAAATTTAGGGGTATTTCACTGCGTGCCAAAGCGGACAATATCACCATGAGGGCTGATTAGGCTGGGCTGTCACAGATGGTATCAGCCTGACCCAGGTCGGTGTGCCAGTGAGTCCGTGAGGGCACTGGGCTCCCTAAGGGGGGTAGAGTGTAACACCCGGCGTGGTGTTCCTCCCACATCGATTGGAGAGGAGAACGAAGTGTGTCTTATAGGTGCATGGATACCTCTTCCTTGTGTGACGCGTTTTGAGGCTAGGAAACCCCAGGAACAAATCCGTGCGGCCTGCGTGCCAAAGCGGACAATATCACACATGAGGGCTGATTAGGCTGGGCTATCACATGTGCCCCATCTACTATGTCGGTGGCATATCATTAAGAATGTAAAGGCCAAAGCGTTGAAGTTATTACACCGTGGAATCAAAGGGGCCGAAGACACATCGTCGTAGAGGCTTATCTATGCTCCTACAATTGCCGAGTTAAAAAAAACATGACTGACTATTAAGAAGTACGGAGTTGATCATCCAATTGTCGCCTATTTAGAGACCACGTGGCCTATGTCATTGATAAGTGTGAAATATATCTATTTTCAGGGCTATAATTCATCCTATATTTGTAATAGTCTATGCTATATTTCTCATTTATCATATATTTTTCCTTATATTTATGTTTTGATGTGAACTGATACATTTTATGTGCCAAATGCAGGTAAAAGTCTAGAAAATGCATATAATTTCTCATAAGGATTCCAACGCAGCAAACGGGGAGCAAAAGGGGGTCCAAACGAAGAATCTAAGCCTCGTAGAAGGTTGTGTCCGACCTTACGTTCAGACCTGCAAGGCCGAACAAGTGCCGAGAAGCTCAGAGTTTATGTCTGGACATGTGTCCGAACATGTAAGTTCAGACACATGCCAAAGACTTCTAGCAAGGAGCGAACCATAATCCCGTTTGAACATACATCCGGACGAGTTGGGTCAGACACATGCCGAAGACTTTTAGGAAGGAGCGAACCATAATCCTGTCCGAACATATGTTCGGACGAGTTGGGTCAGACACTATAAAGACGTCTAGACATACAAGTCCGGACGCATACCCGAACGCATCAGGAGGAGAAATCTCGCACGACGCCAATAGAGTCGTCCAGACCTACAAGTCTGGACGCATGTCCGGACGTGACTAAATCAGCCCTCCAGACACCGTGTTTTGAAGGAAAAGAAAAGATGAATTTATCAGAAACAATCATCGCTGCTATATAACCCAAGTTAGGGTTGGAATGAGGGGATGCTGACACGCCTAGCAGGGAAGCTCTGCGCCTCTCTTGTTTCTCTACAATCATACACCACCACCACCACCATTCACCATCAAACACTTACCACAATTCCATCACCGTAGCACCACCCTTTCTGATAGAGGATCGACGTGAAGACGGAGGCGGAGCGGGGATCCAGAGTCAACTTGCTAACTGAAGTTTTCTCTTCCCTTTCTCTTATTTCATTTAATGTCTTTCTATGTTATTTTTCCTATTTTTTATTTATGTTAGCGTAGTTTGACAAGCTCCATGGATTGGGGTATTAAAATTTATTTTGTAATCTTTTCTTTGATTATTAATGCAATAGTTTAATTCATGTTCTTCATGCGCTTTAATTCTCTAACCAATTATTAAAGCTATATTTATAGTTTTCTAATCAACACGCGAGAGCTGAGATAGATTCCAAGACATAAGAAGTTAAACCGAATTAACGAGTAGAAGCATGATCCCGCTATAGGTTAATTTGTCCCCAGTAAAAACTATTCTTTATGTATGAACAAATTTACAATCATACTCGTAACTTCTATGCATACTTCAATACATAAAAGAGATTATTTATGTGATGATGATGATTCATTTTTTTTTTAAAGGGCATCCATCCATACCATATCATATTGAATCACCCAAAGTACAGATCGATTAAATCCCTCAAGACAATAGGATTAGATAAAGGCACCTGAATAATATACGCCATCGATATAAAATTATATATGCCATGGGTATACATAATATTAGCCATGATTATATATAAATAACAACCATCATATAAAAAACTATCCTAATATATAAATAATTGTTAGTAATAAATTTAAGTGAATCTTAACTTTTATGAACAAATATTATCCTATGGTGGTTTTTAGGGTGTGTGGTGTAGGAGAATCTTTTTTTAACTTGTTTTATATTTTATAATGTAGTCATTAACTCGACACATTTTAAAGGTTTGTGGTAACAACCTAAAACCCTTCACTACAAACCCTAAAATAGATTTTCATTATTTTAGCTTTCCTATGGTGGTATTTAAGATCTATGCTGACTAACATGTTCGGGTATATGTACGACAACAATCTTTTATTTATTAGTTTAAAGCTTTTATATACAAAAATTGTTGTCATAGACAGTAAGATATGTAAGCCATGGATCATAAATATGTATGCCATAGCTAAATAAAATATTGGACACGGTTGTATATCGTTAATATTCCATTGTTTATATAAAGGGTTTATGGTTTAGGGTCTTACAATGCTTGTATTACAAACCTTGAAAATGTTTTCGGTATTTTTTAACTGATCATATAGTGGTTTTTATGATTTGTGGTATAGGGTAATATTGGTGTAGAGTAATCTTAAAAAATCATTTTTGAGGCTGGCTGCTAAGCTTATAGCTTGTATTCTGTCGCCAACAGCCTATGAATGTATTTAGTAATTTTGTAACTGCAAATAACAATTTCCTTAAAATATTATTATTAATTATCTGTGGTTATCAATTTTTTATATATATATATAGCCAATATTATCCTATAAAAATGGCTAACATTTTTTTCTCCATATGACTAACATTAATGTTTTTATGTAAAGATAATTTAGTTGCCTTTGCATAACCATACCCTTTTAAATTACCAATAACTAAACAAATAATGCTAGACCGACAAAACATTACAAAGATAACTAACGATAACTTAGCCTTAGTATTCGTCCATCGATAAATTAACTTAACACAATCATCAGCTCTTCCACCAACCATTAATCACCATCATTCCACCGGCGTGTTGTCAACAACAACGCTTCACCAGCTCCTCCGCTACTCCCTCTCTTGCAGAGCAGATCGATCTGACCCATCATCTTCTGATGTGAAGGCAATATCCTCTTCATCCTCGATGAGCAACCTCGATAACCACATCACCCCTCTTCCTGATTGGAATAGATCGACCTAAATCCACCCATGTCTTTTCGCCCTCCTCATTCTGGCCGATCAAAACTAGACTGGACTGCTTCCTTCTTCCGAATCGAGCAGAGCAATACGATGGGGGGTTTGACGATCCAATCTGCCACTACTACTCCCTTCTCGACCTGGGGAAACTACCACTGTAACATCAGGACCGCTCCTCCTCTGTTAAGCGGGTTTGGCAAACATATGGGTGAAGATACAGCTCATCACCGTCACCACCATCCGCACAACCGCAATCATCTTTCCATTTGAACATGCAGGAAAATTGCCACCAAGCCAAAGCAGATAATATCCTTCAAGAAGAAGAAGCAGATACCAAAGCCACACGAATAATATATACTTCACCAGTTGCATGTGTCGCTGGAAGAATTCAAGACGGTGTGGAAGTGCTGGGATTGCAAGACCCTCTTCTCCACTAGAAATAATGAAAATGATGGAATGAGAAGAGCTGGAAGGTCAACATCTCATATAAGAGAATGAGGGACGACAAATCGACCTCTCTAGAAAAGAAAGACGCAAACATGCGAAGATGGAATAAAGCAAGCCGATCGCATATATTAACACAACCCACCAAGTGAATCGAAGCAAGACACAAGGTTGAACTGAACATACAAATACTAGGTATAATCAAAAGATAAAAGAACTAATAGAGTACTAGGAAACAATTAGGATCAAAAGAAAGGAGAAATTGATTTCCGTTTGAAAACGGATTCATTATGATCCAAGAACAAGAAATTTAAGGATGCATGAGAATGATGGAGACATAAGGGAAATAAAGCTTAATGCAGAAAGGCAAGATGGTAGAGCTCCCGCCGAAGGGAGTAAAAGTGGAACACATTGCAAACCAGTTTAGATTGATTACTTTTGCATGTTGTGATGATGATTCGTCAACAAGTTCTATTTAGCGTACAAATATTATTTATTAATTTGAAATCGTATTATGAATTTCATTTGTTAACAATGTCTAATGTTTTAAATTATATATGTATTTATATGTGTTTATATTAAGAAGTATTAATTTGATAGCTTTTTCTCATATTTTCAATCATGATCATATAATCCATACTTAATTTGTTCATTCATCCCCGAACCATGAAAAGTAAATGAGTTGCAAGGTACTACTGTGGGGAGTGAAAACAGTGATCGATGTATTTTCAGGACTCGCTTTACTCTGATTCCATATCATTCATATCAGCAAGCAGCAGTCTCTGAATTCTACTTAATGGAAGCATGGCACACTTCTGTGCACATAGAATTGAGTACCATGTTAAAGTTAGAAAAGGGAGCAAGAGACAGTTTATCTGCCTTATTCAAACCACCCTCAAGGGGGCCTCTCAAAGAGAGAAAAGTAAGGCAAGTTAACCCAAACAATTCTACTAATCTTCTTGATAATCCCTATACTCCGTCCCCCTCTATTTATATTACCTACTAATAGCTTGTTCCCCCTACCGAAAATAACCCTCCCAACACTTGTTATTATAGTCATCACTACTAACAACACCATCCCTAATCAAACAAGCCTTGCTCTCAAGGCTGGAATCAAATCTTCAAAGGTTCCTCTGCAGCTTGCTAGTGCACAAGCATTATTGTTGACAAACTGGTCACCAGCTGGAAGAAGAGTTTCCACTCCAGCATCAGTCACAGGAGGGTTGAGCTATCCATCAAGTAGTATGTTCTCTGATTTAAAGTTCTTGTGAATAACAGATGGTGAGCAAACTTCATACATGTACTCTAGAGCACTAGCACTCCCCAAAGCAACCTTGACACGATCATTCCATGAATATGCATGAATTCATGTAGAGACCCCTTCTTTTGGAACTCGTAGACAAGCAAATGTTGTCGATGATTAGAACAGTAGCCCACAGCTCATACACATTTGGATGATGCAACCGAGAGACATTATAAACAATTTCGGTAAAATCTTCTGAGCAGCTGGATACAACTAATGAATCCAACTTTTTGACAGGAAGGACCGTTCCATCACCAAGCTGAGCCCTGTGCACACTCCCAATTGCCCCTTCTTCTACAAGATTATCTACACTGAAGCTCCACGTGGCTACTTGCAGATGTGCAATGGAATATGCCTTAACAGCAGATGGGACAAGTATGATCTTCTTCTCCTTCTCCTTCTCTCCCGATTCATTTTCTTTTTATGCTTTCTCTTTTCCTTCTTCAGTTGAATAATACTTCTCTGCTTCGTCCTTTTTTATGGATTCCAAAAGCCTTATTTGACAAAGTTAACGGTGAAAAGGTATTTTCTTCTCTTGCTGCAACCGTTTCCCTTCCTTCTTCCCTTCTTGTCCCTTCTTCTTTCCACTTCTTTATAACCTTTGAGTCGTGACAGTGGTCAAATATTCCATCTTCGATTCGGGTTTTTGGTACACCATCTCTAGTTTCTAGTAGCTAAAGACGAAACCGTATGTGTGTTGGATCGCGGCTCGCTAACAGAAGAACTAGTACTTCAACCTAACTCAGATCCAACTCAATCTCCCAGTCCAATCGAGGTCCCTCCTTATCGTTCCCCTTACTCCAAGATCCCAGCGCATGGAGCTCCGTTTCAATTTTCCTCGTACAAAGAATCTTCATGGGGTCCGCTACATTTTCAATTGAGTAATATTATTTCGCTTTTGCTAACTAGGACAGAGGATCTTCTCTGTAAAGCTTGGAAGCTCCACCTTCCTCGTAGAGATGAAGGAACGATTTTCCCAATTCCGTCACCACTTCTACCGCCATCATCGCCTTCTCCTGTCAAAGACGGATGTGGACTTCACTGCAGCACCATCGCAACAATCAATTGCTCGATCCTCTCCAATTGCGATTGAACTTGTTCGACCTTGCGACGGGTGAGAAATACTTGCTCAAGCAATTGGGCGCTCGATCTTTCCCCTCACTCCATGTTTCTCTCTAACGCCTCGATTCTTGCATCCATTATTGTGTGTCATTCCCCTTTGAATCCACGCTCACCGCACCAATTTTTTAGTTAGAAAAGGGAGGGAGAGACTAGTTAATCTACCTTATTCAAACCACCCTCAAGAGAGCTCTCTCCAAAGAGAGTAATTGACTATCAGTCAAATTACCCCAGACATAAATGCAGCATATTTGCGGCTAGGAATGTGCTGGTATAAATGCAACTATTTTGAAAATTGATATTTGGCAGTGCAGCATATATGCAGCATGTTTGGTTCAGTTAGTTATATGTATTGTAATGGTGGCCACGGTTCCGGTTCCACCGATTCCGGTTCCGGTTCCGGAAAATGTGTATTCCGATTCGGAACTGGTCCTGGGAGGTTCCGGGGCGGTTCCGGTACCGGTTACGGAACTCTGTATTCGCTTCGGATTCGCTCAAATCAACGGTTCCGACCGGTTCCGATTTCGATCGGTTCTGACCGGTTCCGGGGCGGTTCCGACCGGTTCCGGAAAGATTCGATCGACTCCAGTTTCTTCGTTTTAACTCCGATTTTAGATCCATTTGCACACACACATTGCTCTTTTCGTCCACTTTACTCCTAGCTAGGTTATTCCTCAAGTTTATTATCTTAAATGTGTAAGAACCAAAGACTTAAATTTTTGTATTGAATTTGCAAAAATTAAAGAGCAAAGCGGATTTTATTATATGATTCACTGCCTCGTTAAAACCTTATTAGGTAAAAACCCATTGGGAAAACCTTAATAAGGAAAAAGAGTACAGCTACTAATAGGTTACATGATTTCAATTTGGAAGTCTTAAAAGAATACATGGAAAGAAAGTAATACTAATACATTCTTAAAGATCACAATACAAAATAGAAGTCCTAAGTGGTGATTCCATCGGCTACTTTGGCCGGTTCCGGGGCGGTTCCGGTTCTGATTCCACCGGTTCCGGTTCCACGATTCCGAATCCGATGCGAATCCAGGCGGTTCCGGACCGTTCCGATTCCGGTTCCGGTCCCGGTTCGGTCCCGGATCTCAAAACTTGTATTCGGATTCGATTCTCAAGGGGGCGGTTCCGGTTCCGAATCGGTTCCGGCTCGGTTCCGGCCGGTTCCGGGTAGAACCGCCGGTTCCGGGTAGATTCGGATTCGGTGGCCACCATTAATGTATTGTGTTTACCGTTTTCGTATTACAATTATAATTTATTATATTACACTACGTAACTTTATTTTGTTAGTAAAAATAAATAAAAAATTTACAAACAATAAAATTTTTATTTCTATTATTTAGGCAAAACTTGTAACTCTTAAACAATATATTTTTATTATCTAAAATTTATAATTCTTACAAATATAAAAGCGTAAAAAAAAGAGAGAAAAAGCGTTTCAAATTTTCTGATAATGTTATATGAATTTATTTAGTGAAATTATAACTTTTAATAATATAATATTTTTGTAACTTTGTATGTAATAAATTATATGCATTCATATTTCTATATACTATTTTAATATTTAATTTATATATCAACAAGTGTGTATATTTATTCGTTTTTTTAATTTTATTAATCTATGTGGTATTACAATAATATATTATAGATTTGTATTATAAATGTGATTTTTTGTAAATTTGACTAAGATGTAGTACTTTTTTATAAATTATTTAAAACATTATATAATTTATAAAATAAAATAACTTGTAAAAAATTTCTTTTTTTTAAATCAATAGTCACAGTAATTGCATTATGAGGTGAGTAAAGAAACGGAAGTGAAAACACGAAAACGAAAAAATAGCATGCTGCAGGCATTTATGCTGACATTTATGCTGTCATTAATGCTGACATTTATACTGTTTTAGGGGAACGACAAAAACAAATAAAAAGGAGCCCCAAAACAATATATGCTGTACATTTATATTGTCAAAAAATGCGCATAAAATACGAGGCGAACGCATCCTTATTCTCTCTGCCGAAAGACACTTGCCGTGAAAGGTTACATACTATCTGCTGTTACATTTAGATTTCAAAATCTGACTCAAAAAGTATCAGTGCACTTGCACAATGGGAGTAAGATCACATGTTTTAACTGAACACCAAGAGGAAAGATATACAACTATACACCAAGATGGAATGAAAGAATGGCTTTAGGAAAACAGAGACAAACTCGGCTAGGCTAGGCTCGGCTCATCCATCCAGTCACTACTGTACATATACAAGAAGAATCAACCAGCTGAATTTAGATAACTTTTTATTTACACGGTGCCTTTGTTTTCTGTGCACTCTAGCAATGGTGATGGAACAGGCAAGTCGGTTTGGTCGCTGATCAAGTGTTGCTCACTTCCACCACCTTCTGTTGCTGCATCTGTATCCTTCTGCAACAAAGATAAACATCAGATACAGAATCAATCCTCTTTGACATTGGATAAATCACCACAAAGCAAAGCAATAGAGTGTGCACATCAGAAATTTATGTAATTCTAAGATCACCAATTGCTGAGTGCTATTATGATCACTGAAATTCTAACAAAAGAAAATAGATGTAGATGATAGTTGACAGAATACAAATGTTTCAATCAAGTATACCAAACAGATAAAAGTAAGATAAGCTCACCAGCAAGTTATCACTACTACGCACTTCGGTTTGGTGATCGGCTAGTCTGGGGCCCTTCTTCCTAGCCTGCAGTGCCTTTTCTCGATTTTCATAAAACTCAAAATCATCCAACACTGATGAGTTTGCATTATAATCCTTGAATATGATAAGCATTTCCAGTCCCGCCTTCAGCTCAATCTAGAAAAAATTAGAAGCAAAAGTAATGATTAAGAGCACAGGTCAAATCTTTTCTTCAAGATACAAAAAGAAAATCATCATTGAATGCTTTAAAGTAACTTGGTTAATAATCACTACCTCCTGGGTATCCCTGCTATAAGTCACTGGTCTGTTCTCATTACTTTTAACAAGGATATGCCTGAGCAGAGAATTAGGAATGTCTTTCACTATATGCCACTTGACTGTAAATGATCCATTCCATTTGCCATGAACTTGCCAGAAATCCACATCTTTGTCGAAATCCACTCTCCCTGTCATCTCTGCCAACCCAACAAACTGTCCACTTCCATTCACCTGATGAATCACAAAGAATCAAATTAACTCACACAACTCATCATTAACACACAAATAAACATGGAAAAACAAAAGAGGATTCATTACTTACTGAGAAGAAAAGGAAGATTGGACATGTCTTTCCAGACTCACTATTAGCCGCCTTCTCTGCTTCATGAAATGCAGCATTGAGTTTCCTATTACCGCCACAAGTACTCGACCATACACCGTATTTGATACACTTATGAACATCATCTTCACTGTATGACTTGATCACGAAAAATCTCGCATTTTCGTGGTTGATCTTCAATTGCTTCACATCTTTATACTCATCCCCAAGGCGTGAAGATGCTGAGGTTGTACTACAATCATCGGCAGAAGAAGATGATGATTTCTTCCAATAATTAGTACACCGTGGACCATATCTCAGTTCATCTGATGATGCTACATCATACCGAAGGCCTCTTCTATTCAACTGAAACCTTGACGATTTTGTACTCCACATCCCACTTTTCACTCTATGTCCGACACCACTGTTCATAGAATGACTCTGCTTCTCGTTAGGAAATGATGGAGGAGGAGGTGCTCCAGTTGGATGAGGATATCTTATCCAACCAGAATGATTAGTCTGATACTTATTGGATCCTGGGAAAGTTTGATGGGATTGTGTAGTATCTACAACTGTTATTGGTAGATTGTTAGGAGTATCAGATGTAGACAATTTAGCGGTGGGTGTGGTGGGCTTGTGGCATTCAAATGTAGTTGGAGTTGAAACGTGTCCCTCAAGTTGACCAGGGATCATGTAAGTATATCCATTAGATGTATCAACAGGGATTTGAGCACATGAGTAAGGATTGGTGGCTTGTTTCCCACAAATCATGGGATCGTAGTAGAAATAGCCTGTAGGAGATGCAAGATATGGAAGTTGACCAAAATAATGTCCATCAGCATATGGTCCATAGCCCGGCGTAGAATACGCTTCTGAACTGTAATTACTTTCCATTGGACCCTGTAATACACAATATATTGATATGCATTAGCAGAAAATAGAAAGCAGAAAATAGACGACAGAAAATTGAAAGCAGATATCTCCAGCTCATTGATTCAGCAAGATTCTCTCAAGAATGTAAAATGTACGTAGAGCACCAAGAAAATGATATTGATATCAAGATGATCAGGAGCGGATTACCATAGACAATAAGTCATACCCTGCTCCAGGCAAAGAGTCACTCCCCTGATAAAAAGCCCCGGGATAGCCTGAACAAAGAAGTGGTAGCTCAAGATCAGATATAATGAATGGCTTGAGGAAAGTATAGCACTTTTTTTCCATGAAATTAATGTTACCTGGGTAAATATAATTGTAATAGCTTATAGGATAGTAAGGAACGCCTTTCGCTGTAAACGATGCTTGATTATCATGCTGTGGGGTGATGCTAGTGGCATTAATTTTCGAGGATGAAATCAAGTTGGATTGAATTTCACAGTCTGATGAATACTGCTTTTCACAAACCATCATCGTCTCCTGTGACACTTCTCTATATCCTGGGATTCAGCAAAGCACTCAAAATTGTAACCCCTCTTGGACAAATAGAAAACCAAATTGTGATACTCACAGGGTGCAAGGTGTATGCTCAATTCACTCAGAGACAGCAAACAGAATCACTGACTGGATTGTGATTTTCAATGTAAGAGATTTATATATAAGTACTACAACGCGTTACTTCTTATGGAAGAAAAAGATGATGACAACAGCACTAATATAGGAGGATATCTTTTATTACTCTATCATAATTATCCAAGAAACAAAGATAGATTGACCGCTCAGATAAGGACAAGTTACAACAAGATGGGGAACAATTGCCACATTCGCTCTTGAGTCATTAGGGATAGTGATTTAGGAAGGACTAACGAAGTTTCCTGATAGGAGAGAAGGCTTGAAAAAAAGACCTAAATTTGGACCATCTAGAGAAAATAATACTAATAGAATTGTACTCGGTGCTAAAAGAATTGCGTAGAATTTAAAACAATCCGTAGCGCGCACACGGAAAATCCTCAGATGCGAACGCGTCATCGACACTGATTATTGAACCTTAACGGCGAAGAAAGATAAATCTGAGGACAGCCCAACTTCAACGAATATAGATACTAGTCAGGTACTTAGAAATGTCCCTGGATGGTTCTGGATACAATTGCAGCCATTAGATCATAGTAAATAAAGATTAAGGGTTCAGATTAACATCTGGTGCAAAATTAAATCATTTGTTAGATAAAAACAGATTTGGTACTTATTTTGTGGGATTCTCTGATAGCAGTTCCCGTTTCAATTTTCTCGATTCCTCTCTCCACCTCTACTCCACGACATTCCTCTCTCCATCTTCTACTCCCACGACGCCTGATTCTTCACTTTGAACAGGTATACACTCCTCGATTCCTCTCCATTCTTCTCTACTCCTGGCTTTCTCATCAACGACGGTACATCACCAGTTTGCGCCTCACTCCAATCCTCATTTGATACCCTAACAGACAACACGAGGAACATACATTCGTTGCCAGTTTTGGGAATCAGTTCCGCTTGTGTCTCCAATTCAATTCATTCATTATTATAGTTGCGCCTGGGTGCATCTTCTGCCGCTGATTAATTCACCCATAATCAACAGGTCTGGAACTGTGGTACTTTTTTTCTCAAGGTATGTCTTCTAGATATCTCTTCGCGTTTCCTTGAATTTGTTATGATTGAACCTTGATTCTTCTTTCGGGTTACTTTATCGGTTTTGTTTGGCTGCTCTATTATTGTTGTGCTCCCTCTAAATTCAAGCCATTGCATGGAACATGCAACATAAACCTATATGTCATGTTACAAACATATTTTGCAAATTAGAATTCTGAAAATTTATCTATTTTCCTTAAGTTATAGCTCCATAAAAATGGCGTGGATGGAAAATTATCAATAAAATAAGTAGATGCATATAAAGTGTGTTGTGTATTAGTCTAGGGGATAAGATTATTAATATATCAAAACCGCTAGACAAGATACTGTAGATTTCTGGAGAATTGTTGTATTCTGGTCTTCTGGACCATGTGAATAATTCTATTCGTTTATCGATGAAAATGCAAATGGGTGGTACTTCTTTATGCAAATGGGTGGTACTTAATTATGCTTATGGATGGTACATCTTGCTTTTGATGGCTGGTACTTATGTAAGCATGTGGCTGGTACTTCTTTCTGCATGTAGATGATAAATATATATATGCATTTTGCTAGTATTTATTTGATGAACGCAGTTGTCACTACTTGTTTCATATGATTAGTACCAGCAATATGTTATTATGCTTCATTATGGTCTTGTGCTTTAGAATTTGTGTGTGGTTTTATTAAGTTTTGTTATGTTTGGTTTAGTAAAGCAAACTAATTTGTACATCGCATTGAAATAAATTTGTAGGTAGAGAATGATTTGGCAACAAGAATGTAATGTCCAGAACAAGATGTTCAACCGCAAGAATGTACCAATTAATTTCCGACCTCAAAACGAACCCCAACATGAAGCAAAAAGGCAGCTAATGAAGTATTGGAATCAGCATGAAAATTAGTGCTGGACGTTGAATTGGGTACAATCAAGCTCGTTGCTCTCGCTCAGGAAACAACTTTGCGCTTATGTTGTCCAGTATTATGGGAGTATAAATACCAGTGTGCGGTTGTATAAATACCAGTGTGCGGTTATATAATACCAGTGTGCGGTTTATAAATACCAGTTTGCGGTTGTATAAATACCAGTTTGCGGTTGTATAAACCAGTTTGCGGTTGTTAAATGCCAGTGTGCGGCTGTATAAACCAGTTTGCGGCTGTATAAATACCAGTTTGCAGTTGTATAAATACCAGTGTACTGTTGTATAAATACCAGTGTACTGTTGTATAAATACTATACTAGTGTATTGTTGTACAAAAACTTACCAGTATACTGTTGTATAAATACCGGTGTGCTGTTGTATAAATACCAGTGTGCTATTTTAAAATACTAATGTACTGTTGTATAAATACCAGTTATTGTTGTATAAATACTATACCGATGTATTGTTGTATAAATACTATACCAGTGTGCTGTTGTATAAATAGTTGTATAAATACTATACCAGTGTACTGTTGTATAAATACTATACCAGTGTGTTGTTGTATTAATACTATATTAGTGTACCGTATAAATATGTGTGTACTGTTGTACAAATACGAGTGTACTGTTGTATAAATACGAGTGTACTGTTGTATAAATACCAGTGTACTGTGTATAAATACCAGTGTGCGGCTGTATAAATACCAGTGTGCGATTTGTATAAATACCAGTGTGTGGTTGTGTAAATACCAGTGTGCGGTTGTATAAATACCAGTGTACGGTTGTATAAATTCTAGTACCGTTGTAGACGATATCAGTGTATGGTTGTATAAATATATACCAGTGTACCGTCGTATAAATACCAGTGTATCATTATATAAATACCAATGTATACCAATGCACTGTCATACGAATGCCAATGCATTGTCAACAACTATCACTAAATACGTGAGTTCTTTTGAAATATTCATTATGTAAGTTAAGAATATTAGTAATACAAAATAAAAGATGAGTAAAAGGAGAGAGTTTTTTCCATTAATTAGTGTCCATTGATATGAATTTTAAAACTTGAACGGAAAGTTACGAAATAATATAGAATTTGCAGTTGATTATTTGTTATCTTAAAAAAAAAGCCCACAAAATCAGTAACCACTACTACTAAAAGTTTTCTTTTAAAAAATAATTCAATATAATCTACATCCTCCATTCAAATGTCCCTTAATCCAATGACTATAATTTAGTCCAGGATGCTCCAGGAA
The DNA here is from genome assembly GCA_023374045.1 of Limonium bicolor. Taxonomy (NCBI): domain Eukaryota; kingdom Viridiplantae; phylum Streptophyta; class Magnoliopsida; order Caryophyllales; family Plumbaginaceae; genus Limonium; species Limonium bicolor. The sequence goes on along the minus strand of CM041780.1, from coordinate 219,807,413 downwards.
AGCTAATAAGGCCAGGAGCGAATCCAAAGCCAACTTCACGGCCGAACTATTGCTGGAGTCTTTTTTTTTAGAAATTTCATCAAATATCACTTTGTTTTCTTAATTCATACTAATATATTACTGTGTTTTTTAAATTATACAGTATAACACTAAGTTTTTACTTATTTCATCAGATAACACTCTCTCATATTTTGTTAAATGTTCTGTTAATATTCCAGGAAAATGACTAAACTACCTCTATTATTAATTAACAACTTAAAAGTGATTTGTCATACTGATAAATTTCATAAGACACCACTTTTGTTTAACTATTTACTTGGGTAGTTTAGTCTTTTTTCTAGGGATATTAATGAAACATTTAACAAAATATGAGACAGAATGTTATCTGGTGAAATAAGTAAAACCTTAGTGATATCCAGTGTAATTTTAAAAACACAGTGTTATTTCATGAATTAAGTAAAAACTTAGTGGTATTTGGTGAAAATTCTCTTTTTTTTATTTAGTTTTTTTTTAGGATATGCTAGTAAACCCATGCAATTGAAATCTAAGTACCAAAATTGTACAGCTTGCCATATTACTTTTTTGGGAAATTTCATGAAATGTCACTATATTTTTTGCTAATTCATGAAATGCCTCTAAAAAAAGTCACAAAATGTCACTATATTTTTGTAAAAGTTCATGAAATATCACTATAGTATTGACCAGATGGAAAAAAGACAAAAATACCCCAACTAGTTAACAAAGTACTTATAAAGTTCACAATATGCTCCTAAGTGTTAAAAAATTCACAAAAAGTTCAAAATACATTAAAAAATTAAAATTATTTATAAAATTAAAAAATTTATAAAAATTAAAAAATTTTAAAAAATGAAAATATCATAAAATATTAAAAAAAATGTTTCATTGTTTAAAGTTTATTCAGTATCATAAAAACAATATTATGTTCTAAACAAATAATTTAAACCAATTTTACTACCAATTTAGTACCATAATTTATGTCAAATTAGTACCATAACTTTACCATGTATTTTTTAATTATTATTTTCTAACAATTTAAATTATTTTTCAAAAAATTATTATATTTGGAAATTTTAATTTTTAAAATTTATCAGCAAAATAAAAAATATAAAATAATTTACTTTGAAGAAAAAATTTAAATTGGTAAAAATAATAATTAAAAAATGTAAGGTAAAAATTATGGTACTTATTTGGTAAATTGGTAGAAAAAATTGGTATAAATTATTTGTTCAGATACAATATTCTTTTTATGGTACTTTAAAAAAAATTTAAATGAAATATTTATTTTTTTGAAATTTTATTATTTTTTATTTTTTTTAATTTTTTTTAAAATTTTTGTGAATTTTTTAACACTTAGAGACATATTGTGAACTTTAAAAGTACTTTGTTAACTAGTAGGGATATTTTTGTCTTTTTTCCATCTGGTCAATGACTATAATGACATTTTATAGACTTTTACGAAAATATGGTGGCATTTTGTAACTTTCTTTCTTTTTAGTAGCATTTCATGAATTAGCCAAAAATATAGTGGCATTTCATGAAATTTCATTACTTTTTTTTGTCGTAAACAGAGGAGTCCTTGTTTTCTTTACTTTAAAAAAAAAGTCCTCGTTTTCTTATTGAACAAAGTTAAGGTCCTCAGCAAGGATAGAACACATACAGCTAGGAGGAGACTCCAGAACAGAAAAACTAGAAGAACCATTTAGGCCCAGCTTGGCTAAAGCATAGCTAACCTATTACTCCCCCTTGGAGTATATACTAGTTTAACATCCCACCCGGGCCTAACACAGCCGATACAATCTCTAATTAACGGTCGTACTGACAAGCTAGTTGAACAGCAATGGAAATACTCTACTAACTAGGTAGAATTAGAACAAATGACAATGCGTTCCCAACCCTTTTCTTTAACTAGTTGGATAGCAAACTTCAGCGCCATAATTTCAGTATGAAGAGCACTCCTCTTCCCAAATGTAGTAGTGAAGCCCGCAATCCACGCACCCAAATCATCTCTACCAGATCCTCTAGCAGTAGCATACTCTGTTGGAATACACCGACGTCGATATATACAGATGTCCTTTATAGACGTCCAGATCCGAACAGGTCTTCTTCTCGCCCGGACGTGATGAGTCAGAGCGCGGACATGAGGCGTGAGAGAACGAGGTAGAGATCCAACGGCTACACAACATAAAGTTTTCTACCTCAGATCGGACGGATGTTGCATAACGCTGTCCTCGCGGAGACGTCCGGATCCGGACGGTCATTTGCCTCTCCCGGACGTGTTATATCAAGTGTTTTTCTTTTGTTGTTAAATACGAACGCGGCAGAGGTTTTGTTCATCGAAAGTATTGTATTTTCGTTCATTGTAATCAAAAACAAAACAAGAGTTAATTCATTCTGTTCATTGAATCCGATTACAAATTCGTTTTCTATCTATTCCAATTTGGTATCAATGTAGTAAAAGATCAAGACAATGGCAGATGGAGGTGTTTTGAAAATAGATTCTACTTCGAAGACAGGTTCTGCAGTTGATCCGGGAGAAGAAATATATGTTCATCCGTCAGAGCAACCAGGTCAGATTTTGCTCCGAAGTTCAATGGTGTAAGGTTTCAGACTTGGAAGTGGATGATGGAAAATGCGATTCTGACTCCGACGTACTCTGTAGAGGAATTATATGCACCTTCAATGTTAAGTTTCACCACAGCAAGATCAGGCGGCCACCAAGTGTTCCGCCCCTCATGGACTTGTCCTGTAGAATATCGACTCAAATATGGAGTGAATTCCTTCTCCATACGCCAAGCTTTGTTGTTCACCAAACAAGCTGCAATAATATTTTTAAATGGCAAGAACATTCTATACTCATTCCTAAACACCTTGTTATTTCTCCATGTCCATAGTACATAGCAAACGATGGAAAAAATTGCTTTCCCACCACCCTTGAGGAGAAACTTACCCAACCCAGTTAAGTTATGTTTCAGCCAATCTCCTATACACATTACATAAAAAACTAAACGCAGTCTAGAAGGCAGCAGTTTATCCCAAACTTTCATAGTTATACCATAGTCTCTAAGAACATGTAAAATAGTATCCTCATTCCCGCAAAATGGCAAGACTTATCCAAAGTAAAACCCATCACCGCACGTCTAGAGTTAGCAATAAGCTTCCCATGACTAACCCGCCACATGAACAAGCGAATTCTTTCCTGAACAAGAATATGCCATATTGACTTGAAAACATTACTATTAATCACAGAGACGTACAGTAGAGTAATTAGAGTGACCCGACACTAATTTTGAAGACGAAAACCTGTAGGCAGATTTAACACTGTAAGCCCCATCCGACTCCAGACTCCAGTGGACAAAATCATCCTCCTCAGAAGGAAACACGACAAAACTATCGATTTCATTAACAATATGAGAGAGTAAGACGTTTTCAAACCGTTCCCCACATCCACCCAGATTCCTCAGACCAGTAATTAGACACGGAATGCTCCAACCATTGATTAGGGATCTCACATACCACCTGAGACAACAAACTCTGATTAGAAATCCAACAATCTGTCCAGAATTTAGCCACCTTACCGTTGCTTATCGTCCATCGAAGCCCCTCCTGCACAAACTCAACGCACTTTAGAATATTCTTCCAATTACAGAAAATCTAAAAGCAATCGATTTAGGGTATTTTTGCAACAGGACAGTCTTACAAAAAGATTCATAATTACTAGCAAATTTCCACACCACCTTACCGAAATAGGAAAGATTCATTTGCCTCACTTTCCTCAACCCTAAACCCTCTCGTCTTTGGGTTTACACAAAACATCCCAGCCTATATCATGCAATTTCCAGCTATCTGAATTGTGTCCCCAAATAAAGTCCCTACACAACTTATCAATTTGATCACACACTTTAATGGGAAGAAGTTGACATTGCATAGAGTAAAGAGGAACATACATGATGTAGCTCTTGATGAGACAGAGACCCCCCGCCATGGATAATGTGCTACACTTCCAACCCGCCAGTTTATCCCTAATTCTGGAAACGGGAGATTATGATTTAAATCCCTCGATTTCCCATGCTCAAGGAAGACTCCCAAATATTTACTAAAATTGTTTGCGATGGTCATACCAGACTTCAACCTAATAATCCTAGCCCTTTAGTCACTAACATTCTTGAATAAAAGGATAGACGACTTCTCTAAACTGACCGTTTGACCTGAAGCGTCACAAAACTCAGAAATGCACTCACACATTACTTGAACTTAAGAAGGACAGACTGTGCCAACCAATACTAAATCATCAGCGAAAAAACAATGTGAAATTGAAATGCCCCTCCTACCCAGGGAGATAGGCTTCCAATCCTTACTATTGACTCGCCATTAAATGGGAGAGCCGTTCCAAACATAAAACAAAAATATAAGGCGATAGCGTAGCCCCCTGTCTAACGCCTCTTCCAGCAGAAAAAGATTGATTCGAAGTGCCATTCTAATTGATCTGAAATGAAACTGTAGTCAAGCAAATCATAATCAGGCATCTAAAACTCTCAGGAATACCAACACACATTAAAGTGTCATTGATGAAAGCTCAAGATATTCGGTCATAAGCTTCTGCAAGGTCTATTTTCATAATTAAACACCCCTCCTTAGCCTTAGTATGTTGCATAAAGTGGATAACCTCTTGAACAAGAAGTATGTTTTCGAAAATGCTTCTACTTGGTATGAAACTACTTTGACAACAGGACACCCAGTTAGGCATGTAAGCTTTAAGCCGGTTAGTAATTACCTTAGTTAAAATTTTATATTGAACTTGACAACGTAGTGATGGAGATTTCAATTTGAATCTTGGGGGTCAGGCCAACGCTCTGGATGGTGGTTAAGCTTTGTCTTTCAAGAATGTGATGTCGGGTACGCTAGCTAGGGAGAATTTGGAATCAATGGATGAAATGAAGGGCAACATCTCGGATGATGATGATGACTTGATGAAGGAATATAATCCAAAATGCCCCACAATTTGTTTAACTAAGGAGCAAAAATTCAAGTTTCGAATTCCATGGCGTAATGTCTTGATAGTTAAGCTACTGGGGAAATCTCTCCCGATGCATATCCTGAGGGATAGGCTGAAGAACAGGTGGAAAGTACATGGGGAGTTTGTTGTGGATGACCTCTCCAATGGATTCTTTAAGGTCACGTTCAATAATCGGGAGGATCTTAATTTTGTGTTAACCAATTACCTATCAATTAGGAGGTGAAGACCAAATTTCAATCCGAATTCAGAGGCTTTATCTACGCTTGAAGTCCTGGTGCGCTTTCCATACTTACCTGGTGAGTATTGTAACGACGATTTCCTCGGGATGGTGGGCTCATAGGTAGGAAAGGTTAAAAGGGTTGATTTGTCAGCGGCGTCTTTCGGTAAATCACGGCTAGCTAGGGTTGCCTCAAAGTAGACCTGACGAAACCCCTTCTAACTAAATACAAGTTTTGTAGGCGGATCATGAAATTCAAATACAAATGTCTCCATTTGGTCTGATTTAAGTGTAGCTGTTATGGACATAAAGAGGAAGTTTGCCCTTTCGGGGAAAAAGATGCGAGCGAGATTATTCAGGAGAAGGTGTTAAAACATTCCAAGCATCATGACAACGAGTCTCTGAAACACGTCACGGATGATTATGGTGACTGGATGGTATCGAAGCGGAAGAATGTAGCAAGGAAAGGCCAGAAATCAATTGCGGAAAGCAAACATCCTGGGTAGCCTCGATTTGGGGGGAACTCAAGATTCTCGGTGTTGGAAAGAAGGGAAACTGGGGTTTTGAAGGTGGATCTTAATCTAGAGGTCAAAGATAATATGTTAATTGAACCAGTTAAATCCTCCGAGGAACCTTTTGGCCAGGGCGATGGAGGGGATTTGCGAGATCACATGGATAGTCGATTGGCGAGCTCCGGCGACGACGAGAGTGGGGTAAGGGAGATCTGCCATAGTCAGCCTCCTCCTCACCTTCTAAGCACTAGTTTGATACCTCCGAGTAAGGATAACACATCACCTTCGAGTAATCCCCAATTTGGGGATGGTGGTACGTAAGGCTTCTTCCCTAATTATTTACATGATGGATAAAATCATTTTTTGGAACATTAGGGGTACGTTAAAATCTGGATTTCATCGAGCAACAAGAGAATTGTTGCGCTCTGTAAATCCCTGTATCTTTGTGATTCTGGAGCCACGCATTAGTGGCTCTACTGCGGATATGGTATGCAAAAAATTAGGTTTCGATGGGTTTTTTCGTGTTGAAGCTTAGGGGTTTAGTGGAGGTATTTGGTTACTTTGGAAAAGCTCTGTTAGTATTAGGATTATTGACAGCGATACTCAATTCATTCATTGTGAGGTGTGTGTAGGTCTTAAGAGTTTTTGTTTATAGTTGTATATGCTCGTCCCTCTTCTGTGGAGCGAAATCAGTTATGGAATCTCCTTAATGGCATTCAACCGTTAGATAATATGGCTTGGATCCTAGGGGGTATTCAATGCCACATTACAGCCTGAAGATAAGAATTTTTCTACTGCTCAGAATTTTGGGATTGACAAGCATTTTTTGAATTGGTTTCATGGTAGGATTTTGCTAGAAATTAAGTCCTTGGGTAATCACTTCACCTGGTCTAATGGCAGGAAATGTGCCAAGCTAGATAGGATCATTGCTTCTGTTGAGTGGATTTTTTTGTTTCTTGAGGCTGCTGTTGATGTGCTTCCTATATTCGTGTCTGATCATAGCCCAATATGTTTGGATTTAAGTTCTCCTGGCTCCAGATTTCCTGGTCCTAGGCCCTCCAAATTTCTTGCTGCTTGGTTTACTCATCCTGGGTTTGCGCAAACTGTGTCTTTAAATTGGGATAAGGATAGTTCCTTAAGTGACTCTATTTGCATGCTCATGTCTCACCTTCAGACGTGGAATAAAGAAGTGTTTGGGCACATCATTAGGAACAAGAACAACTGTTGCTAGAATAAAGGGCATCCAAAAGCGATTGATTCTGGGCGGGGCAGTCATTTAGTTGGGCTAGAACAAAAACTATCTAAAGAGCTAGACATTTGGCTTCTTAGAGAGGATATGCTTTGGAAGCAAAAATTTGTGCCATATTACTTTTTGAAGCAAAGATAACTTTCATTAACTAAGAACAAAGGTTTACTACATCATATGGTATTGCATTCCCTACCCAAGAAGCATCACCAGATGGACACTCTAGTCCTCTCCCTGCCATGAAATATGCACTAAGATTGTCACTCCTACTTACATAAACAAACATTTTTCTCCTTCAAATCAACACAATCCACCAAAAAACCACTCAAAAACAAAGCTACATTGTCATCAATCCTCCCTAACCCATTTACATAATCTATCACCTGTTTACAATCTGATGCAAAAACAACATCAGTTAAACCAAGTTGTAAGACATGATCTAGACTAAACTTCAAAGCTTGAGTATCTACCTGCATAGCCAACCGCTTCGACCTTCCCAGTCTTCCCCTACAAAACAATCCCAATCCTGTATCGTCCATCTGGGAGATAACTTCCATCCACAAAAACTTTGCATGATTCCAAGATCGACGTCCTTGGAGAAGCACACTAAGCGACCGTATGTAAGAAACCTTCAGCCTGAAACCATCCCAACTTCAACCCCCCCCCCCCCCCCCACCTGGCAAACAGTAAACCATATTTTCCAAAGTACCAAGATAAGTGAGCGTAAATCTGTAACTGAAAAAGTCAAGTATGCATAGAGAAACCAATCATATAACTCAGCATTAAAGCTCAAAGAAAGTAGAGGGGCAATATCAGACAAATTCCATTATTCTTGCTACCCTGGACATAACATCAATACATGCAACATTGTATCCAAACCCCCACATGAACAAAGTGGCTAAAATTTGTCTCCACATCTTCTACTAATATTAGCACGACATGGTACAACTCTATGTAAGATTTTCCAAGCAAAATATTTCACACGTGGTGGAACATCACACTTCCAAACTCTACATATTGTTGTACCCAATCCACTTGTCCATATATAGATGCATCACCCATTAAATTGCTTGACATAATGGATGTAATAAGCAGACTTGACACTAAATTTCCCTGTTTTAGATAGTCCCCTATACCAAAGTCTGCATCTGTCGGATGAAGCAAGTCCCTAACCAAACCATCCTTTCAAGTATGAGAATTTTGATCAACCAACAAAGAAACCCTGCCCTCATGTCTAATGACATAAGGCAAATGCCACAGATAAGGTTGTCCACCCTTTTTTCCCTGTATCCATGATCTTTTTATTTATTGTCGTACCACTTCCAACAGATGTAAATGCGCCTTCAGCTACAAAATGTTTATCACTCCATAAAGCTCTCCAAACCAGGCTTGGCCTGCTACCTAATTGAGAGTGAAGGTAATCAGAGTCTAGATAATACCTTTCCTTAAGAAGTTGTGCCACAAGGGAATCAAGCTCTGGTAAAATCCTCCAAGACTGCTTACATAACAATGCATCATTAAACTTCGCTAAATCTCTAAAACCCAGACCACCTTGGCGAGGGCTCTGACATAAATATTTCCATTTAACCAGTGGAGTCCTCGTTTAGCACTACTACCAGACCACCAAAACCATGCCAACACCCTATTGATATCCGTAACAATAGATATTGGAAGCTTAACTGTATTCATAACATAAGCAGGGATTGCCTGCAAAACTGCTTTGATTAGTACTCCCCTACATGCTTGTGAAACTTTTTGTGATCATCCCTGGATTTTCTTTGCTACACGATCCTTAATATACTAAAAAGTTTAACTCTATTTCCCATGCATTTAACTAGGGAACCCCAAGTATAGGCCAAAATCAGAAACTTCTCTAGCATCTATAATACCTAGTATTTGTTGGCGACTTAAATCAATAACTCCTCTTGAAAAAACACTTTAGACTTTTGAAAATTAATACTTTGGCCTGATGCTTCTATAAAATTTGACAAAATATCAATTAAAGCTTGGGCATTTGCTGGATTTGCTTCACCATATAAGACACAATCATCCGCAAAAAAGATATTAGTTATATCAGAATTGATCCCTCTAACCTTTTAACCTCTATAAATACCAACATCAGAGGCCACCCGTAGGCTTGAAGCAAGCACTTCCATACAACAATTAAAAAGATATGGAGAAAGAGGATCACCCTGCCTAAGACCTCTATTTGGAATGAAAGTTTCTCCTAGATGTCCGTTAATTAAGACTGCCATCGACACAATAGTAATACATTTGCAAACCAGAGACGCCCACCTAGGATGAAATCCCTTTCTTGTTAAAACATCTAGGACAAAGTCTCATTCAACACTATCAAATACTTTTGACATATCTATCTTATAAGCAAAGCTTCTTCTGCGAGTGGCGGTTGAACACTTCATCAAATGCATTAACTCATGGCCTATAACAACTTGATCAACTATTTGCCTCCCTCTCACAAAGGCTGCTTGACTATTAGAAATTACCATTGGCATAACACTCTTGACCCTATTAACAAGAACTTTAGAAATAACTCTATAAACTATGTTACATAATGAGATAGGTCTAAAGTCGGTTATCCTATAGGCATCCTTACTCTTGGGGATAAGGACTATATGTGTATGATTTAAGCCAGGTGGTAAAGCATCAGAATTCAGAAAAGAAAGAACAACTTCAAAGAAGTCATGATGGATTACATCCCAAAAAGTTTTCAAAAATGTACCGTTTACCCAATCTAGACTCGGAGCCTTGTTGGGATGCATTCCTTTTAAAGCGTACAACACCTCCTCCCTAGTGAATGGAGCAGCCACGGCCAAAGCATGATCAGGTGGAACATGATTTTCAACACATGCAATAAGATGAAAATTAGGACAAGGCAAACTACAACTGAATAACGATTGGAAATAATGACGGGCAACAAATTCTATACCAACCCAGTCTGTAAAACCCACACCATCAACCCCTAAAAGGTAACGAATTGAGTTTTTCCTAGATCTAGATCGAAAACGACTGAAAAAGTATTTTGTATTACGATCTCCAATAAAAAGCAACTTTGTCAAGATCTTTGAAACCATCTCATTTCCTGCTCATATAGCAGAAGGTCATGCTTGTTTGGAAAGTTCATACTATACCCTAAGATTATCCTCAGAAGGATAACTAAAAGCTGCACGATGCATGTGAGCTTGAACCCAGGAAATAGTATGAGGTTCTTCCTTAAGCTTTGCCCTCCCCCACATTTGAATCTTTCTGCCACAAATCGCAACCTTACCCATGAAATCCTCCTCCCAAACCTTTCCACTTTTGTTGCCCAACAATCTTCAAAATGAAATGGCTTAATACCTCGCCTCAAAGGTGAAAATAAAACCAACTTAATAGGTCTATGATCAGACCGGCTGCATCTCAGGTGATAATTTGTTGCACCAGGAAAGCCCTGAAGCCAGACATCATTACAAACAAACCTATCCAATCTACATTTTGTATTCCACGACCCTCTCCTTTTGTTGGTGTATGTAAAATGACTACCAACATATCCCAAATCATAAAGACCATAATCAGATAAACATTCCCGAAACACCTGCATCCCTGAACGAGTGCGAATACTACATCCTTGTCGCACTGTGCTATACATAATCTCATTAAAATCTCCACCGACCAGCCATGCTCCTTCTCAAAAATCAGTCAGCTTCCGCAACAGACTCCAAGTTCTTCATTTGTCTAAACTCCATAGCCAACCATACACGCCAGTAAATCTCCATTGAAAACCCCCTTCACCCATGATTATACAATCCACATGATGCGCAGACAGACTCAGCAGTGAAACATCCACTGAAGCCTCCCAAAAGCAAACAACCCCACTGCTTTTACCAGTACTATCTCCCGCCACCCAACGGTAACCTCTTAGCCTACCAGCCCACCTAGCAATCTCAAAATATGACAACTTAGTCTTTGATAAAAACACAAAAGTAGGTGATTGTGCCCTGAGATAGTTTTCTCTGAATTTAGGGTAACCGTGCTCTGATACCAATTGACCCAAAGTCGCTACATGGATGGAGAGAAAAAGTCAAGGTGTTGTTTGTTTTAATTAACGCAAATATTATCCTTCAAAGCTGTGAGTATGAGTCTGTGGTGATGAAAGGTATAATGGAATATGATTGTACTTCTCACCTCTTGTCGTTTCAAAGGAAGTTGTGATTGTGCATAAGCTTATACAAACAAATCATCTGCATGTACCGCTTGTGGTATGTTCACTAAAGGAGATTTGTCAATGTCAGGAGACTGGAGTCATAATTTCCTAACGTATACTGGTCGATGTCTCTGTAGATAAATGTGTTCATCTACCTAATCTTCTAAAGGTTCTATTCTGATAGCCTCAGTCTAGATCTATCAACCACGTTTTTCAAACGGAGAAGTTTAGATTTATCTTGAATATTTTTTTTTAAAAAAAAACCACACTAAACACTACTTCCTCTTCTCATTCTCAGTATACTTACAACATCTACTGTTACTCACTTGGTTACACCTCTCGAAGTTTCTCAACAGAGCCACCTCTTGATCTTCTCTAGCTTCGTTCTTGCATTTTCCTCAATTCCTTCTACTTTCAGCCATGGATTCTTTCGAACAACTCATCTATGAGAATGCTCCTCTTGCTACCGAAAAACCAGAAATTTATAGCCAACAAACAATAGTTCCCGATTCCATTTCAAAACCCTCACCCGATGCAAAATCTCCAACTCCAAAAGAGACTACCATTGTTAGCGATGAAGACTCCTTTGCTGTTCCTACTGAAGATGACATTCCTCTGGCCAAATCACGCAGTCGGTTGCGCACACCTGCCAAGAAGGCTGCTCCGGGAGTCGAAGATGCTTCCTCGGCGAACCCAAAGCGCAAAGAGGGAGATTCTCCAGTAGTTCAACAACGATCGTCGAAGAGGCTGAAGTCTGTGCCACGCCGTCCTTTCGCATCAAAGGTTAAGGAGTTTCATCAAGAACGGTCGCAAAAACCAGGTCGTATCTTTCCACAGAAACCCATTTTTAATCGTCAGATGCTTGAATCCGACATTCTTCCTGGAAAATTGGTAGATTGTGATTGGTTAGGCAAGAACTCGCTGGAATCATTAGTGGAGATTGTTAAATTTCAAGGTTGGGACAAATTATTTAATTCTGAAACCACCTACTACCCAGAGCTACTCTTTCCGTTTGTTCTTAACTTAGAATTTGTTTCTCCATACGAGTTTAAGATTGAGGTTGCTGGAATCAAAATGATAATCTCTCCAGCATGGCTTGCTATGATTCTTGATGTACCTCTTGATGGTTTAGCTGAGTTCAATGCTCAGAAAGTGGATGTCGCACCGCATTCTGACGTGGTGCAACACTTTGGCCTGACCCGTGCTAGTTCTAGACTGAAGCACTATCCACAGAGAGACCTAGGTGTGTTACCGAGATTGCTCCACTTGCTTGCTTATCAAACATTATTCCCACGCTCTGACATGCGTGATAAAGTCACACCTGTGGATTTAGGATTGATGTGGTGCTTAGATAAAAAGATTCATCTCTCCCTGCCAAGAATCATCATATCTCACTTACGGTCAATTTGAATAGCTCCAAGCCTTCCATCCCTTACCCCTTCTGGCTTACAAAGGTTCTTCGTCACTTCAATCTTATTAAGGATGACGCTTATTTCATCACTGCTCAACCAACTAACTATCTAGCTGTTGCAACTCTCTCCAAGATGGGCTTGGAATTGACATCAGCAGGCTGGCAATTCAAACAAGCAGGGCAACATGAGGAGAAGACTGACCATGCAATTCCTTCCACCTCCTCTCTGGTGCAGTTAGTCCTCGACTCAATGGTGGCAATGGAGAAGCGATTAATGGACGGTTGCAGATTATGGAGGACAAACTCAATTTTATGTTGTCTGCGAATAACTCCTCCTCTGAACAATCTGATAAATTCTAGTGGTTTACGGTGGATTGCATCCTACCCCTCCCCTACTTGTTCATTACAATATCTGATATCTCTTGTCTCTTTTTGATGTGGCAAAAGGAGGAAGTGTATTTGGAAGTCCTTGAAGATTTTTTAGACAAATTGATTGATGCACAAACAGCTGGTGCATGTTTAGACTATCACTCTGTCTGTTAATACCCTGGTACAAGTGGGATTATGATGCGAATTACTTATGTAGAGATTCGTTCTGTTATTTGTCTCTTTATTTTTTTCTTGCTATCATATCACATTTTATGCGCAAAAGGTTGTGAGTTTTACACTGAGTACAGGGCAAGCAGAAGAAGATGTGAGATTGAGGGGGAATGCTGACAGTTGATAGGATTTTCTTGCGAAGTTATGGTAATACAAGATTCAGGGGGAATTAATACAAGGGGTTCAAGACTTCAACAGTTTGCCGCATCAAAAAGGGGGAAATTGTTGATGTAATTTTGATCGGCAAACTCAGCTCTAGACTGATGAGTGTGAAGAAGAAATAAAGAGATCCGCGTGCCAGTCCATAACCGAGGAAACAGATAAAGCGGAAAGAATATCTAAAACGAGATTTTATATATCTGTTAAAGATAAATAAAATCTATGATTTATGAGCTGTAAACTATAGTCTTGTTATCTATATATGAGGTGGTAACTCCAGGGTTACGAGTAAGGTTTTAGGGAAAAGAAAGGGAAAGAAAAACAAAAGAGTAAGCGCCGCATAGGTCTGGAGAGAGAGATGTCTACATGAGTGAGGTTAGTTTCATACTAAAACGTAATTAGTATTGAGAAGCATATTTTTGGGTGTGAGGTGTAAGAGTGGATTGTACTCTTAACGTGTTGAGAGGTTAGATCTCGTGTTAGGTGGTGTGGTGAACATACTACGTGCCAATTGTGTATCGAGTTCGATACGTGTTCTGAGTGATAATCGGAATTTCAAAGTTCTTTTATTATCATCATATTATGTCTGTTCTAGTCTCACACACAGTAGGTTTCTTCACATAGCACAACACTTCACATACATGTGGATACACTTCCCACAATAACAAACCAAGAAGGTTAACAACATAAGAAGCCTAGAGAATGGTTCACTCTCATGTTAAGCTCATTACACACACTCATTACCGCTCTGTTATTCGAACGAGTAACTTAAGTCACAGATGGTTCGGATATTGTGACCCGAACCAACCACACAAACACATGTTCCCACTAAACGATCATAAGTCAGAATAGGTAAGCTTTGGAGGAAGCTAGCGGGAGATCGAACGCCAAATAAAGAGAACAATCTTAACAATATAAGAGTCGAATCTGATACAGATATCTACTCTTAAACTTACATGCATGACCGGACAACCGGATTCCTCACTCCCCAGTTAGCGCTTGTTAGAAGTTCAACAGTGGAACTTAACAAACAGTTCACAAACAATTGGTAAGTCATGTTACACACACGAGGGAATGAGTCACGTCATAACATCACAATAATATGAACAACTGTAAACTCATTACATGATTAAGTCTTATAACGTCATAAACATGCAGAAAAAAAAACAACACACAAGCCGGTGTAAACCGGTAGGCAACAGACTGCAAGAAACCATACCTTGTCCTTGCTTCGACTGGTTTCCACCTTTGAAGAATCCTATACACATTAGTAACGTCGGTTATTAATGCTAATCCATTGTTAACTTTTACTTCACTTAACTAGTTATTTTGTATTCACACTTTGTTATAACTTCTCACCTTTTAAATTGTCATTACTACACTCCTAACATGCCTTATATAACTTTATAACATCATTACTAACTAATCCCCATCATTAGACGTCATTATCTAACCTTAAACTAACTTTTTAAAGTGGTCCGGGACTTGGTCCCCAACTAAGGTCCCGGACCTACACTTACAAAACCCTCGCCTGTTTTAATGGGGTGGTCCGGGACTTCTTACGGGTCTTAGGTCCCGGACCAATATAGGCAAATTCTCTCAGGGGTAAATCAGGGGTGGTCCGGTACTTCTTACATATCCTAAGTACCGGACCAAGGCTGTGTAAGAATCCTCGGCCCTTTTAAATGCATGGTCCGGGACATCATCCAAGACCTAAGTCCCGGACCACTGCTACAGATTTACATTTTGAACATTTTCTAAGTCTTGTTGCAATGGTTCTCCTTACCCATTAAATGTATAAACTTCCCAAATGATCTTAGGTATATTCTAATGCCAAAATATCATCTTAAACACACCTAGTTCCTTGTCTAACTTGTTACTAGATTTTCTCTTAATTCACCAACACTTGTAACATTTCTTACAAGGTTTCTAAATGGTGTTTCTCACCTATGATAATCACTATCCCAAAATGCTTTCTCCTCTCCATAACATCATCTCCCAAGCATCTTTCTTCCTAACCAAACTCCATGAACATCTTTACAAGTTTATAGCCCCTCCATGCAACCAATCACTTCTTCCTTATTCACCAACATTACACAAGTCCTAAACACAATCTCACCATGATCTTGAAGTATCCCAAAACCTCATTTGCACTCTAAATCCTCTAAAACATTGCCTAAGTCCTTTTTACATCTTAGAATACCTTAATGCATGTTCTTTCACTAGTAGAACACTTAACCTTTCAAAACACTTCCTTACTTCCTAAAACTCATTTTAAACGCCTAAAACTTCTTATACATTATTAAATTTCGACATGAACTCCCCTAGAACCTTACCAAGCCAAAACACATTGTTTTCACCATTAAACAATCAAGAACACTAAAATCCATCAAGAAAATTCTTATACACAAAACTTCACTCATTTAACACTACATCACAATATAGTGCATAATTTAAATTGCTTGGCACTTAGGCCCTTAAATAACATGGCTCTTAGGCCCTTAAATAACATAAACCTTAAACACTAATTTCCACAATATATTTGCCTTTGACCTGCAAATACACTCAACAATACATATGCCCTTTTACTAGTCTCCTTGAGAACATTTTAAAGTCATTTACCATTGGCTCTTTAAGTAGTTTTAACAAGCAATATAAGCTCATTCCTCCTAATACTTTAAACCACATTAGGTTAGCACATTTACCTCTTTTCCTCACAACTTCTTTCTTTTTTCCTTGACTAAATCGCAAGGCTTTTGTTGCTTGTCAACTTCTAAACATTATACAAATGAATAAAATGAGTATACAAGCTTTATGCTTCATCTCATTGTAAACCCTAGTTATACATTGATTTAAAACATTAAGATAGTTGTTTTACCTGGATACCAAAAGAGAGTTTGGATATGTAGCAAGAGAGGACTCCTCCTAGTCCATGAAAGGTTGGAATGAAGCTAGAACAAAGCAATATAGGAACCCCATCAATGGTGATTCTCGGTCAATACAAACATGAAGGAAATGGAGTTTTTATTTGAGTTTCCTTACCTAGAAGCAAAGGAGAACAATAATATGTGAAAAGGTGAGCTCAAGCTCCTCTCATGGAGATTCCTCTTGGCACCGAAATGGAGCTCTTGGAATTTGAGAAGATAAGAATGAAGAGCTTGATGAGACAAAGTGAATGGTGGTCTTAGTTTTTGATTTGGCAAAGTGAGCTAGGAGATATAAGAGTTGAAGATCGAATTGTGGTGTGTACTATTGCAAAACGTAAATGGAGAATGAAGAAGAGATAGAGAAGAGAGGTTGGAGGCTTGGGAAATGAAGAGGGAAATGAGAGAATGAAGATAAGTTACTTTAAGAGATATTTATATGTTAAAGCAAATAGTAACTTAAGTAGTCATCCTTTATTTGTTAACAAGCTAACAAGAGTGGTGACTCACCACTAAGAAAACCGGCCCCCTTAATGTTCTTAGGGGCATTTTAGTCCTTGTTGACCAATTAAATTACTTATATTCACATATGTTATAATCTAGCTTATTTTAGTTACTATTCACTAAAACAAGGCACATAGATGTGAAATTTTTGATTTCCCATTGATATAGACTTCCAAATGTGATACTAAGTAGTACACATGTTAATTAAAGAGTAATGATGGACATTTAGCCATTCAAAACTCATTTACAAGACAATTTTTCGAAAATGTGCTTTAAGACTCCTTAAAGCACATTTTGTGTTTTAACTTGTTTTCAAGCTTGGTTTTCTTTGGTAATTGGTTTAATATGTTCATTAGTATATAAATAAGGTCTTGGTAAGCTCACTAGGTCTTACCCAAGCTTATCCCAAGCTTAGAGCACATTTTAGCCCTAATTGACCTTAAGGTATTTATTTGTGTTTTCTATGGTTTAAATTGTTTACTAATGTTTCTAAGACTCTTTTTAGTCTTAATATGCCATATTTAAATGTTTAAACCACATACAAGGTTTGGGGTATTTCAATCTACCCCCTTAAAAGAACTTTGTCCTCAAAGTTCACACTTCCACATATCCTAAATATTAGAACACGGGAATACATATAAACAATATTTCCATAACAACATACTTACATAACATCGGACACGAGGTCCAATAACATAACATCATTCAGACACAACGGTCTGTAACATAACAACATAACATAGACGATGTATTAAATACACGTCGTACACACATAACCGAAAAGCTCTACCCCCTTAAAAAGGGGTACGCCCCGTACCCTATACATATAAACACTAAGAAGTAAACAATGACGGGTACTTCGCCTTCATCTTATCTTCCAGCTCCCAAGTGGCCTCCTCAACGTCCTGGTTAGACCAAGAACCTTCACCAGTCTCACTGACTTATGGCGAGTGTCTCGAGTCTTAGTATCCAGAATCCGTACCGGAGTCTCCACTGATCGCATGGTCGGCTCTAAGGTTAGCCTTTCAGGCTGAAGCACATGAGACGGATGAGACATATATTTCTTCAACTGGGACACATGAAATACATCATGTACCTTGCCCAGCTCGGCGGGTAAATCAAGTCTGTAAGCTACCGGGCCGATCCGCTCCGTCACAACATAAGGCCCCACATATTTCGGGCTCAACTTGCCTTTCTGGCCAAAACGAAATCTCCCTTCATGGGGGATACCTAAGAAATACCTGATCGCCCACGGCGAACTCCAGGTCACGTCTGCGCACATCGGCGTACGATTTCTGCCTATCCTGAGCTGCCTTCATGTTAGCCCGGATTTGGCGTACTTCTGCTTGAACTTGTTCCAATACTCTGGTCCTATAATGACCGTCTCACTCGACTCATCCCAGCATAATGGCGTGCGGCATGGTCTACCGTACAAAGCCTGGAAGGGAGACATCTTGATCGAAGCATGGTAACTGTGTTGTAACTAAACTCGATCAGATGTAACTGTCAATCCAGCTGGTCTGAAAATCAAGTGCACATGCACGTAACATATCCTCAAGTGTCTGGATGGTGCGCTCACTCTGACCATCTGTCTGTGGGTGGAACGCTGTACTTAGCTTCAGCTCGGTACCAAGCGCTTCCCGTGTGGATTTCCAATACCTTGAGAGGAATCTGGTATCCCTGTCAGACACAATTGTTTTCGGTACCCCATGATGTCTTACAATCTCTCTGTCGAAGAGCTCTGCTAGTTTTGCCACTTTCCAGGTGTCCTTCATCGGTATGAATCGAGCCACCTTGGTCAGTCGTCAACAACAACCCAAATCATATTCAGACCTCCCCTTGTAGGCGGAAGCCCTACTACGAAGTCCATAGAAATGTCATGGAACTTCCACTCAGGCACTGGCATTGGCTGTACCATACCACCAGGCCGTCGGTGCTCAAACTTGACCTTCTGGCAAGTGAGACACCTCAATACATAATCATTTACATCCTTTTTCATTCCAGTCCACCAAAATAACGTTTCATACCCTTGTACATCTTTGAAGCTCCGGGGTGAATCGAAGTCGTAGAACAGTGGGATTCACTCAGTATGCGCTCCTTCAGCTCAGCGCTACTCCTCGAATACACAGTCGGCCATTAAGCCTAATCAGGTCATCATCGTGGAGTCGGAAGTCGTACTTCTGACCCTCGAATGTGCCATCAATAAGCTTCTGCCTGATCTCCAACATATACTGATCCGTCATCTGAGCACTCCGCACCTCTTCAACCAAGCTAGTATGAGAGACTAGCGAATGGAGAGAGTGTGCTCGGCGACTCAATGCGTCAGCTACCACATTTGCCTTACCCTCCTTGTACTGTAAATTGATGTCGTAGTCGTTTAAGAACTCGACCCACCTTCTTTGTCTCATGTTCAACTCCTTCTGAGTGAACAAGTATTTTAACTTTTGTGGTCAGAATAAATTGTCACACTTACCCCATACAAATAATGTCGCCATATCTTCAATGCGAAGACAATGGCCCCCAGTTCTAAATCGTGGGTAGGGTAGTTCTCTTCATGCTTCTTCAGCTGTCGGGAGGCGTATGCTACGACCTTCCCGTGTTGCATCAACACACACCCATACCTCTGCCTGATGCGTCGCAATAGACCTCAAAACCATCTGGACCGTCTGGTATAGTCAGGACTGGTGCAGATGTCAGAGCATCCTTGAGACTCTGGAAAGAACTCTCACAGTCGACTGTCCACTCGAATGGTGCATCCTTCTTCATCAAGGAAGTCATCGGCTTCGAGACACTGGAGAAGTCCTTCACAAACCTCCTATAATATCCTGCCAGACCGAGGAAGCTCCTGATATCGGTAACTGTCTTCGGCCTAGGCCAGGTGCGCACTGCATCAATCTTTGCCGGATCAACAGCGATCCCGCCTCAGAAATCACATGACCAAGAAAGGATACTTGGTTCAACCAAAATTCACACTTTGAAAACTTAGCATATAACTGATTCCTTCTCAATGTTTGTAACACATTTCTCAGGTGGCTTTCATGCTCACCTCTCGATTTCGAGTACACAAGAATATCGTCGATGAAGACTACCACTGACTTGTCCAACTGATCTTGGAACAAGCGGTTCATTAAGTCCATGAACTTAGCTGGTGCATTGGATAGACCAAACGGCATAACCGTAAACTCATAATGTCCATATCTGGTTCTGAATGCTGTCTTCTCAATGTCACTGTCACGGATGCAATCTGATGGTATCCGGATCGTAGATCTATCTTGGAGAATACTGATGCTCCTCTCAACTGATCAAATAAGTCGTCGATGCGTGGTAAAGGGTAACGGTTCTTCACCGTAACTGCATTCAGCTCTCGATAGTCAATACACAGGCGGAGACTACCGTCCTTCTTCTTCACGAAGAGGACCGGCGCTCCCCATGGTGAAACGCTAGGGCGGATAAATCCCTTGTCGAGTAGGTCTCTCAGCTGCTCCTTGAGCTCTGTCATCTCTGCTGGAGCCATACGATAGGGCGCCTTCGCAATTGGTCCGGGCCCGGAACCAAATCAATTTCAAACTCAACTTCCCGTGCTGGCGGCATGCCCGGCAGTTCCTTAGGAAATACATCAGGAAACTCCGACACTACCGGCACATCTGGGCTAAACTCTGGTCTCTCTCTATGTCCTGGACATAGCAGAGGTATACATCATTCCCTCGTCGTAGTTCACGATACATAGCCATGGCGGTGATGATCTGAGTCGAAGGCTCCCTGGCCTCTGGCGGTAAGATATAGTAACCCCAGATGGACTCCGAAGAAGCAGACGATGCTCGGCACACAGGATTCTGCCCTTGTACCGCTCCAACCAGTTCATCCCGACAATCACATCAAAACCAAGTCCGTCGAACTCTATCAAGTCGATCGGAAACTCTTCATCTCTGATTCGTACAACAACATCTCGGTGGTAGCGGGTACACCTGATCCGCTCTTTCGACGGGAGAGTGACTAGAAGTCTGGCATCTCATCACCGTCTAACCCCAGCCTCTTCGCAAATGATAGCGAAATAAATGTATGTGAGGCTCCGGAGTCGAACAAGATCGAAGCGTCCACGCCATTGACTGGAAAGGTACCGGTGAGGATTGTGCCGCTCTTGCCGGCTTCTGCCTCATTGCAGACACTCAGTATACCTCCCGTTCCGAGTGCACAGCCTAATTCATTGGCAAACTAATAAGTATTTGGTAACAACACGGTTTGATATACTTCAACAACTCCACTTTATTCATTAACACACTCTTCTTACATCATACGTTGGTTTACATTGTTGACATAACTAACACATATATACATCCTTACATACACTGGCTTAACACATTACATAATTATACAAGGCTTTAAAACTGTCTGAAGGTCAAATTCAAACGTCCGGGTTTCATGTGTGTGGCATTGATCACTGCCGATGGTGCGGTATTCAGTTTGATCTTCCTGATGCCATGATATAGCATCCTTGACTGCCCACCCATGATTATACATCTCCTGATTTCAACACTAACTTCTTTGCGAGATCAGCACGCTTCTGCTCGCCATATATAAACACTGCGGTATCACCAATGGACCAAGACACCACGGGTACTCCCTTACTTAGAGACTCGGGTGACTCGTCCTTATCTTGGTGTAAACCTAATCGTCCACCTTTCTGGTAGAAGTTCACAATACAAAATCCGCTTTAACACTTGGAATTGAATCCGTTTCAACTTGCTGAGCAATTCCCACGGCGTGGTTAACGACCGCAAGGAACTCCTCAGGTATCATCGGTACAGTTGCTCCATCTTCAGCTCGCACTTCTTGATATGTCTTGGTGTAAGGATTCCAGTCCTTACCCATGCACATCATCTTCAATTTCATTCTTGATCCACTCGGGTATTCGGGTGTGTAGAAACCTCCGGGTGTTGCTCCAAGTTCATTGCATCGTCTGATGATGTGGATTTGTGCTTCCGGTGTCAGGTATCCATTTAAGAGTATCATACCTGTTTGGATGACCTGACATTGCTCCATTGGAAAGTCGGTGATGTTGATGGTGGTTTCTTCAGGTTTGGTGTGGGTGGGATTGGATAACAATATTGAAGGCTCCTTTAAGTTTAGAATTATCTAATTAGGTGACTTTCACATTATACCTTATTCTTTACTCACATGGTAGTACTTTGACTCACTAACACACACATGCATGAAATGCGGTATGCAATCACTTATTTCACTCAACAGTTTAGGCGGTACCTGGTCTAGTAGAGGGCCCTGGCGCCTCAGACCGGTCCACCACATGCTCAGGGTGCCCCTTGGCCGACCCCTTCCCCTTCTGGGATCAGTGCTCCTCTGATCTGTGGGTGGCTGGTTAGCCGTCTTCGGGCCATCGATGGTCGCTGTGGCCTTACCCTTCCACTGCCCCTTGGGCTTGTTGACTCTGCTGTTGGGGTTCCGGTAACACTCATAGTCACGGTGACCCCACTTCTCGCAGTAGCGACACTGCACGTCATTTCCTTTGCAGTCCTTGCCGGGGTGGTCTCCGTTACACCACTTACAGTAGTAGTGGCGCTCCGGTCCAGAACCCGTGCTAGCTGCTATCACAGTACACAATCAATACTTACTTCATAGCTTAACAACATACACTTCAACTTGACACACATGGTTAAATAATTACCCTTAGGCGGGTAAGAGCGTAGGGGTTTCGCCGCGTATGCATATGTGAGCTTCAGTGGCTCCTCAGCTGTGGTGGTTGGGCTTGGCCCTTGTCACCCTGGTGCTGACTCTTCTGGGGCTGGGGATAAGGCTTCTTCTTCTTCTTTCCTCCCCCGTACCCCTGCGGACTCTGGCCCTCGCTCGTGGCCTTGCGCTTGTGCGCATTCTCCTCGTCCCTCAGACGGACGGTAATCTCAACCTTAGCAGCGGCATGATAGCACTCCTGGATTTAGGATGTCAGTCATGCCCCGCAAAACATACTCACAAACTCACATTAATACTCACTTATGGATTACACTTATTCACATCACACTGTATTCTAATTACCTGCAAGGTAGTATACTCAGCTGGCCCCATCCCGTAGCGAAGACGGTGGCTGAGACCGTTGTAGAAACGGTTTACCAACACCCGGTTCGAGTACCCCAGGTCCGGTAACAGGTGGATAAGGCCGGTGAAAGCGGTGTAGTAGTCATCACCGACATCTTATCCCCCTGCCTCAGACTATCCAGCTCCAGGCGCTTGGCCTCTTGTACATGCACAGGATAATACTTGGCTCGCAGCAGAGCCGTATACTCTCTCCAACCAAACTGAGGATCCGCCATCCGGTCCTCTCTCACAAGCTTCCACCAACTTTGTGCCGAACCCTTCAGGTAGTAAGCGGCAAGACGGACCTTGGCCCCAGCAGGCACATCCAAGGTCTCGTAGGCGGTCTCCAACTCGGAGATATACGCCTCCAGCTTACGTGGGTCGGTCTCCCCATGAAACGACGGGGTCTAAGATCTGCCAACGCCTTGACCCAGTTGGTCTCTCGTGGCGGTGGCGGTGGTGGTGGTTGAACTTCGGGCTGTTGCCCCTGCTGAATTGCAGCTACAAGTTGTGGGACCATCTGGGCTTGGCGGCCGCTACAGCATCGGCCATACTTGTGCCGTAGGGTTCTCTTCCTGGTTCCCTGTATCACCAATGCCGCGCCCGCGGCCTCGACCTCGTGGTCTACCTGACATCTGAATTCACACGAACATTCATTAGCATTGCGCTTGCACACTTATCGGTTCCAACGGTTGTAACGTTTTCCCGACAACATGGTATCTCCACACTTAGTTAGTGGTTAACCTTTCCGTAACTGCTCACTTAGGTAACTGTGGTTAGGTTTCCTAACTCGGTATATTCCTAAGCTCGGTATTCTAGTCACCAGAGCGATACTTCGCTCTAATACCACTTTTTGTAACACCCCTACTACGCACTTAACATTAAATGAAATCGCAGCGGAAAAAATAACTAAACAATAACTAAACGATTCGGTGCTACAACGCCGTCAACCACCCACGTGGTTAACAAGGTAGAATAAATACAAGTGTACCGGTCTGATGATCAGACTCCCGAGCATTAGGTACTAACATCCACACATATATATACATAACCAACATACCGAGTATTTAATACAACTGTCACTGTATACTGTACACATGATCTCCACTGTCAACTGTAACACGAACAGTACCAAAATATAACACCACGGGAGCACAGGCGCATCCCGGGCCCAACATCCAAAATAATCAAAAGTATGACATAGCCTCATCTACAACCACTCTGCTTCCTCGATCCTCATCCTGCAGTAAAAATATGGAGCCCCCGAGGGGGTCAGCAACCCTAGGCTGGTATGGTTAACGCGCAGCCCATCGGCTACCGGGATACGCACAACTAGGTCACGATGACATGGCATTCATTTTAACACATAACATACATATGGCATAGCAACATTATTGCATAGCACAACTTCACATACACAGTGGATACACTTCCCACAATAACAAACCAAGAAGGTTAAACAACATAATAAGCCTAGAGAATGGTTCACTCTCATGTTAAGCTCGTTACACACACTCATTACCATTCTGTTATTCGAACGAGTAACTTAAGTCACAGATGGTTCGGATATTGTGACCCGAACACACCACACAAACACATGTTCCCATTAAACCGATCATAAGTCAGAATAGGTAAGCTTTGGAGGAAGCTAGCGGGAGATCGAACGCCAAATAAAGGAGAACAATCTTAACAACATAAGAGTCGAATCTGATACAGATATCTACTCTTAAACTTACATGCATGACCGGACAACCGGATTCCTCACTCCCTAGTTAGCGCTTGTTAGAAGTTCAATCAGTGGAACTTAACAAACAGTTCACAAACAGTGGTAAGTCATGTTAGACACACACGAGGGAATGAGTCACGTCATTACATCACAATAATATGAACAACTGTAAACTCATTACATGATTAAGTCTTATAACGTCATAAACATGCAGAAAACAACAACACACAAGCCGGTGTAAACCGGTAGGCAACAGACTGCAAGAAAACCATACATTGGTCCTTGCTTCGACTTGTTTCCACGTTTGAAGAATCCTATACACATTTAGTAACGTCGGTTAATTAATGTACTAATCCATTGTTAACTTTTACTTCACTTAACTAGTTTTTTATTCACACTTTGTTATCTTCTCACCTTTTAAATTGTCATTATTACACTCCTAACATGCCTTATATAACTTTATAACATCATTACTAACTAATCCCCATCATTAGACATCATTATCTAACCTTAAACTAACTTTTTAAAGTGGTCCGGACTTGGTCCCCAACTAAGGTCCCGACCCTACACTTAACAAAACCCTCGGCCTGTTTTAATGGGGTGGTCCGGGACTTCTTACGGGTCCTAGGTCCGGACCAATTAGGCAAATTCTCTCGGGGGTAAATCAGGGGTGGTCCCGTACTTCTTACATATCCTAAGTACCGGACCAAGGCTGTGTAAGAATCCTCGGCCTTTTAAAATGCATGGCCCGGGACATCATCCACGACCTAAGTCCCGGACCACTGCTACAGATTTACATTTTGAACATTTTCTAAGTCTTGTTGCAATGGTTCTCCTTACCCATTAAATGTATAAACTTCCCAAATGATCTTAGGTATATTCTAATGCCAAAATATCATCTTAAACACACCTAGTTCCTTGTATAACTTGTTACTAGATTTTCTCTTAAAATTCACCAACACTTGTAACATTTCTTACAAGGTTTCTAAATGGTGTTTCTCACCTATGATAATCACTATCCCAAAATGCTTTCTCCCTCCATAACATCATCTCCCAAGCATCTTTCTTCCTAACCAAACTCCTTGAACATCTTTACAAGTTTATAGCCCCTCCATGCAACCAATCACTTCTTCCTTATTCACCAACATTACACAAGTCCTAAACACAATCTCACCATGATCTTGAAGTATCCCAAAACCCTCATTTGCACTCTAAATCCTCTAAAACATTGCCTAAGTCCTTTTTACATCTTAGAATATTTAATACCCCGGACCTAAATGGTGATTTAATTACTCTAATAAAATTATTAGGGCCTAATGGTGCCTAAAGAGTATTGGTAAGTGAATAAAACCAAAAGTAAAGAGAAAACGCTTGAAAAGCGAAAAACGCTAAAATGCGTATTAAATGAAAATAAGAGATATATGATCTCGAGAGGGTCTGAGATGGATTCCTAAGGCTTAGTTAGGCCTAATAAGTATACGGGAATGATTCCCGAAGAAAACGGATCCAAATAATGGATTTAAAACGCTAACGGAGTTTTAAAGCACGTTTTTCGAGAAACCCGAAAACGTGACTTTAAGTGGTCAAACGGACCCGTAAAAATTATAGTTGATTAAATAACTATAATTAAGTATTAATGGAAGCATAATAACCATTAAAATTAATTAAACGAGAAAATTCCGCAAACGGACCCGGTAAATGAATAGTGACTAAACCGGGAGACGAAACGCGTTAAATTCGAAAAGACGAAAACGACCCGGGCTATTAATTAATGTGGGCCGTTTTAATTAATATGTATACACTTATTAATAGCTACTAGCTATTAAGTAATAAGAGGACAAATAAGTAATAAAGCAAATAGTATAAAGTAAAAAGTGAAATAAAAAAACATACCACTCACCTTATATTCTTCATTCACGATTCACTCCAAAGCTTTGCAACTTCTCCTTCTTCCTCTGTACGTGCGATTCCACACAGCCAACACCTCCATCTTCAATCTCCTCTAGCTTGCTCATTTCTCCACCGAATCGCACAAAAATTGTACCGTTAGATTCGTATCGTCGAGGGCTACGTTTTCCACCCCTCAAAGTTTCGATTCCTCCACCTTCATCTCCATTGACGTTGGAGCTTTTGAAGTTTGAAGAGTTGATTTCAACCCTTCTTCTCTTCCTTAATGCCTTGAGGTATTAATAAGTAAGTATTGAGATCATTTCAAGCTTGTTCTTCCATTTGTGAGATTATTTCTCTCACGTTGAAAACCCTCCTCATTTCAGCCGGTCCGCACGTTTTTATGGGGGTTTGGAAACTGCTCCATTTGATTGTCAACTACTCATTTGGGTTCTCTAAGGTAAAATCTAGATTTAAGTTTGAAAACTAGCACTTAATATATACATTAGGTTTTGTGGAGGAAAAATAAATTGATGGTTGAATGTTGTAATGGGCGGTGGTTGTAGTTGGCAATCAATAGCCCTTGTGTGGTGAGGAAAACAAGAAGAGAAAGGGGGAGCAAGAGAAAAAGAGGGAGGAGAAAGAAACACAGAAAACAAACAAGGTAAAAAACTCACCTTGAGTTAGTTTATCTTCTTGCAAAACAGATTTTTGTAAGTGGTGTGGATGACCTTGTATTATTGTAGTTGAGATACTACAATTTAATGATGAATGAAGCTGTTTAATGTTGCTTGAGTGTGGGAATTAAGCTTGAGTCTAAACTAATACTTATGTGTGAACAAGTGGGAAAATTAATGTAGTTGTTGATGCTTGATGAAACAGGAGTGAAGATTGTGTTGTGTGGGCTGATTTGATTGTGGTGAGAATGCTAAGAAAGTAGCCAAGTGCTGTCAAAAAATTGGTTAGGAGATTTTGGACTTAAGTGCTTATTATAAGGATGGAATTAGGTGTTAAAGAGTTGTTAAGTGAGTGGTAAATGATTTGGAAACCAAAACTAGGAGAAGTGTGTATGAGGAGTAGAAATAATGTCATCTGAGTGCTAGGAATGGCATTAGTGAAGGAGGTTTGAATGGTAAAAGAGGGTACCAAAATCTGTTACAACTTAGAAGAACAAGAGAACTAGTTATGATATATAAGTGATTTTGAGGAAGAATTTGAGTAAGGGTTTAACCCATGATTTGAAGTGGTTTAGAGCATGTTTTAAGGTGATAAACATGTAGGAATCTTGTGGAAAGATTAGGGAAAGATTGGGTGTGGATTAAGGATTGAATTGGGGTTGAAAAATGATGTATGTTGCAGGTTTTAGCAGGGTCCGGGACCTAGTCCATGGACAGGACCCGGACCACCCCTATTTTTATGTCGAGAGTGCACATACATGTTGGTCCGGGACTTGGGATAGGGACAAGGTCCCGGACCATAGCAAAAATTGAGCCGAGAGTTGTATCTTCAGTTGGTCCGGACTTAGGGTAAGGACCAAGTCCCGGACCACCCCCAGAATTGCCCCGTGAGTGTTTTAAAGGTTGCTAATGATGGGGGTTTGAATGCTAATGATGTTATAAGATGTTAAGGCCTTTTTTGTGACATGTAAAGGCCCTAAGGAGTGTAAGAAAGTGTTAGAAGAGAGTGAGAAATGAGAACTCAAATTAACAAAGTAAAACCGAGATAACGGGACAACGGGTAACTACGGAGTAACATTTAATTATGTACCGTATGATCTTAGTATTAACAATAATGCTTGAAACACATTATCAGAGAGTCGTGCGTGATCCGAGCATGGTGAATGACACGGTAAAAGTGAAACCCCCGTGAAGGTATGATTTTCTCATGCCCCGTATGCTAACCGAGTTACTCTGATTTGTGTGTTTGTGTGCCGGCTTAATCAAGATTAAAGCATGAAAATAACCCTTGTTTGATTATGCATGCATTGTTGTATGTTGAATGAGCTAACATACTTGTATGCCGGTGTGGTCTAACTTGTGCATAGACCGACTCTTATGAGTATTGATTGACTAGAAACCCTTGAACGGGTAGTCACATAACCAATGGTATTATGCAAACACACACAAGCTATCGATTCAAGTATAACGATAACACAAACATATGAACTCCCTAAAATGCGAGGAGATGTACGGTTGAGTATATACCCGATAACGGTTAGAGAACCTTAGTGAAACAATCCACGAAAAAAATGTGAGTGGAGAGATAAATGACCTCCATCGAGAGGATTGAAGTTAGTCCAATAATGTAAACATATAAGAAAGGTAAAAGAGACCTAAGGGACTATGTGACTCCCTTGAGATACGGTCGACCTCTATATGAGGATTTTACCCGGTATAAGAAAATATCCGAATGTACAAGCATATGATTGTGAGGGTAACCTTAAACCTAAGATTACCCGAATTTAAGTAAAGTTCCCAAAGTCATTAGAAACATCGAGAATGATGCTTCTAGACTAATATACATGATATTACTATAACTCCGGAGAGGGTGTATGGGAAACGAGAGTAGTCCGAGAGTCGTCGGACTAAGTAAAGAGATAGGAACTAAGAGAGAGTTCCGTGAGCTAGTTAACCTTCCCCACCATGCTAACCCAGAGTAGGGTCGAAACCGGGGAGTAAGACTACGCTAGAGAGCCATGAGTTTTGGCTTAAGTATGTAAAGAAATAAAAGCGTGACGTAGGAGACCTGTAGTGTCTCGAGAATCTACAAGAGCTTGAGTATGAATAACCCAAGAGTGTGGGTGAGATAATGAGTATAAATAACCGAGAGAAAGGGGTGAGAATATGTATGAGTAACCCGAGAGAATGGTAAGTATAAGAATGAGTAGCCCAAGAGAATGGGTGTGTATACGAATAAGTACCCGAGAGAGCGGGTGAGGTATTGAATAAGTAAACAAGGCATAGTGAGGAATAACCCTCAATGCCTAAGAGTAACCAGTTACCACTAACAACATTGTTATGTTAGTTAGGAATCGTGTTCCATGATTGGATGTAGATTCCTTGTGTGATATACATATATATTGTATTGCCATGATGCATGTTGTTTGATTAAATGAACTCCATGTATATCCGACCCAAGTAGTCGGTAACCGGGTACACGCGGATATGCGTACCGCGGTTAGCACGCGGTATATGCGAATTTCATGCGCAGCGTAAGCTGACCCCCTAGGGGGAACGTTTTTAGTGTGCAGGTACTTGAAGCTGACCACCGTTCGAGAGAGTAGGACGGGGACTGCTGTGAGCATGGGTAGTTAGATTGTAATTACTTATGCGTTTGAACGAGGTGTAAGCCGAGTATGTTATCGGCATCCGTATATTGTAGACTCGGTATAGTAGAGATATGAATTGAGTATTGTATTGTATGTAGTACTCGGTTGTTCCAGTTCATCAGACCGTTACGGTGTGTAAGAAAGGCCTGGTTAGCCACATGGGTGGCTAACGGCGTTGTTTCACCCCTCGTTGTAATTAGAGTTCCGCTGCGTGAGTAGGAGTAATTAGTAACGGTTTAAGAGGTAATGACGAGGTTAACGTTGGGGTGTTACATTATCCCTTGATCAAACCAGAACTCACAGAACCCCAAGCAATCAAAAAACCTATCCATCTTTAGCCCCTCGTTTTGAAGCTCCCGACCCTTGAAATTCCATCAACACTCCATTAAATTCACCACATAAACACATCTTGCAATCTCTCTTGCTACTACAATCATCAAAACAACCTCAAACCACCACAAAAACGTGAAGAACACCACTAATCTCCAAGGTCAGAAAGCTGGTCTTGTACCCAAACCGGAATCGACTCCAGTGAAGCACCAAAAGACTCTCAACGTGAAGAACCCATCCAATCCCGAGAGCAAAACAAGTTGGAATCCTAATTTCCTAACTCCCCATGGCTTGGTTAACCTTGTGTCAAAATTTGAGTTCGAACCGACTTCTTTCAGCTTCTAAATTGTCATTTCCTTTCGTTTTGCCTAATAACTTGTTTGCAAAGTTTCGTGTTAAATTCGAATTCAAACTGAACTCTTTTGATTACTAACATGTTGGAATCTTTCAGGCTACGCGCCCATACTTTTTTAGCCGAAGACACCACTGGGAACTACCAAAAAGCCGCCGTTCATGGCAAGTCCGAGCCTACGGACAGCCTGCCCGGGGTCCCGGATGGCCTGTCCGTGGCCTCGGACACCCTAAGTTGGCGGTGAGATTTTAAATTATCAAAAGTTAGGGTTTTATAAAGCATGTCCGGGCCCACGGACTTCCTGTTCGTGGCCCTGGACTTTTCAAAATTGCATTTCTCGTTATTTTGATCTTTCTAACTATTTAGGTTAGTTAGGGTCCGTGGTTTCGGACGTTAGATCTGTGGCCACGGACGAAATTAAAATTTGACTTAATTCTGCCCCCCGAAACTCTAGTTTAGGTAATTTGAACTCTCACTTTAATTTTCAATCAAAAAACGTTAAAAATGCAAAAAAAAATCAGAAGTTCGCGCACTTAGGTTAAAATGACTCGTAATAAGCCGTAAATAAAGTAAGTAGAGGAAAAACGACTTCAAGGGGTAATGAAAGTAATTTGAACCCTAAATAAGTTGAATACCAAGCCCTCAAACCCAAACTCTCATTTCCTAATTTAATCTAGGTTAAGATTAGGTGGCGACTCTTAATAGGTACTAGTGAGCTAACTTTGGACTTAGTAATTAATGTTTTATGACATAGTTATTAAGTTTAGGTTATAAGTGGACCTAGAACCTGATCATACCCTAATAAGCTCGAATCAATAAAAGGGTAGTGGTTCAAAAATCGAGGCTCACAGAATGACGCCTCTGCTGGGGACAAATTCTTAATATTAACTTGCTTTCAATTTTAAGAAAGAGTGCTTAACTCGAAAATTGTTTGTTTACGGCTTTTATTACATTGTTTGTTTACTTTCATGTGCAATTTAACTCCTGTACTTTTGTATCATATGAGAGCGAGGGTCCACGCAAACCGATTTCACTCGGGACCCGCCTTAGGCGTCCCCTGCCAGGACTCACACCTTTTACGGTAATAATTTTTTTTTATAAAAAAATAAAATTTATGACACGATGTCATTACATGTTTACACCGTTAATATGATTTAAAAAAAAATTATACGGCGGTGATGTAATTTTATATTGAGAAGACCAACCTCGTTATTTATTTTATTTAGTTAGTTCAATTGTAAGGAGATTTGAGCCAAATCGGATCAGTTCTTGATTTATGTTGACACTCACCCAACTTGGTTCTCATTCGTCACATGGAAAGAGACGACATTCGCACAAGCAATTCCGTCGAAATTCAAACCCCACTTCTCCAGGCAACCCAATCCCAGAATTACAACTGCTAAGTGATGATGAGGAAAACAGCCATCTCGACAATGCCCTCCAGAGGCTGGAGTTCTTCCTCGCCCTATTGGGATTCCGCCAAACGTCGATTCTGAGTTGTGGGATCTCATGGCTTGTGTTTTCGCTTGTGTGTATTGTGATTCCGGTTATACTTCTGGAGCTGAGCTACTGCGCTGGTTGTGAGAAGTGCCAAATCAAAGAGTTCGAGTTTGATTGCTTGGCTTCACAAGCTTGTTTAGGTGCGGTTTCCTCACTCTGTTTGGCTCATAATGTGAAGAAATATGGTATACGCAAATTCTTGTTCGTTGATCAGAATAGCGGACATACGTCCCGCTTCATGGGCCAGTACATACTGAGGATTCGGGTCAGCTTTTGTCGATTTCAATTTAATACACGTTTCCGTCGATATCCTCATTTTTTAATATCTTCCTTATTTCACAAGACCCTCTTTTAAAATTGTTTCCTTGCCAGAAATTCTATGCAATGCTTGTACTTTGGCTTCTACCTTGCTTGATTCTAAAGGCTACTCGCGAGATCGCACGCATTAGCTATGCTTAGGATGAATCATGGTGGATATCTGGTGCCATTGTACTAGCTGTGGTTGTATCCTGGACTTACTTGAACACAATCTCTCTAGCAGGATGCCTTCTGTTCCACTTGGTTTGCTGTTTGCAGGTCATACACTTTGATGATTATTGTAAATGTTTGGAGATAGAAACGGATCCCCTGATCTTGATGGAGGAGCACATGCGCTTGAGGCAAAATCTTTCAAAAATCAGCCATAAATTTCGGATCTATCTTCTGCTGGTTTTGCTAGTGGTCACTGCTAGCCAGTTGGTAACACTGCTTCAGATCACTAGATTTAGTGGAAATATTACTTTATTGAATGGCGGTGATTTTGCTGTAAGCAAATCCATCCCCTTACTTCTATCTTGTCTAATGATTTTTGTTCTGGTGCAAATAATTGTAGTTCTTGCACTGCATTTGAAATTCTCCAGTTCTGATCACAACTCTGGTTTTGTGAACGACATGGGCTTTCCAGATGACTTCTGTTGTACAAGTGTGTGGGTATAATCCTTTGCCTGCACGGTGCTACTAAAATCTCTCACCGGGCTCAAAATGTTGGTTCAGTTGCAAGCAAATGGCATGCTCTTCAGGCTCACCGTTCCTCTGGAATTTTTCCACAATCAAAAAGACCGAATCGTGTGAACAATCTGGAAACGTCCAATGCCATGACCTCTCATTCTAGATTACTGAATAGCGCGAACGATCTAGAATCTTCCAGTCAGGCGTCACCACATTCTTTTAGTTCAGAAAATATGGGCAATCTAGAAATCTCTAACCTTGCGGGGGGCCGGATCCTAACCTTTTGTAACTCTGAAAGTGATATTGAATCATTGGATGCTTTGTGGATGGTGACCAGGACAGAACTTGTGTCCCTTGTAGCATCATACCATAAGAATGAGTCATTTGGTAAGCCAGTCCCAATCCCATGGTAAATTTTAAAAAAATAAATACAATGGCTAGTACTTGTGTCGAATTCTCATACCAAGGATATCTTACATCATTGGTCTTGAAATGCAGTGATGTATTTGCATTCGAACCCTGGAGGCATAACCATCTATGGATGGACGGTTGACAGGACACTGATTTGCACAATCTTCTTTATTGAGCTCTCATTGGTTCTCTTCCTCCTTGGCAACACCACGGTTGTGTAGACAAATTCCTCATCTTCAATTTCGTATAAGGTTGGTACCTAAAACCCAGATGAAAAAAAAAGTTTCATTCTTTTGAACTGTATATATCTCCGGAGCATCTTGAGGTGTACATAATAAGTCCTATGTTAGCATATAGCTTAACTTAACATTGTATTTTTCATGGTGATTGAAACACCCTGGAAATCCTAGTTACAATATACCTTCCTTGTTATTTTATGTGTGTATGTGTTTACGTGAATTGATATAAGTAAATACAAATGAAAATTGTAGACCTGTATACATGTATTATAACAGCTATAGATACCGACTGTAATTTTTACAGTGACATGTTGAGTTTATATTACCGGCTGTAAATGTACATAGTTAGCCATCATTATCACAAGTATATATATATATATATATATGTATACATTGCCTACTAAACCGTTTATATATATGTATGTATAGCTTACTAAATCGCTTATATATATATATACATTGCTTACTAAATCGTTTATACATATATGTATATGTTGCTTGCTAAATCGCATATATAAATATGTGTACAAATCGCTTATGTGCATATATACGTTGCTAAGTTAAATCAGTTATGAATATCATTGATTAAGTATATGTATATAACTTGCATAGTTATTTTTAGTCCTATCCATTATTATTATATCCTAGCTTATTGGTAAAAGTGACCGACTGTAATATTAAAACGTGTCATTTTTCAGTGACATGTTAAATTTATATTATTGACTGTAATGTAAAATGTGTCATTGTTACAGTGACATGTTAAATTTATATTACCGACTGTGATATTTAAATGCGTCACTGTTACAATAACAAGCTAAGTTTATGTTACCTAGCTAGTTTATTATCAATGTTACCAATTTATATATATTACCAACCTAGTCTTATATACTATATATATTAGTTGTTTTGTATTCTTGTAATCATTAATACCTTAAGTCATCTTATCCTATATTGTCCATCATCAGCTGAATATTGCCAACTCTGTTATAAGTATTCGTTTTATATTATATATACCTGTACAATTACAAATAAGTAACATGTTTTTAGCCATGGTTACCGATTTAACATGTTACAAGATTAGTTATTTTATCTTCTATAATCATTACCCATCATTATATTAGTATTTATCAGCCTATATAACTAACCGACCTCCTTAGCTTGGTCATGAGGTTAGTAGTTTTAATTTTATACAGCAGCAAATTAATGTTTCAGCCATGGTGTAAACCAGTTACAATGAATAGCAATTAGTTAAATTGTCTTTCTGTAATTATTACCATGACATGTTTAATCTTTATCGCCTGAGGGTAGCCGATTATCGTGCTGAGTCATAAGAATAGATGGCCTCATTTAATACAGCCAACTGATGCAGCCAATAGAAATGAAACAACAGCAATAGTAGGTGACATCTTATTACTGTAACACGTATTGTGGCTGGATGGAGAATCATCCTCCCATTTCTTGAAGCTGATGTTGGTAAAGTAATCCTCCCCACAATTGAAACTCCACTTCTCGCCATTCTTGGACAAGAGCACAGCAACAACACATCAAGTGTGAGAGGAAGTCATCAAATCCGCCTCCAGTTATGTTGAGCTTCTTTCGCAACTTGGTCCTGACACAGCAAGTGTAGCAGCAGCAAGACAGTACTAAAGAGTATGCAAGCAGTTCACTGCAAGCGTCCCCTGAGGATAATGACTGGAGATACCTTGTAGTCACTGCGTTTTTAGTTAGACCTACCAGCTCCAGGTTCAGTGTCTGTTTTGTTATTGTGCTTCATCTGATGCAACTCTTTCGCTGCGTGCACTTGTTTTACCGTGTCGGTATTGGTTTGAGGTTGCGCAGTTAGCTCCGTTGTCGTCGCCTGTTCTGGCTTTATGTCATGCTATATTTCTTGTACATGGTCTTGGTGAAGGCTCATCTGGTAATATGCAGAACAAGAACATATATATCGCCATAAGCGGCTCAACTGATGGATGTATTGCCTTTTGGGATTTGACTGAGATGGTAGAAGATCTTGTGCATCGTTTATCTGCTCTTCAATTGGAAAATAACGTTGAGTTTCAAAAGCGTCCTTGAACTGGAAGAGGAAGCCAAGGAGGGCGTTGGTGGAGGTCTGTAAACAATGATGTTGCAGCCGTCAAGAAACCTGACAGTAGGTAGTAGGAGAAGATAACTGGAAGAAAACTAACAAGAAGGAAGAGGAGAGTACAAACCATGAACTAGTGCTGGATTATGGCTGCTGTTGCTGAATTTGTGTGCGCCATCTTCGGGAGTGGAATTCAAGTCCAGGAGCTAGGAGAATTCAGGAGCAGGAAGAATGATAATTTATCTGTAGAAATCAAGAGAAAACAGCCGGAGGTGAGCTAGAAGAAAATAACAGAAGCTAGTGCAAACCGATAGCAAGTGTTGCTGTTACTGGAATTCTACTGCTGCTGTGTTGTTGTTGGCGTCAGTTTTGGGAAAGGAAATCCTCTCCTGCCTCTTGTCTCACGTAACACCTAGGTAGAAGAAGGAAAGCTGGAGCAAATTTACAACAATGAAGAAGAGGGAATTACCGGGAAGAAGAGAGTGTCGTTGCTGCTGTCTTGCGCAAGGGAACAAGGAGATGGAAATCTACTTGCCGATATTACAAGTTGTTAACGCCAGCCATTCTCTTTCTTACATGATCTTCTTTCTCCTGTCCTCTTCTTCACTCACGTGGAATTCCAAGTAGCTGAAGCAATAAAAAAAACACAAGTGATGTGGTGCAAAGCGAGAGCAAGGTGAACAAAGTGCTGGAATTGGCTGCTGTGTGCGCAAGTTTTAGGAGGGTAATACAACTCCAAGAGCTTGAAGAACTTAGGGAGAAGAAGAGAGAACCAATTACCTATAGGAATCGTAGAGAGTTCAGCAAGAAAATGACAAGAGGAAACAAGATAACTACCTTGAACAACAAGCTTTTAAAATTTGATTTTCCATGCTGCTGTTTTGCGGTTTTAAATGGGATTGATTTCTCATTGTCTTTCCTTGGTTGAATAAACCTGTAACTCACATGTACAACCAAGATGTAAAAAAAAATAGAAGGATGAGATCGAGAGAGGAAGTTCACGAGTGTGTGTATTTTAAAATTTACACGTAATGCACATCCAATTCAGCATTTCAGGAAGCACGTCATTACTCACCACTCCGAAAAAAGTAACGAATACTACTGGTAAGTTGATACTAAAAGGGCACTGTTTTGTAACTACTTGACAGCCGCAACAATAGCTGCTCGGGCACTGGTAAAGGAAGCAATAAGTGATCCGAGCTGTAACTTGTCATTGCATCCAAAACTAAGTCTATTTATATATATATATATATATATATATATATATATATATATAATAAATGTCGTAGCATAGAATAGGTATTGAAATTTGAGTTGTTCGGTCCAGCACATTAGTTGCTGCTTAACTAGGAGGTAATAGCATGTAATACGTGTTATGAATTTGGTCCACCACCGATAGTTAATGGGGTGGGGATATGAACTATCTCTGTGAGTAACTTGCTTGATTCAAGGGAGGCTGTAATTATAGTGGAGAGTTGGTCAGGTTAGGTGTGGAAGTTGTCTACTATATTTACTCAGAGTAATGACAAGTTAAATATGTAAGGGTAGGAAGAGGTAACAGTAATAAGTCTTCTTTTTGGTTGTTTATAACAACCGACTTTGTGTGTGCAACGTGCTGGTTAACTATTGTGTCTAGCCTTATCAATTTTTCAAAAAAAAAAATTAAAGTAATGTAATCCTGCTCATCCAACTCCAAGATTTCTCCTCTCCATTGAACGCTTTGAAAATCCTTGCCCGTCTTCAGTTCAGGCGCTGTCCATTTGGTAACAACCGGTATTAGCCAATCGGTAATTGAAATAATGTTGTTCTATTGCTTTGCTGTCCAGGTTGGAGCCGGTGGTAAGTGGGACAAGTTTCCCAAGCTATAGTAGTGACCCGATTAACATACACATAAAAGTAATAATTGTTACCATAAGAATATACAATTGTCGTAAGTTAGCATATGTATTTGAACTTGAATTGTTTCTGTCCAGCACGTTAGTTGCTATTTAACTAGGGGGTAGTAGCATGTATTACTTGTACATGAGGGTAGGGAATGCTAATTAAATCTCTAGGCAAGTTATTAAGGAACCATTGTTAACCGTGACAGTCAATGTTATCGTTTTGTGCAGTCAAGTGCGGTAATATTTTGTGGGTTGAAATCTTTGTGTATTTGAGATCAATGAGGTTTAAGTATCTTATAATGAGCTAGGAGAATAATTATATTGATTATATCTAGTTAAATTACCAAGATATGCTAAGTTGTACAAAACTGTACAAAATGTAAAAGTTATTGTTGTTGTGTTGTAACCGAAATGAATGGTGATGGTGGGAATTGTTTCTTCTGAATTTAGTGAATAAATGAGGTTCATATAGTCTAAATAAGGTTATGTGACCGCTTAGCTAAGGTAAACTAAGTTAGACGATATGATTATACAAATTGTAAAATGGAAAATTGTTAAAGTACAAGATTGTTGTTAGATAACAATGGATGATTTAGTTGCTGTTTGGATCAGTAGCTTCGACATGGGTTATCCTTGATTAAAAGTGGTTTATTAAAATATATTAGGTGAGTATAAGAGGTGAGAAAGAGTGGCTAAAACCTTAGGTAAATCACCTAAGTAATTGATTGTAAGTTGTCATTGTTGTTGTTTATACAGTCAAGTGTGGGTGTTATGCCCCAGATTTTTTTTATTTTCTTTCTGATTCGCAAAGGGAGTTTGTGGTATTTTGTAATCTTATATTAGATTGTCTATGACATTCTTTAATGTTATTATGTCAGCTTGAGGAAGGAGGGTTACAATTGTCTTATTCCCTTTTGTTATTTATTAATTTCTTTAGGGAGAGATTTATTAAACTATTTCCTAACTCTCCTCTCTCAAATTTCTAATTCTCGTTCTATTATTTCCCTTCCTTCATCTCTCTCATCGACAGTTCTGTTGCTCATTCTCTACGCGTTCAAGTTCTCCTCCCTTTGCTCATTCCCTTCTTTAATTTCTTTCAATTGTAATCGCTACAGGTCTGTAGATGGAATTCTGTTCATCTGTCAGTCGTCTGTCAGGTTTGGTTTGTAAATTCCGGTTCTCTTCTCCGTTGAGTTTTCGTTTCTCTTTTCTAATTCTGATTTTTTATTTTGGGAGCGGTTTAATTCGAGGGATTGTCATTCGATTGGATTCGGGAAGGCGATTCGTAGAGTCCACAGAGATGGCTTAGCTACGGATGTGAGGTAGGTGGTAGATGGATTCGGTTGTGTGCGTTCACCCACGGGGGTTTTGGTTCCGTTGTTTTCCGTATATGTTTGTTGGTTTCTGATTTGTGGTAATTTTGTGTGTGTTCCGGATTTGCGTTTTGATGCGTTACAACCCCGTGGGATTCGTATTTGTTTTGCGTATTTTGATATGTAAGTATATTTTGACAATGGTGAATCTACCTCTGTGATTCCCTTCTGTTTTGTGAACTCTGAGTGCTTTCGGTTTAAGAGTTTCGATTCTGCAAATCAAATCATTTGATTGACTTCGTGTGTGTGTTTTATTCTGTCTGTGTTACTGCTGTTCAATGGCTTAAACCCCCAAGATTGTTTTCTGAAAGTGTGTGTCGATTTGGGACTGTTTTGTTGCTTCAGTTCGTGTTAATTTCGCTTCTGTATACTGATTTCTACGACTTGTCCGAACTTCAGTCCGAACTTTGAAGTTCGGACAAGCCTCTGTTGCGTTTTTATTTTTCGAGTTTTGGAGGTGTCCGAACTTCAGTCCGAACTTTGAAGTTCGGACACCCCTGTTTTTCTGAAAATAACCGAGCTTCGAAGCTCGGACTTCACCTCGTAACTTTTCCGAAAAACATGTCCGAACTTTGGTCCGAACTTCGAAGTTCGGACATCATGATTTCCTCTCTGTTTTGAGTCTGCGCTTGTGTCCGAGCTTCGAAGCTAGGACACAAGTTCGGACTGCTCTCTGTTTTGACCATAACTTCTTCGTTTGAGCTCCGTTTTGAGTGCCGTTTGCGGCGTTGGATTCCTCCTTTCGAGTACTATCTGTTGTGACATGTTTTGGCACGTGTTTAAATACGTTCTGATTTGAAAGTCCTTGATAAGCCTTTAAACTCTGATTTACTCTGAAAGTGAGTTTCAACCTCTGACTTCGGTTTAACTTCCGTATTTACTAGTCGGGTACGACATCTGTTTTGCTAAGGCTTTCCGTTGGTAAGCTCCTTCTCTGATTTTGCTAAGCTTTCGCTTTCTGTTCTGATCTGGTTAAGACTTCCGCTCTGCTCTGTATTAAGCTTCGATCTGTTTGGATTAAGCCTCTGTTTTGGGACCTAGTTACTCTGCTTCTGAGCCGTGAATGGCTGGGTCGAGCTATTCCGTGGTATACCATGTAGATGTCATTCTGAGTGTGGGTCATGCCCAATCTGTTCTGCGGGGTTGACGAACCCTTTGGCCTTCGGGTCATTTCTGCGTTGTCGAGGGATCTGTTAGATCCATGGGTCTTCGACCTTTCTGAGTGTTATGCTTGGTGCTAGTGTCCCACTTCTGATTGTTAAGAGTTATGTTTTCTGTTAGCTTTGACTGTTTCTGATTTCTGACAGAGTGCTATGTGCTTTCTGTCTTCTGAAAGCCTTTGGTTTACTAAGTGATCTGCTTCTGTCTGCTCTGTCTGTTTTCAAACGTCGACGAACTGCTGTGTGCTTTCTGTCTACTGAGTATTTCTGCTTTATAAGCGCTCTGCTTCGTCTTCTCTGTCTGTATTTGGTTTGAGACGGTCTGCTATGTGCTTACCGTCAGTTGTTAAACTTCTGATTTCGTCAAGCTTTTTGCTTCAGTTTACCTTCTGTTATTGAGTATCTATTTTGGACACTGCTTAGCCCCTTCTGTTTAGACTTCTGACTATTTGAAAGACTTCGGTTTGACTCTGATTTGTTCTGGCTAAGCACCTTCGCATACATCGGTATATATGTATGTTCAGATTATGTTTTGAGCGTGCTCAGCTGATGAAGTTTATCACCTGCTGAGCAATAGTTTGGCTCACCCCTATCTCCGTTTGATTTGCAGGTTTTAGTTCGTGCTTGGAGATTCAGCTTTTCCTTTTCGTTTGGCATTTGAGTTTTGTATTCAGCTTGTTTGGCCATGGTGCCCAGTTGTATTTAGATTATGCTTTGTATTTCAGTTTGGCTTCCGCCTGTGTATTGTAAAGACATGTTGTAATCGTTTATTTGATCAATATATGAGTTTCAGTTCTGTTTTGGGAATTCGTTAGTGTAGCCTTGCGTGTCTTAGGTAATAAGCGCGCGGCGTGTAACGGTCTCTCAACCAGGGTGGTTTTGGGGTCGTTACAGTGGGAATGTTTATAAGAGTTGGTTTTCTGTGTATTAGAGATTAATTAAGTTTATATTGATTATAAGAAGCTGGTTGATAGCTTGGTTCAAGTGAACCTTAGTGAAAATTACTTGGATGCACATAAGTGCACAAATTGCTACAACGGTAAATTGTGTACGTTGTTTTGGTGTTATTTCTATCCAGCAATTGCTATGTCTGATTATATTGATCTTGGTGATGCTATAACTTGTGCTATACTGATAAGGAAGTGTGGGGTGAGGCAAGGAAGTGCCTACCCATTTGTTAAAGTGATTGTTGATTAGTTACCGTAGAAATCGACTGTAAATATGGTAATTGTTCATCATTGCTGTTATATTTGACCCCGGAGGGTGTGTTTGTGTGTGGATTGATTTTCTTGTGTCATAAAGACCATTGTGGTTTATATTGGTTGAGTGAAGCTAGATGAATACCTGGCTTGATGAATTTGGTGTTTCTGTTAAGATATACTTAAATGTACAGGTGTTTACCGTGGATAATAATGTTTACTGTTGTGATGCTATTTCTATCCAGCGGTTACTATGGTGCTTATATTGACTTTATGTGTTGATTTATCTTATGTTTATGGATATGGAAATGAGGTGTAAGGCAAGGTTGTGCCTAAGCTAAGTGGTAACGTGTTTATGAAATATTACTCCTACCAATGTATTGGAGTTTACTGAGACTGCCCCTACCAATGTATTGGGGTCTTTTATTATTCGCTCCTACCAATGTATTGGAGCTAAGCCATCATGATCTACTCTATGGACTGATGATTCATAGGGGTGTGCACACTTAAGGACATGGGGTGAGGTGAAGAAAAATTATCCGAGGGGTCGAGAGTGTTAGTGCTCTATGTCGAAAGATCGATTGCCCGAGGACATGTGTAAATTGTATCATGGTGTTGAATGTTATGATAAGTGTGAAACATATAGGCTTTTTAGGGTTTAAATACCTTATAATTTGTAACAATTCAGGCAATGTTTCCCACTTATTATGTGTTTTTCCTAAGATTGATGTTTTGATAAGAACTGATGTATTTATATGCTAAATATAGGGAAAACCCAGGAAATGAAGATTTTACATCATAAGGATTACAACGCAACAAACGGGGAACAAATCAGGAGAAGAGACAAAAATTGGTCATGTCCGGATCGGTTTGGCCGGACTCAAACCCGGACGTCTCTTGTCCGGATCAGTTTCCCCGGACACAGAGTCTGACGTGACCTAAAATCCAGATCTGAGAGTTCTCTATCTTGTCCAGATCCGGACAGCGATCCGGACATATTTCGAGTTTCAGATCTAAAAGTTTTGTGTCACGTCCGGATCCGGACACAGATCCGGACGTTACACATAATTGGAAAATAAAAATGCACGCACTGATAATTAGCCTTTCGGCGAAATTATCGAGCGGAGCATTAACAGGTGAGCGGCACATTAATTAACAAACGCACCATGCTCAATCAAGGCGTCAATCAAATTACCCACTCACCTCGTTCACCAAACTTCCACTAACCCATGTCTGATCTTAATCCTATATAAACCCAGCTTCAGCCTTCATTCCAATTCGCACCAGACTTCACAGTCTAACCCCTCATCTCTCCCTCTCTATTAATCCTCTCACCCACGTCACACTCTATCTCCATTCATCAATCTCCTCCATAAACTGCACCGCTCACTCACGACATAATCCGTATTCATTCATCAAATTCTCCATAACCTTCACCCCTCACTCACACACACATCCCGTATTCAT
Organism: Limonium bicolor; assembly: GCA_023374045.1. Taxonomy (NCBI): domain Eukaryota; kingdom Viridiplantae; phylum Streptophyta; class Magnoliopsida; order Caryophyllales; family Plumbaginaceae; genus Limonium; species Limonium bicolor. The sequence continues at coordinate 219,764,595 of CM041780.1, read as the reverse complement.
ACGCATCATTTACCCGCGTCCGGCTATTGTCCGGATCCGGACACGCTCATTTCACTCACGTCCGGGTTACGTCCGACCCCACGTAGCCAGACATCTCACGTCCGGGGCTACGTCTGACCCTACTTAGCCGGACACCTCACAAACTCGCCAAAAATTCCACTTTCGCCCATTACACCCAGTTCACTCCATTGTCATCAAGACCAACCTCCAAACCAGCATAGCACAAGGACAAAGGACGGAGCGAGCAAGAAGATCTTCGTAACAGATGATTTCTCTCAACTCTCTCTCATTTATGATTATAATCGCTATGTCTAGCTAAGAGGATTTACTCTAGGGGAAGGGATGTTGTAACTAGTTAAACTCTGCATTATTTTACTGCTTTATTGAGACTATTTGGATTGTTCAGGTTAATGCTTTTAAGTGCTTTTAATAAATGTCATGAATTTATTATAAGCCCTCGAATCATGTTATGATCAGATAAGGTGATTAGCATTGACGGTCCTATTAACCTGTTACCTGTGATAATTGCAATCGGATAGATTACATTAGTCACTAGGAGCTTTAGTCCGGACCGAAAACCAGACTAGTAATTCTGTACAATAAAACCATCTAGATATACTTGCTAGGTCTAGACTAGAACTACATGTCCTGTCTAGATGAGCCGATCCAAGTCTCCACTTGAGTAGTAGAATATGCAGAACCTAGCTAGTGAAACACTCCTGAACCTAGAGTACCGTTCACACCCCAAGACTATCACTTTAATTTATCTGCTATTTACTTTCTTGTTATCTATTTGAAACCCAAAACCAAAACAAACCCCCTTTGAGTTAACCATTACCTAAGGCTAGACTTACCTTATCAAGTCCCGTGGATTGACACCTGGTCGCTTCATAAATCACTATACAATTTCGACCGGGATTTTTGCAACCCGACGATCTATTGAATTATTGAATTCTAGGATTATTTCTAGGCTTTTAATATATCAAATAAATCGTTTGCAAAATGGATCCGGACACAAATCCGGACTCACAGATCTAGCCACGTCCGGATCCGGACGCCCAATCCGGACGTGTTTAAAACATACGCACTCCGCGCTTTTCCCTTCTCTTTCTTCTTCAGTCTTTCTTCCTCTCCCCGTCAAACACGAACTCAGTCAATCCCTAATCTTACTCCTTCACGCCACCACCACTACCACCCCATTCCCACCACCGGAATACCACCGCCAAGCAATTCCGACGCCGGCCAACACCAGGGGACCGCGCCATCGCACCACCACCGACGCCCCATTCCCCCCGTCGAAATCCACACCGAAAACCAACACAGTCCCAGGTTTTTAATTCGATTTTTGACGATTTCCATTTTCGAATTGGGGTAGAATAGGTAGCTTATGGTACATTATGCTGATAATTGTTGTCGAACGCGAACACATGTAAGATTCGGTGTGAAATATGGAGCTTTCTGGTTAAATTTGTGCGAAATCTGGAGTTTTCTGTGCATGTTCGACGCTGCAGTTCGCGGTGAATTTTTTTTTTGGGTTTACGTGCGTCCGGGTCTGCGTCCGGCTAACTTGACCCGGACGTGGATCCGGACATGTTGAAATTATCCGAATTTTCAGAAATTGTTTTCTAGGTTTATGTTATACTGTTTATTGTTATTGTGTGCTATGTTTAGAGGTTTTAATGCATTGGTAATTCAAAATTAACTGTGTGCACAAATATGTTCAAATAGAACTTTGGGCTCGATTGGTTTCGGGTTTTGGTATGCCTGTTGCTCTCTTTTCTTGCTGTTTAGATTTCTTACTGCTTTTTGTTTATCGTTTAGATGGCTCGCACTATAGGGGGTTTTACACAGACAGGGTCCTCTTCGAGGAACCCACGACCCGATGACCAGCCAGAGCCGGCCCAGACCCCACTCTGACCTGATGGTTTCCGATCAGCTGCCACCCGGGCGTGGTATGATCAGGGTGGCGCCTTCGTCATCGAGAGGTGCATCACTGACGAGGCATCAGCTGCAGCCGGACTTCCAGCCATATTTGAGGGTATTGGCGCCAGCAGTATCCTGCGCATGGGCGTGGGTGTGTTCTCTCCAGAGCTGGTACGCGAGTTCTACGCCAATGCTGTGGCGTCAGACACGACACACAGCATTACATCCTACGTACGCCAGTTTCAGGTGGAGGTAACCCCTGAGACTTTTGCTGATCTTTTATTCCTCCCAGACAACCATGATAGGCATATAGATTTTTCGGAGGATGCACTTAGGCAGAGTAAGTCTAGGTGGTTACTAGAGGTCGGGAGTACTACTCACCGACGAGGTGAGGAGAACAAGACTGTCCTACCCTATGCCCTCCTTCCTTCCCTTCCCCAGAGGACCCTAGCAGAGATCCTCAGTCATCAGATCCGGCCTCAGGCCGGGAATGATGCTTCTGACGAGGATTGTGTCCTCCTAGACTACCTCCTAGCCTCACCACATCAGCCAGCCCAGCAGCTCTCGCTCCCCTTCGTCATGTTTAGGCAGCTGCATAAGGTTGTCACTTATCTGTGGACGAAGAAGAAGAAGATCACCCCTATCTTCCCCATTACTATCCAGCATCTTCTTGTCTCCACCCTCCCCGAGGAGATCTTTACTGATATGGAGATGAGGGAGGGTGAGACACCCATCTCCCTTGCGACCTTCAGGAGATGGGGCTTCTTGCGCCTTGACGACGGCAGCTGGGTGAAGGGCAGCTCGGGCCTAGGATCCGCTGGTACATCTGCGAGCTCCAGCTCTACACCAGCCACTGCTACCATGGCACCACCCACGGCCCCAGTGATGAGCATCCCACCTGAGATGCAGACCTTGATGGACTCCATTCTCCAGCAGCAGCAGAGGATGGAGCAGAGATTTATGGGGATGGAGCAGAGATTTATGGGGATGGAGCAGCAGTTTGGAGCTGTCCAGCAGCAGGTCGGAGAGGTGCAGCAGCAGTTCGGGGATGTCCAGCAGTGGCAGGTGCGCATGGAGGGGCACATAGACGACATCCGCCAGACACAGGACCACCTCCAGGCAGAGCAGACCGCCATTCGTGACACCCAGGCCATGATCACTGAGCGTTTGGAGCGCAGTGATGCTTTACACAGAGAGGCTGCTAGGTTCATGGCAGAGGCATCTGCACACCAGAGAGAGGCAGCTGCTCAGCAGGCCCAGAACAACCAGCTCATGCAGATGCTCATTGCTCAGTTGGGAGCGAGATCTCCACCACCACCACCGCCTCAGTGACCGCCTTCCTTTTAGACTACTTTTCTTTTATTGGGTTCTATGTACTTTTCTTTTCTTTGACTTATTTTAGCTTTGTTTGTTAAAACTAACAGTTAAACACGGGCATACAGGTGAAGTGGTATTAGATATATTAAGCAGTGTTTTAAATTCTAAATTGCTAAATTTCTTGTTTCTCTGAGCAGTGCAGCGATCTAAAATGATTACTTTACATGTCACCTCTACTGCGAAACAAACGACTATAAGTACAGGGAATGGAACCACACTACTTGCGAACGTCTGCTAAAACTGGAATTATGGGGAGTATTCTTTCTCTAAATATCCCTCACATGATTCAAATATTCTCTGTAGTTCGAGTTAATGCACTTTATTCTGTGGTTGTACTTGCCAGTGAAAAATTAGCAACTTTTAATCTGCACACAACGCATACTATCTGTGACTAATGAGGAATCTCTCGACCCCTGCCAAACTTCAAGTGTGAGGAAGAACATCTTCCTCCATCTATAACACCAGGGGAGTCTCAGTTCCTAATTTACCTTCTTAATGTTCCACCTTTGTTACGTTGAGGGTTAATTATTGCATATACATCTATTATGAGTCTAGCATGTTTTGAAAGCTCTTTTCATTATTTTTCCTTGACCAATGAGGACATTGCTCATCTTAAGTGTGAGGAAGGAAAGACCTTTCCCTGAAAACATGCTAGTTGTTCTTTAATGCCACACTTGTTTTTTGCTGCTCTAATACCTGTGCACACCAAGTGAAATTAAACCAAGTGAAAACCGTAGGAATCTTTTTGCTTGATGAGGTTTGTATAAATAATTTAATTCAAAACTACTCTCTTTTCACAAAAATATGGTAGATTGGCTAGTTGTGAAAACCAGATTATTTTAGCTTGGGATTTTGGAAATGAAGTGAATGTTTGGAAAGAAAAAGGATAAGGCAGGGTACTCCACTGATCAAAAATTTTTTTCCTAACAATAGCAGGCCTCGTCTATCTGGTTATTAAGTCTTAAGGGTGCCTTATCACCTATCTACCTAAGGTCTCGGGATCTGGGATAGTTGGCCCAACACCGTTACAAGGATAGGGAGAAAAGTCTGGGTTACGGAATAACTCTGCAATTCACAATTATTCGTTTGTTTTGTATAAAGTTCTTGGAAGAAGAATGTTTTTGCATGTGAAAAAAGAGTTTATTGCAGTTTAATTTTTGTTTTAGATCACGAGTACGTGGTGTTGAAAGGTATTGCGGAATAAGGCATTACTTCACACCCCTTGTCATCCCAAGGTTAGAGGAATGAAAATTGGTGGAAAGTCCCAAGCTAAGTTAACTTGTTTTCTACAATCTAGTTTCTCTATGCTTTTACAAAATTCTTCTTGCTTCACTGTTTGTGAAAACCTACCTCTTGAGAGCAAGATTATTCTTTCATTTAACACTTTGTTTGATTTCACCCTGCACTTGTTTAATTCTGAGATTATTTAATGGTTTTAGAGATATTCTTATTCCTATTTTGCTTGAGGACAAGCAAAAGCTTAAGTGTGAGGAAGTTGATAAGTGTGAAACATATAGGCTTTTTAAGGTTTAAATACCTTATAATTTGTAACAATTCAGGCAATGTTTCCCACTTATTATGTGTTTTTCCTAAGATTGATGTTTTGATAAGAACTGATGTATTTTATATGCTAAATATAGGGAAAACCCAGGAAATGAAGATTTTACATCATAAGGATTACAACACAACAAACGGGGAACAAATCAGGAGAAGAGACACAAAAATTGGTCACGTCCGGATCGGTTTGGCCGGACTCAAACCCGGACGTCTCTTGTCCGGATCAGTTTCCCCAGACACAGAGTCGGACGTGACCTAAAATCCAGATCTAAGAGTTCTCTGTCTTGTCCGGATCCGGACAGCGATCCAGACATATTTCGAGTTTTAGATCTAAAAGTTTTGTGTCACGTCCGGATCCGGACACAGATCCGGACGTTACACAGAATTGAAAAATAAAAATGCACGCACTGATAATTAGCCTTTCGGCGAAATTATCGAGCGGAGCATTAACAGGTGAGCGGCGCATTAATTAACAAACGCACCATGCTCAATCAAGGCGTCAATCAAATTACCCACTCACCTCGTTCACCAAACTTCCACTAACCCATGTCTGATCTTAATCCTATATAAACCCAGCTTCAGCCTTCATTCCAATTCGCTCCAGACTTCACAGTCTAACCCCTCATCTCTCCCTCTCTATTAATCCTCTCACCCACGACACACTCCATCTCCATTCATCAATCTCCTCCATAAACTGCACCGCTCACTCACGACATAATCCGTATTCATTCATCAAATTCTCCATAACCTTCACCCCTCACTCACACACACATCCCGTATTCATACGCATCATTTACCCGCGTCCGGCTATTGTCCGGATCCGGACACGCTCATTTCACTCACGTCCGGGTCACGTCCGACCCCACGTAGCCGGACATCTCACGTCCGGGGCTACGTCCGACCCTACTTAGCCGGACACCTCACAAACTCGCCAAAAAATCCACTTTCGCCCCATTACACCCAATTCACTCCATTGTCATCAAGACCAACCTTCAAACCAGCATAGCACAAGGACAAAGGACGGAGCGAGCAAGAAGATCTTTGTAACAGATGATTTCTCTCAACTCTCTCTCATTTATGATTATAATCGCTATGTCTAGATAAGAGGATTTACTCTAGGGGAAGGGATGTTGTAACTAGTTAAACTCTGCATTATTTTACTGCTTTATTGAGACTATTTGGATTGTTCAGGTTAATGCTTTTAAGTGCTATTAATAAATGTCATGAATTTATTATAAGCCCTCGAATCATGTTATGATCAGATAAGGTGATTAGCATTGACGGTCCTATTAACCTGTTACCTGTGATAATTGCAATCGGATAGATTACATTAGTCACTAGGAGCTTTAGTCCGGACCGAAAACCAGACTAGTAATTCTGTACAATAAAACCATCTAGATATACTGGCTAGGTCTAGACTAGAACTACATGTCCTGTCTAGATGAGCTATCTGGAATTAAGACTTAATACAGAAAAGATAATTGAGAATTACAAGCCGATCCAAGTCTCCACTTGAGTAGTAGAATATGCAGAACCTAGCTAGTGAAACAACTCCCTGAACCTAGAGTACCGTTCACACTCCCAAGACTATCACTTTAATTTATCTGCTATTTACTTTCTTGTTATCTATTTGAAACCCAAAACCAAAACAAACCCCCCTTTGAGTTAACCATTACCTAAGGCTAGACTTACCTTATCAAGTCCCGTGGATTGACACCTGGCCGCTTCATAAATCACTATACTATTTCGACCGGGATTTTTGCAACCCAACGATCTATTGAATTATTGAATTCTAGGATTATTTCTAGGCTTTTAATATATCAAATAAATCGTTTGCAGTTATACTCAGTGGATCTTGACATTGGCTATATTGCTTGCTGATTGATATTGATTATTTTGATGAATGATACTTGGTAATATGTTTGAATGATCATTTATGCACCTTATGTTAAGGTAAGCAACATGTGGTACTAATCTGTGGTTTTATGTGTTGACCCTATTGTGATTGTGCTATGCTATTATCCTGTTGTCATGATTGAGGTGTTCCACTATCTTTGTTGCTATGTTTATGTAATCTTGGAGTTTTACAAGTAAAATGTATTTTACATGTTGTGATGGGAGTTACTCAGCGTTGCTGATTTTGGCGTTATGCCCTGTAATCTTTTCTCTGTGATTTTATGACTGACCACAGGTACAGGAAAGGATGGTGCTTTTGCCCTAGTCATGAAGTTGCATGAGAGAGTGGAGCTAAAGAGGAATATAAATTGAAGATAGAGGGCGTTGTAATTATTCCCATTAAGTACTTATATATTATGGTATACAGTTTTGTACAAGCTAATAATGATAGGGTAAGTTTGTATAAGTTGTGACTATATTCTGAATATATAAAGGTTGAAAGTAAAATTTAATTTGGAAAGATAGTGGTAGTTAGCCTTAGCACTCACTAGTAGGTGAGTGTGGCGGTAGCACCCCCGGGTTGAGTTTGTAATGTTTTAAGTCTTCCGCTGTGAACAGTAGTAAGCCTTCCGCTGTATTGTTCAAAGAAAAAAAAATAGGTCTGAAAATTCGAGTGTTACAGTGATTGTTGGATTAAGAGGGGAGGATAACAAGGCCTATGTGCTTGCATATTACTTATATTTATGATTGTTGTACTGATGTCAACATGATTGGTTTTACTGCTATGTGAACATTGTATTGTATCTCATATTCGTGTTACACACTACAAACTGTATTCCTCATTGAATGACTAGCGTTTTCATGCCTCTTTCGAGCTTCATGGAGCTGCGTTTGCGCTACTTCTAACCTTTCTAATAAGCTAGATATAATAAAATTAGAGGACGTACTTATGCTTTATTATAGGACATATCATCTTTCATAGAATGTGACAACAATCAAGCTACACTAATTTAAAAGGGAAATTTCACCAAATACGACTGAGTTTTTGCTTAATTCATGATATATCACTGTGTTTCTAATGTTACATAGGATAACACCGAGTGTTTACTTATTTCACCAGATAATACCTTGTCATATATTTTGTTAACTTTTTCATCAATATCCTTAGAAAAAAAGACTAAACTGCCCTATTATCAGTTAAATTAAGGTGGTATCTTATGGAATTTATCAACATGACAATTCATTGTGAGACAAATAATTAATGATACGAGTATTTTTGTCATTTTTCAGGAAAAATAACAAAGGAATTAACAAAATATGAGACAGTGTTATATGGTGAAATAAGTGAAAACTCAATGTTATCCTGTGTAATTTTAGAAGTATAGTGGTATATCGTGAATTAAGCAAAAACTCAATGGTATTTGATGAAATTTCCCTAAATGTTAAAAATAATTATTTTTCGTAAAATTCTCATAATGCTGGTTGTTAGTGATGAGTTGAAATTGAAGATTGTTACTCTCACGAGGTGTTGTAAAAAGCTGTGAAAATAGTAGAAAACTGGGTGTCTTTTGAATGGACCAAGTGTGTATAGCAAATTATTCTATGAGGGATTTGATCTGTAAGAACTTTGGTGGTTACTTTGATCTTTCTTTAAGACTGAATCTTAAGAAAGTAAAACTTATGAGGAGAAAATTTTGGGTTAGTGAAAATTTTGAAATACCCCAAGTTATGAGGAAACCCGAAAGTTCTAGAAGTCCTGGAAGTCTCGGAAACGCTAGAATCCCTAGTTCCCGAAAGTCCCAAAGTCCCGGAAATCATGAAAATGGCTTTAAAAACTTTAGGAAAACCTAGGAAACTTAATAAGACCCTAAGAAACCCTAATAATCAGACATGGAAAGTCTTAGAAAATCTTACAAGACTCGGTAAAATTCTAGTAGCCGCAAATGCCCCCATAGCTAGTTTTACTTCATCATAATCACTTTTCTCCTTAGGAAACACCTTAAACAGCTTGGTAAGCACGAGGTGGCGACCTAGTTGAGGTAAGCACGAGGTGGCGACCTAGTAGGAAGGAAGCATGAGGTGGTAACCTAGTTAACCTAAGCATGAGGTGTAAGGAAGCACGAGGTGTCACGAAATGATTGGTTAAATGATGTTGAAATACCCCGTAATTAAAAATAGTGATTAATTAGGCTAATAAGTAATTTAGAAGCTTAATTATGTCTAAATAATCATGAGGGAACAAATCCCAAAGAAAACGGATCCTTAAAGCGGATTAAAAAACAAACGAACCTTAAAGCGTGTTTTACGATGAAACCAGGAAAACACGACTTTAAGTGGGTAAAATAGACTCGTAACAATTTTGGTCAACCCAATAGTCATTAATAAACATTAGTGAAGGTCTAGAGCCAATACAATCAATAAACGAGAAAATAGTAAAAACTGTCAAAAACGGGAAGTTGTGGGATGAGAGCGTAAATAAACCAAACTAGTGTGTCCACTATTGCAAATAGAATTTTAAAACCCATAATAGGGCTGTGTGTGAGCCGATTTTATTTCCCCCTCACACTCCCTTAACTACTCCTCATATGCAAAAGACAAAAACAAAAAAATAAAAGCAAAAAGTAACTTACTTACTTTAGCTCACCTTCTCTCTCCTACTCCCTCATTTCCCCATGCTCACGTATTGCACTTCCCTCTCCTTCTCTGATTTCTTCTTCTTCCTCTTGGAGCCTCTAATGGCGATTTCAGCAACCCAAACCAACAACCCACTTCTCTCCTCTTGTTAACTACTCAAATCTCCATCAAAAATCACAAAAATTGTACCATTGTGTTCCTCTCATCAAGGAGAACACCTCTCTCTTTTCCAAATTCAAAAACAAGCAACTACATCTCCATGGGTGTTCTTGGTTTTGAAGACAAAGACCACCATTAGAAGCCCCTTCTTCACCTCATTGGTCTAAGGTAAAAAGAAATCCGAAAATACTACACTTTCTTGCTCTTATTTGCAAAATGAAGATTTCTAAGTTTTGAGTTCCTATTCCTTTTGTTCCCAGCCGATTTTGGCTTCTTTGGTGGAGTAGAAATCTTGCCCTTGTGCTGTTCTAAACTCCATATCATCACTGGCAAGGTAACGTATTCTTAAACCTTAAAAATTTACCTTAAAGCCTTCGAATGATTTAAGGGTTAGTTGAATTAAAATGGTGGTATGTAATGGGTTGTAGCTTTAGAGATTTAAATCTCCATAATCGGTGGGAAGAGAGGAAAGGAAAGGAAGAAGGAAGAAAGAAAGAAGAAGGAAAGAAAAGCTAGAAGGAGAACAAGGTAAATTATGCTCATCTTGTGTAGTCTTGTAAATGCTTCATGTAACAGATTTTAATAGCCTTTAAATGTGTATTGAAAATGGTATTGAGTAGTAGTGTAATGTGTAAGAGAATCCAAATGTTTTAAAACTTCAAAAGTTGATGAAAAACTCATATAAACCTTAAGGAAGGAAATGGTGAATGTGCAGGAATTTAAGGAGTGTTTAATGTTTAGTATTTGTGTTGGAGAGCTATATATTGATGTTGTTGATAAACAGGTGAATTGGGTAACAATGTGTGAATAAAATATGTGGTGAAAATGTAGAAATTTAGGGGAGACCATGCCAAATTTTACCTAGAACCAGAACACTTAAGAACTAGAAACTAGGTAGAAAACATATTCTTGAAACAGATTTTATATGGAGCTTGGTAGTGGGTAAGTTAGGAGAGGTGTATAATGCATTATAAGCCTTAGGAATGACATTAAAAGAGGGAGCTATAGATGGAGGAAGTGAGAACCAAAATCTGTAACATAACTATGCTAGGAAGAAACAATGTAAGTGCTGAAATGAAATTTAGAAAACAAGTGTGTGAATTGATATAGAAAGGAGTAATGAGTTGATGGATGAACTAGAATGATTTAGAAGGTTTAATTAGTGTGAAAACATGTGGGATTACTTGTAGGAAGATTGGGGAAGAAATGGGTAAGAAAAAGAAGTAAAAACAAAGTCTGTAGGCAAGTTTTGCTACCGACCGACCCAGTAGGTAGAATCGGTCGTGGGTCGGTCGGGGCTTAAAAATCACTGGAACGAACTTTCTGACTTCGACCGACCCAGACGGGTGAGTCGGTCGTGGGTCGGTCGGGCAAAATCCTTTGGAGTCGAAGTTTCTGACTTTGACCGACCCAGGAGGTAGGGTCGGTCGTGGGTCGGTCGGGTAAAGTTTGAAGGACGGAAAAGTTACTGGAATGGACCGACCCAAGGGGTTGGGTCGGTCGGCCCAAATTTACAAATATATATATGTATATACATAAATATATGTAAGTACATATGTAAGTGTACATGTACCTTATGGCGACATTGGTATGGAAGTATTAAAGTAAGATATACACATGAGTAAGAGAACAAACTTAAAGTATGAAATGGGTTTCATAACCCCTTATGACTTGTTGGAACTAGTAAGTATACATAGGTAAAGGTAATGGAATAAAGGTTAGAAAAAAAATAATAAGTCATTAACCATACAACTCCATGTATGTTATAGGACTTGATTTGTGAACACCGAAGGAAAGTCGGTTCGAGTACAACGGTGAACGATATGAACTTCTCATGCCCTGTATGCTACTTGGCTACTCTGATTTGTGTGCTTGTGTGCTAATTGATCACCTAACAAGATAAACGCACAAATCGGAACTATTATGCTTACTTGTGATTATATGATATTGTTCCTTGTTTGGATATTATCTTTAAATCATAGTTTGTATAATTCATGAAATGTATGGATGATAATGAAGTGTGTGTATGCTTGATGTACTGTGTGGTGACCGAAGGACTCTGTGATGGACTTCTAACTAATTCCTAACAAGCTAACCAATCTAATATAATAAATTGGTAAATTGGAATGAGTAGAAGTCCGATATAGTTTCGGCCACGCGTGAGGAGGCGGAGACACAAGAGGTTGGATCCAATTCCTGGCTTTAATCTTTTCCACGGCCCAAACCCCTTAAATGGGTAGCATCCTGGATTAGTGAGCCACCTAAAGCCCGTGGTGTGGGACGGTGTAGTCCCTGCCCGGAGGTCATACCGACTTAACATGAGTAAAGTAAGTAAGTAAGAATAAGTAAACGATTATGGAAAAGTAAGTGAGTAATATGAAGTATTGTTTGTGGTAAGTAATGTGTAATGAGTAAAAGAGTAATAAGCATCCGATTAACCCGGATGTGTAATTGGCTAACCCTTGAGAAGGTACGTGTGGTGTAAGCTATTGTGTTACTGTTTGGCTTGTGAGTTGTATCGTGTATGAATGTGTGGTATATGTAAAGCATGTTAATAATGAACCACATGTATAGTCGACCTTAAATAGTCGGCGTACCCTAGTTAGCACGCGGTATATGTGAAGCTTATATGCAGCTTTTTGCTGAGCCCCTTGGGGCACTGTTTTTAATATATTTCAGGTGCTCGTGAAGGGTGAAGACTTGATGAGATCAAGATGTTTTCTTTTGATGTAATTAGTGAATTTTGAAAGGTGTACCAAGTTGTACATGGCTATAGGCCTTTTTGTTTAGCCAGTGTACCATGGGGTACACCCTTTTGGATATTGTGGGATTATGAATTGGTATAGATGAGTAGTTTGTTTAAACTCATTATTTTTGGAAGCTAGAGAAGGGATGTAATTGAAAATACACTTGGATACTCGGTAATCACCTTTGTAAGTACATGATATTTTGTAAGTGATAAGTAATGTCGTAGCTCGGTATTATTTAGACATCAGACCGTTACTGTAAGTAGTGTAAGCCTAGCTAGCCGTATGAACGGTTAGCAGCGTTGTATCACCCGTCGTAGTAGTAGTAATTCCGCTGCGAGTAGTAGTATAATTAGGATGATTACACGGTAAGTAAAGGATTAGCGGTAGGGGTGTTACAGATGTCCACACATGCTAGCAAGCAAGTAAGGAGGTGAAGCAAGCTAGTAGGAGGTGTCATGAAGTCATTAGTTAGATTTTAAGTCAAAAGTAAAACAATATGTTCCTTATTTGCTCTTAAAACACCTTACTTCCTTTTGTACCCTTAAGTGGAGCCTTAAATGAGCTATAACCAGAAGTATATTCACTCACATTTACACATTAGTAGGGCATATTACCAAACTAAGCCTAGCAAGGAGGCGACCAAACTAGTCAAACCATGCCTTAAGGTAACCAGCCACATTTTATGCCATTTAATGTCATTTATTACATGTCATGATTTATTTTCAGCTCAAAATGACTTCTGCAGCACCCACGACCTCCCCTACCTCTTCCTAGCCCTTAGATGTGTTCACATTACTTATTCAATCAAGGGTTACAAAGGTAGATAGGTATGTCATGAGGTGTCACGCTTATAAGGCTTTCTTTTGCCTTAAGACTTCTCCTCCTTTGCCTATAAGAGAGAAGCCACAACAGGTCTTCCAACACACACAACAATCAAGTTCTCCTACCTCAGTAAATACATAGAAACGTGAATTATAAGGTATAGTGAGCCAGCCACTCAAGAACACCAAAAGAGAAGTCAAAGTACCTTGCTAGTGTAGAAGACGTGTAAAAGTGAGGGAATTTGGAGGTCTTTCTTGGTGAATCTTTGGGAGTTCTGGGTGTCCCCATTTATCTATTTGGAGTACCTAACTCGTGATGAAAAGAAATGGCGAGAAGGAGCTAGGTAGTTCTTGTGCTCCATCATTCTTTCCTTATGTGTCAATTCTGGCGACACTTTCTGTTTGTGCTATTTTTGGCATCTTATGCTGTGTATCTCTTCTAAATATTTTCATGATGTGAAGTTAGACTCTTCAACGGTGATTTTGATATATAATATGCCCCGAGAAGTTCTGAAAAACTTGGTGAACAAACCTTAAATTCTTGATATTGATTTCTGTGATTTTTGTGCTTTAACTTGGAGCCAGCTTGGTGTGTGATTTTCGTGAACAACTTCCATGGGTTTTTGGCTAAAATGATGAGTATTTATCCCTTTACAATATTCCGGTATGTGGGTAAGCTCTCCAGTTGAGTTTTTTATGAGTTAAAGGAAAGACCAGACCTAAAAACGTGTTTTAAGACCTTTCCGATCTCTATTAAAATTATGAAGAGGTTTTCGAATGTATCTTGCTTTGATTTTGTGACTAAATACTCATAAGATGTTGATATTCAACTGGTTAAAGGTGAACCGAATTTATACAGAGGTAAGACCTTAAACAAGGAGTTCTTTTTATGGTACTTTCAAGGTGTTTATTATGTGTTTTAACTTGGTTTTTGGTTAGTTAATGGTGGCTATGTGCTTTGATTATTGTTGGTATTTTGTGTGGATGTTTTATTAAGGTTGAGGATGTGGTTGGACTACTTAATCACTTGGTACCCACTTTGGAATCTAGTTACACAAGTTTATGAACCCTCGGAAGCTAAACACTGATTTTTCCCAACTACCAATGAATTGTGGGTAAGCCATCATGATCTACTCTATGAGCTTATGACTCATAGGGGGTGTGCACACTTAAGGACATGGGGTGAGGTAGAGAGGTCAGACTCTATAAATATGGGTATACGACCATTGGAAGAGGTCAGACTTTATAAATCTGGGCATACGGTCATTGGAAGAGGTCGGACTTTATAAATTCAAGCATATAGCCATTGTTTTCTTGGTTGTTGTACTTGTGGTGGAACTTGATATTTGTCATGGGACTTGACGGATTTTGTTATGATTATGCTATGTGGCTATAGTATTTGTATTTCTTAAAGAGTTTTATAAGTTAAATGTATTTTACTTGTTGTGGTAAGAATTACTCAGCTTTGTTGATGTTTGTTTTCTGGCATGTGCCTTGTGGTCTTTTCTCTGTGATTGTATGACTGACCACAGGAACAGGTTAAGAAGTTACATGAGAGAGTGGAACTAAAGATGTAATACTCCGTATTTTACGTTTTCAGATTTCATGACATTTCGGTTTATATCGTTGCTTATGTTTGTGTGGTGCTTTGTTAGTTGATGGGACGTCCGAGGCATTTAGATAAAAGACGGGGGCAAGGAGGTCGTTTCCCTTTTCTTTTATTTTGGTAAGTCATTAATAAGGAAAATAGAGTCCATCATGTTATTTCCTCGCTCAGTTTTCCCGATCAGTTTCAAGACGTGGGTTCTCTTCTCGACAGTTCTGCGCTCTCCCTCTCTTCTTCTCCCTTGGGTGCTTCTGAAATTTTGGTGTGAATTGCTGCTGCTTTGGGATCGTGTGCTCCCCTGTTGTCGTTGCTGTAAATCAGGTTTGGTTTTCCTTCGATTCCGATGGTTTTCGCTTCTGTTTTGAGAGGGCAGTTTTCTGATTTTGGGGTCTCTTCTCTACGAATTCAGCGGTGCATTGTGCGTCTTCTCTGCTGCGTTTGTTCGCCTGTTTGCTGGCATCGTTGGGATCGCTTCTGCTCTGCAATTCGAAGTAAGTGGGGGATGGAATCGGGGTAGTTTACTCACCCTCGGGGACTGTTTTATCTAGCATTTCTGATTTGCAATTGTGTTGTGTTTGTGTGCTTCCTCATCGGTTTTGTGTTGTTGATCGATTGGCTAAACCCCCGAGGGTACTGATTTACAATTCTGTGGAATTTGGGTGAGTTTGTGATGATTTTTGTGGTTTTCTGCGCGTCTAACCTTTCTGAATTTCGACAGTTTTGCACTGTCCGGACGTCTGTCCGAACTTGTAAGTTCGGACAGGTCATCGGGTGCGTTTTGTTTTTGAAGGTTTTGAAGTGTCCGAACATCGGTCCGGACTTGTAAGTTCGGACCTGACGCGAGGATGAATTTTCGTAAAAGTTTCGACGTGTGTCCGAACTTGCAAGGTCAGACGCAAGTTCGGACACGATGGAAGTTTTGGTTTCTGACTCTTGACTTACGTCTGAACTTCGACGTTCGGACGTAAGTTCGGACTTTGGCATTTCTGTGACTTCTGACTCTCGGCCTCTGTCCGAACTTGCAAGGTCGGACGCAAGTTCGGACATGCCACTATTTTGAGCATAACTTCTCTGTTTTAGCTCCGTTTTGAGTTCCGTTTGCGGGGTTGGATTCCCCTATCTGTGTATAAGCTTCTTATGCTGTTTATATGCATTCCATGCACTTAAGATCTGTTTTGTGAGCTTTTGGTTTGGGACCTAGTTACTTTGCTTCTGAGCCTTGGATAGTCGGGTCGGGCTGTCCCATAGCATGCGCAGGAATTCCTTCTATTTATACTCCTTAGGGTCTCCCTTAGGACGTTATTTGACCGACGGGTCTGTTAGCTGTCTCTACGGCTTCTGTGGGGATCTTCGGATCCATAGGACCTATGTGAGTCCTTCTGTGTGTTAGCTGTTACTAGGTCCCACTCTTCTGTATCCGTTTCTGAAAGTCCGACTATGATTTGAAGTGACGATCTGCTCTGCTTCTGTTTTGTGCTTCCTTTCTGTCTGATTATATTGACTCCGCCTTCTTCTCTGTTTATAAACTATTCTTCTACTTCTGTTTTGAGTGGGCTTCCTTGAAGTCTTCTGCTTGCTGGGCTGTTTAGCTCACCCCTTTACTTTGTTGCAGATTGAGCTCGTGGGATCCTCTCTTCTCGTCCCCTTCTGGAGCTTCGTTTATTTTATGTTTCTTTAGACTTTGTTTGCTTGCGCGTTGGACGCTTTAGTACTTTGTGTAGTCCTTCGGGCCTCTCTTTGTATTTGACCTATAAGTATTTAGAGCTTGTAAACTCTTTTGGTATTTATACAAGTTTGTTATTTGGTTTTGGGATTCGTTTTGCTTAGAGCCTTGCGACGTTAGGTAGTAGACTCGCGGCGTGTAACGGCCCTAACTCCTAGGCCGGTTTTGGGGTCGTTACAAAAGAACTAGAGATTGAAGTTTGAAGGCAATGTAGTACTGCAATGAAGTTCAATTGTAATAGGTTTAAATTACTTGTGTAAATTAGTGATGAAGAAGGTATTAGTCTATGGATGTATATGATGTTAAAGTTTATGGTATGTTTTTTTTAACACATTCACACACACACACACACACACAGAGATATATATATATATATAAGGATTTACTAGTTTCAACTTAGTTTGGTATAGTGGTGCTAATAAGCCTTAGCATCCACCGTGAGTGTGGATGTGGCGGTAGCACCCCGAGTAGTGTAGTTAGACTTCCTCTGTGTAAGATGAAAAAAATATTAGAGCTGGAAAATGGGGGTGTTACAGTTTTGTATCAGAGCGATAAGTTATAAATTGGGGAAATGATAGGTGATCATTGTCTGAATATTTATGTGTGAATGCTTGTGTGTGAATGTTTGATTGTTTATGATCTTGTGACTAACGTGTATGTGTGTAGAATGATGACTACACAGAAAGGCAAGCCAAAAGATGCCAGCTTGCAACCTTAAAGGATTTAGCTCTTAAGCATAAGTAGAGATTAGAATGGCGTAGCGGAAGCGTGGTGTTGAAGAAGCCACTTGAGAATTAGAAAGTAAAATGAGGAGACAACACCCATATCTTTTGGTTGACGTTAGTTATCAAGTTTCAGGGGAAACTTTATTTATTAGAAGGGGAGGAAGATTAAGGAACCTTGAAATAACATCTAGTAAGAAACTTACCTTAGAGAACCTTTCTACATTAGGGTGTTTCGATATCTGCTTTCCCATACCTTCACGACCGAGATCCCTTAAAGCCATAGACGAAGGACGGGAGTACCCCAGGCAAGGAGTGCCAAGTCATCAGACCCGGCATAATTCTCCTTAAGCAGTTCCTAACCCTCAATGAGCAAATTACCATAGTGGAGGAGTGTAGAACCTTAGGAAAAGGGATAAGGGATTTTATACACCGGGATATTCTAGTGGGTCCAAGTTGAAATTGTATATGATGTGTTTAGGAAATGTCTGGGACCCACAAACTAGGACATACCAGGAGATTAGGAAGATTGACAGGGTACGAGTGCCTAGGATTCTAGAGAGATTTCGAACCCTTGTGAGGGAAGCAGTTAAGACAGCCCAGAAGTTCGAGGATAACCCCATACCCGACATAGACACGGACGTGTGCATTGTGAACTTTTATGAGAGAGAAGGACAATTTGGTGTGCACCAGGATCATGACGAGACACCCGAGTCCATTGCTAGAGGAATCCCAGTAGTATCCTATTCGATTCGAGATGATTCCAAGTTCTTATATGGAGACCAGAAGAGGGTGGACTTAGCCAACAAGCTCATCATAAAGTCGGGAGACATATTGGTGTTCGGTGGAGAGTCAAGATTGGTATACCACGAGATTAAGAGGATCAAGCTGAACACCGCCCCACCTACCCTAGTTAACACCACACACATAAAACCGGGACGTTTAAACTTGACATTTAGGCAGTACTGATGTAATTTAAAAGGAGCATTGTATGCAAGGCCATGTAATGATTGTGTTGAATTAATAAAAGTGGCAATTTGCAGTTCTTCAAGCTTGCATTCCAATCTCATACTTATACAAATTCTATAATCCAGGCTGTGAACTTGAGAAGGGAGGTACCCTGAACATCCTTAATTTGGCACAGGCCAAGGAGATGGGGAGTGTCATTACAGGTAAAAAACCTGCAACAAACCGAAACCCTTGGATATGAATAAGCGTGATACTAATACAACCAATGAATCTCAGGCACCTTCCCACTGAACGGCACCGATGCATCAGTCTTGTTTGACTCAGGGGCATCACACTCCTTCATTTCCTCTTCTTCCTCGAAGCAGTTGGGATTAGACCCCGAGCACCTCTCTGACTTCTTAGTCACCCTTCCATCTCAGGAGAGAGTGCGGTGCAAGGGACTATACACAGAGCTTCAGATAGTCATCCGAGATGAGAGCTTCCCCATTGATCTGATAGAGTTCAAAGATTTGGGGTTTGATCTTATAGCCGGTATGGATTGACTACTGAAGCACAAGGGCAGACTACACTGTGTAGAGCATCGACTACTACTAGGAGCCCGAGTGGCAAGACAATCTCCAACCGAAGTATCTGAAAGGAGCCATCCATCAAGATAGTTTCAGCCATGACGTTGATGAAGGATGTGAGGAAAGGCAAGCAAGTGTTCCTTTGCTGTGTGCAGGACACGAGGCACAATGAGGTTATAGAATCCGAGCAGACTTCCCCGATCTTTTCCCCAATGAGTTGCCAGGCCTGCCGCTTGAGTGGGAGGTAGCATTAACCATCGAGCTGAAGCCAGGTACGGGGCCTATAGCCAAGGCACCCTACCGTATGGCTCCAGGAGAGATGAAGGAGTTGAAGGTCCAGCTCGAGGACCTGTTGGATAAGGGGTTTGTGTGACCAAGCATGTCTCCATGGGGAGTGATAAGTGTCCAAATGAGCATGTTTTATAGGTGTATTTCATATATAATATTAGCACTTTTCTTGCTCATTTCTCATCTTCGGTTAGTTTTCCTCTAGTTTATGTTTTATTGGTTATCTCACAAATTTATTGGTTAAACATGAGGAAAACCAAGCTAGGAGCAAAGTAGACGAAGAGACGCGCATAGACGCAAACGGCTCAGAAACCGGAGTCCAAACAAAGAATCTAGAGCCGGTCAAAGTTCATAGAAGAAAACAAGTCAAAAGACTTGACTTGTGTCCACCTGGTGACCGCCTAACCAAGGACGGACGTGGGTAGTGTCCGCCTGGTGTCCGCCTAACCAGGGGCGGACGTGAGTGTCTGTGTGTTGTCCGCATGAAACTACGCGGACAGGTAGCGGACTCCCTTTGTGTCTGCATGAAACTAGGCGGACAGGGAGGCGGACTCCCTTTGTATCCGCATGAACTTAGCCGGACAACAAGGCGGACGTGACTAAAATCAGCGACATTTTCTTCTTCCTTCTTCCTTTACGGCGCAACAGACATGTCGAACTGCTTCTTCATTAATACCAGGCGGCGCCTACCTTAATTCACTCACGCGTCTGTCTCCAGCTCTGTCCCCTGCAATCAATGTGCAATCAATCGGCAATCAATTCTCTTCCACTCCAGATCTGCCTCAACCTTACTACCCTCCTCTATATAAACAGCACCTTCAACCTTAAACAGGCGTACGGAGAAAACCAGAAAATCAGACCATCGCTCACCACATTATACCATTCGCTTCCATTAATTCTCTCCCGTACACCACAACACACATTCGATTCCCCAGAACTCAAACACTCCAAATCACTCATTCCACATACAATATCCTACGTACACGCTTCAATCCTCGTTCTCTTCATTTCTCCATTCACCATCCACACCTCCGTATTATTATTACGTCCAACCTCTGCCTGACTTATTACCAGTTAATATGTCAGGCTAAGGAGGATTTACTCCGGGCGAAGGTTTAATTATGGTTTGTTTAGTTGTGTAATCTATATTTCTACCGGTTAAAATAAATTCAGTTTGTTACGATTAAAGTTTATCTCTCTCCCTTTTTAATAAATTTCATCGATTTATTAAAAAGCTTTACTAAATCTGTTTCTAATCTGATCGGTGACAAACAGATAGGTTAATTAAGCCGTAAAACTGTAGGAAACTTATTTTCATCGGATAAGTTAGTACTCAGTTGCAAGAATAAAATTCCTCACACTCCTCTGCCGTTTACTAGTGCTTGCTTGAGTTTTCATCGGACCTTGCATTTTCTGGTAACGAGTTCTTATGAGTTTTCATCGGACCTTAAGATAATAACAGGAATCTTGCCAAACTATTATATTAAACCGGTAGAGATAGCATAATTAATCAGATCATATTAACCTGAACCCGGAGTTCCGTTTAATTTATCATAATTCACTAAATTAATGTGTTATTTACTTTTCAAAAACCAGTCAATTAACCACCCCCCTTTTGTGACAAGCTTAGGTACTACTTTATTTCACTATAAGTCCCACGGTTTGACCCCGGCCGCTTCTGTCTTACTATACTACTGCGACCGGGTTTTATTTGCAGCCCGACGGATATTTTGAGTATTAATTCCTTTTCTTTTATTTCAATTACTCCAGTTCTAACCACTCACGATATACAGTCTGCAGGGAGCACCGGTGCTATTTGTGAAGAAGAAAGACGGCAGCATGAGACTCTGCATCGACTACCGCGAGCTGAATGCGGTCACAGTCAAGAACAAGTATCCCCTTCCTAGAATTAATGACTTGTTTGACTAGCTGAGAGGAGCTTCAGTTCTCTCCAAGATTGACTTGAGATCCAGCTACCATCAGATTAGGATAGCAGAGGAGGATGTGGAGAAGACGACATTCCGAACGCACCAGCCATCTTCATGGATTTGATGAACTGCCTGTTCAGAGAGCAGCTTGACACATCTGTGGTGGTATTCATCGATGACATCCTAGTCTATTCGAAGACTAAGGAGGAGCATGAGGCGCACCTGAGACACGTCCTCGAGATCATACGGGAGAACCAGTTGTATGCCAAACTCTCGAAGTGTGAGTTCTGGCTTAATAGTGTATCCTTCCAAGGTCACATCATATCTGCTTGTGGAATATCAGTGGACCCTGTTAAGATAGAGGCAATGAGGAGTTGGCCGAGGAAAAAGTCAGTGACAGACATAAGTAGCTTCCTTGGGTTGGCCGGGTATTATCAGAGATTCGTGCAAGACTTCTCCAGATTGACCAAATCCATGACAAACCCGATGAAGAAGGACGCCCCATTTATGTAGACAGATGATTACGAGTGGTCTTTCCTGACACTGAAGGATCTTTTGACGTCGGCACCCGTCCTCACTATCCCTGAGGGTACCGACGGATTCGAGGTGTACTGTGACGCATCTGATCACGGTTTGGGTTGTGTGCTTATGCAGCACGGGAAAGTCATCACCTACGCATCCAGGCAATTGAAGAAGGACGAGGAGAACTATCTCACTCATGACCTAGAGTTGGGCGCTGTGGTCCTCGCACTGAAGATCTGGTGCCATTATCTGTATGGAGTGACGGTCACCATCTACTCCGATCATAAGAGTCTTCAGCATCTCTTCACACAGAAGGAGCTGAACATGCGACAGAGATGGTGGGTCGAGTTCCTAAGGGATTACGACATGGTTCTGAAGTACAAGGAGGGCAAGGCGAACGTATTTGCCGATGCATTGAGCCACAGAGCTCACTCCTTACACGCATTTCTAGCGGGCAGCAGCTTGATCATCGAGATTCAGAGCACCCAGGAGGCTGATCAGTACATGCAGAGCATCAGACAGAAGCTGATTAAGGGCACATTCGAGGGTTAGAAGTACAACTTCAGACTAAGTGATGACGACATTGAAATACCCCTAAATTAATTTAAATTAATTTAGGGGATTTCTTTTATTAAACCTTTAATAATACTATTAAGTATTAAATTATTATATGTAATTATGAATATTAAATTATTATATGGAATTATGAATATTAAATTAATATAAGGGGTTGTGAAATTTATTTAGGGGTTTTCCCCTAATTATTATACATTATTATATAGTATTATGAATTTAATAATAAGATTTATAAGTCAATAAATCTTGGGAAAATTATTAAACACTCCAAATATATTATAAAGATTTTAGGAAGTGTTGGAACATTATTTTGAAATATAAAAGTCAATATAAAATTCTAGAAACCTTAAAGCTTATTAAGCCTTGCTAGAGTTGACTTTTTGAGAATGGTCAAACCAGGTCATGAAACCTATACCAATAAATAGGTTATGAAAAACCATGAAGATCGATAAAAAGAACGTCAAAAACGGATCATCCTAGCCAAAGTTATGCTAGATTGAAGTTTTGAATCAAAATTTTAAGAAGTGCCACGTGTCACTCTGTAATGGGTCGCCCACACTTAGCCGATTTCCTTCCCTGATTTTTGTAACCGATTTCACTTCCTAGCCCTAACTTTAGACGGCTATAACTTTCACATCTCTCAATATTTTTCCATGCCGTCTTCACCACTCTCCTACAATTACTCTTTCCAACCATTACTCATACAAACCTAGATCCTTCTGAGTCAACCGGAAAATCGAGCCAAAGTAGCCACCTTGCTAGGCTGTTTCCAGAATTCCGGAATTTCCTTCGTTTTCAGGTAACTTGCGTCGATCATAACTTCTTCGTTAATCAACCAAAATTCGATTTCTTTAGCTCGTTGTAAAGATCTCTAATCCCTCTACAATTTTCGTGTTTATGCCCAAGTCTGAATCGCAACCAGCTGGGAGATATAGAGGTCTAAAGTTTCGGTTTCAACAGCACATAAAATAACACCGAAACAGGAAGGTAAACTCGTGTTTTGTAACTTCAAAATCTTTTTGTACGGTGCGAGTTAGGATTAGTTCTAGTTATCAATGTGTAGAGCTAAGTTTCATCTTTCTATTGAGCCAATTAACAAAGCCTAAATCGATCTGTACAATAACTTATAGATCCTCGAAGTTGGCTTCACGAACTGATCGGAAGTTCGAGTTTTTCCAGAACCCGTTCTCGAATTCTCCTCCGATATTGCAATTCCGGTGAGTGTTTCCTCAAATTCTTCCGTTGTTGCTAATCTATACTTCATTGTCGACCTAACCCATGTCTCAATTTCATCAATTACGTGTTAGATTAGGAGAATTGGTACGATTTGTATTCGAAATCGACTCGGTACCGAAATAAAACCTAACTCTCGAATCAGTTTCGAATCTTGGTGTATACTGTATTAAAATTGGGGAAATCGGTACCAATAGAACCGAAATTTGATTACGAATCCATAGAAACAAAAATCACTCAATTTCGTTCTGTGGATTAGGAGAAATTAACGATTTAGTACTCGGGGGTAGAAGTGAGCTCGCTGATGAACTCGACGTACAGGAGCCGTCCGATCTCGATTTAAGAGATTGGACGGCCGAGATTAAAACATTCCAGAATTTTGTTTAAAAGGGTTTTAATAAATTCCAGTAAATGGTCTTAACTTGTTGGGTTAATTTAAATATCTTCCCGAATGTATTTTGACTTGAAATTTTAACCATAGATTCCTTATTTTATATAGTTTGTTTTGATGTAAATTATTATGGTTTTGGAGTTTTAAACATAAGTTATGATTTTTACAAGTTACGGGTTTTCTGGAATTATTTGGCTAAATTAAAAAGATTTTTATGAAATAAAAATTTTATAATATGTCTAAAATGTTATAGTTACTGTATATTAAGTTTGGGAATTTTTGGGCAACGGGAAAAGGTTTTAAAAATTGGTTTGTGAGTTTTCCATAAGAATAACCTATAATATATGGTTTTTAATGTAATCAAAAATTAAAGTATAGTTGATTAATGAATTTTATAGGTTGGGGAAATATAATAAGACCAATTAACATTTAATACAGTATGTTTATAAATATTTTGGGTATTAACTTTAAGTGAGGTAAAAATTGTTACATATATTTATATATATATTTATATATATATTTAATGAGAGAAATAAATAGAAACTTATATTAAATCAAGGAATTTAACTAAACTACATTTTATTTATATATATAATATGGAAGATATGTTTAACTAAAACTAAGGGAAATACTCTATTTTATAAACCATAAATTAGTTGTGGATATGTCTAAAAGATATTAAATATAATTAAATACAATAGAATTTCTTAAAGAATGTTCTGGATAAATCTTGATATATGTGGATATATATATATGGGGGTTGCTATTCGCAGTACAAAATTACTAATCACCGCAGTACAAAATTTTTTTAATTCATATTGACGTTGTACACATGTAATGATGTGTCGCTGTGTTTTTTTTTTCAAAAAATGATATCGGAAAGTAAATTTACCGAAGTAGTTTGTAGTTGATTAGTAGCGAATTTTACTAGTTACTTTTTTGTTGGAATCAATACAGGAACCTTTTTTTTGTAAAAAAAAGTGTTGGATTACATTTTTATGTGTTTATATTACATTTTTATGTGTTTATATTATTAATTTGACTTAAAATTAATTTGTACTGCGAATAGCAAATACTTTACTATTCGCAGTACAAATTTTTTTTTCACCAAACTTAGTTGAATAAGTTTGAATGTTACGGGGAGACACTTTTTTTTGAAATAATAGATGTTTGAATAACCAAATTTAAGTGAATATGAGTAAAACAACAACTAAGTTAAAGAGAAACTAAGTTAAAACAACTAATTTATTGATAAACTAAGTTACAACAACTAAGTTAAAGAAAGACTAAGTTACAACAACTAAGTTAAAGAAAAACTAAGGTACAACGTTGATCCAACTATCTAACCTAGATTGTAATTGATGAATCCAAGGTCCGACAGTGTTTGGATCTCTATAAGCGAACCACTGCGGATAGACAGGGGGGAGTGGGGAGTCTTGAACCATGCCGAACCTTATGAAATGACCCTCGGGGCAAATTCCTATGTGGATCTCTCCTCTTGGGCTATCACGATCGGTATAATTATCGATGGGAAGGTATGTGGCACTTGCCGCACCCCCATAGACAGTAGAGTAGAAAACTACTATCGAAGTGTACCTTGTCGCGATCACCAACCCCATTTCCGTGTGCATCCATTTATGTTGAGGTGCTGGCTCTCCTGAATTCCAATGAAGCGCTCTTAACATGGCGTTGTACGGTCCTTCGTTAAAAATGGCCTTGTATAGTCCATTCGCCGGTGCTTGATTCTTCATGTGATTGAACAATGCTACACGGACATCTTTCCACCTCTCTTCGTCTGAATATAGGTAGTCAGCAATGACCCTGAAACCACAATTCCCATCTCCACGAACATCAATATACCCAGTCATATATTGATATAGGTTGGGGTTGAAATTCTGGTAGTATGGGAAGTCGGCAAGGGGCTGAATCGACTCGGATTTGATGATCCTCTATTACGTGATCTTCTATTTGATGGCGCTCCTTGTGACTGGCCTGCCCTTGGTCGGTTACGTTCCCAAGACGAAGGTTCCGTCGGTTTGGTCTTGAGGGCCCGGTAGGTCTGCCAATCCCAACCTGTTCCAACGGCTCTCCTAATTGGCACACCATATCTGGGTGAAGGAAGTTTTGGAGTTGACTGTAACATTCGCAATCAGAGTAGGATCATCTGACTGTGCTACCTCAGAAGCTATGTGTCGCCATCTATTTTGTTCTTCCTCCATGTAGGATACCATATCAATCGTCGATTCATGCTTCTCCCAGCTTAGGGTATACCAGAAACGATGTATATCCCTCTTTGAGCATAGTATACCACTATCCAGCATGTAGTTTAATTTACAAGCGCATGGTAATCCATGAGAGGTTACCTTGTCACATCCACAGATTGAGCTGTCCATTTGCACATAATTCGTCCTTCCAAGCTCCTTGACTAGCTCATCTAAGCAAAGGGTACTAACCTTCCCGATCAGGTCAGCGATTGGAACCCTCATGTGCTCTCTTCTGTGTTTTGTCCTGGCTGCCTCAAAATCCTTTTTTAACTCCCGGATGCTTGTATTCACATGATCGTAATCTTTGGAAAGATTACATCCAAAGTGTGTCTAGCACTCCTTAATCTCGCCTTTAGAGAAGAATGTGCGGCCTCCACCCTATCAAATGTTTAAGTAAGTTTTATAGATCTATAACAATCACTGTATTATCTTAAACATTACAAGATTAACAATTTTACCTATTTGTCGTTGTGTTGCCGAAGTGCAACACATTCTTGACCCAAGCCTCCACAAATTTTTCCTTGTATTTCTCCCAGACTGATGCAACATACGTAATGAAACGTGGGTAGCTTTGGTATGTCTCCTTGAAATATGCGTACCTCTCGTTGTAGTCCTGCTCTGTGCTCGAGTAGACAACCGAAGTCCACATTCGGACTGCAGCCGCCGCCCTTCCTCTATCACCCATATAAGTCTCGGCTTTCCCCTGAACGTTCCTACTTATGTGCCACCGACATAGTAGATGATGAGATTCAGGAAATACCTCATCTAAGGCATTCATCAGGGCCAGACATCTGTCGGTGATAAATGTAGAGGTTGTAGTCCGCCCGAGGAGGTCCCTTAATTGTTGAAGTGCCCACACATACATGTCTGTTGCTTCTGATACAAGGAAGGCGAAGGCAATGCTGAAGTTTTTGCCTATACTCGTCATCCCGATGAACTGAACCAAAGGCATTTTTGCTATGTTTGTTTTATAGGTAGCATCAATGCCTATGACATACGGGAACGCATGGAGCAGTAATCTAGATGTAGGGTGTGCAAAGAAGATGGACCCAAGTCGTGTTTGATCATCTAAATTGTGAAATATAATCATGTTATCTATCAAATTAAGATGAAACCTAAATGATTGAAGTTATTTGAGACATACTGAGTTGACTTACTTGGATCTGTAGTGTAATCGTAGTAGTAGTTGTTTTTGTCTAGGTCACTCAGCAGAGTCTGCACCATAGATCGACCATCTCTATTTACTAGTTTTGTTTTTTGTATCCGGTTGTATATGTCTTTCCTTGTTGCTGACGTTTCTGGGTTGATTGTTGTGAGCTCGGAATAAATTGCACAGGGGGGCACACCGACTCTGGTTCTCTGGTCGATCATAATCTCCTCCGCCTCAGTCAGGCGTTTTCCCACAAAATGACCCTCTGCCCACTCTGCGAGATCATGGTTATGCCATCCGTTACCCACTTGCAAGAAACACCCGTAGCTTGTGTAATACCCCTTAATTTTAAAAGGGCAACCACATTTCTTTGAACCCGATGATCTGCGCCGGTTGATGACACCAGGTCGTGATGTCCTTCGTGGTTTCCAATACCTCTCGCATGTTATGTGGAAATCTTGGCCCGCCCGAGAACTTTGAATTATGGTGTAGATATGGTTGGGATGGCCAACACTATCTACCCAAGCTTTCGCTTCTTCTTTACCCCTAAAGGCCTGGTTTGTTTGAAATAAGTAACCTGTGTCCACCACCGGAGCTCGATTATACATCTCTTGCATGTACTCATCCATCTGTGCATAATGATCCGGAACGCCTTCATCAAATTCATCCCAATCTGAATCAGTGGTTGAGTCACTATCCTGCAATAAGGGTCGAGAGAATGTTAGATGAATATTGAAATATGAAATGTTAGTGCGAATATGATTAACAAAGACAATAAACTAAATACTTACTGGGCTTGATATTGGAACATACTCATGATCGGAATCTGAAGATTGACTCATGTTTAGAGAGAGAGCTTGCACAGTTTAACGAAATAAGTGTTGGAAGAGAGTAAGGAAATAGAGAGCTTCGAGAATATGGAGAGAGAGTGTGTGAAGATGAAATGGAGGAGGCATCCCTTATATAGAGGTTGGTCATGAACTAGCCACAAGGTTACAAGTTAAAAAAACGGTAACCTGGTACGTGTACAGTGACCTAGTACGTGTACCTTACCTGACAAAAGTAATTACCTATGGTAACTTTGAATTCACTTTGTACTGCAAACGGTAACCTGGTACGTGTACAGTGACCTAGTACGTGTACCTTCCTGACAAAAGTAATTACCTATGGTAACTTTGAATTCACTTTGTACTGCAAACGGTAACCTGGTACGTGTACAGTGACCTAGTACGTGTATTCCTGACAAAAGTAATTACCTATGGTAACTTTGAATTCACTTTGTACTGCAAACGGTAACCTGGTACGTGTACAGTGACCTAGTACGTGTACCTTACCTGACAAAAGTAATTACCTATGGTAACTTTGAATTCACTTTGTACTGCAAACGGTAACCTGGTACGTGTACAGTGACCTAGTACGTGTACCTTCCTGACAAAAGTAATTACCTATGGTAACTTTGAATTCACTTTGTACTGCAAACGGTAACCTGGTACGTGTACCTTTCCTGACAAAAGTAATTACCTATGGTAACTTTGAATTCACTTTGTACTGCAAACGGTAACCTGGTACGTGTACAGTGACCTAGTACGTGTACCTTCCTGACAAAAGTAATTACCTATGGTAACTTTGAATTCACTTTGTACTGCAAACGGTAACCTGGTACGTGTACCTTTCCTGACAAAAGTAATTACCTATGGTAACTTTGAATTCACTTTGTACTGCAAACGGTAACCTGGTACAGTGACCTAGTACGTGTACCTTCCTGACAAAAGTAATTACCTATGGTAACTTTGAATTCACTTTGTACTGCAAACGGTAACCTGGTACGTGTACAGTGACCTAGTGTACCTTCCTGACAAAAGTAATTACCTATGGTAACTTTGAATTCACTTTGTACTGCAAACGGTAACCTGGTACGTGTACAGTGACCTAGTACGTGTACCTTTCCTGACAAAAGTAATTACCTATGGTAACTTTGAATTCACTTTGTACTGCACATGTGTGTGTTTGGTACGCTTCCTTTAGTAGTCGTTGAACTAGCCGTTGAACTAGCCATTGGACATGTAGTGTTACTCAAATATTATAAAAGTGGGTATTAGTGTCCCAACATACTCATTCCTTACCCCGTGCTCTCAGAATCTGTCTAATTACATCTTGCTTGAACTCTTCACACCTTAATTCCCATTTCGCTCTCAAAATCAAATGGAGTTTCCTTTCTGTTTGCACGTTAATTATGTAGCTACTTTTGGTCGTCATGGAGCACAATTTGATAGAAGAATGGGGCACAGACGCGTAGAAGTTACTATGCCATATCCTAGTAATCTCCGGGATCTACAACGACGAGTAATCGGCACTACAGTCCCTCCTGGCAGAATAAACATAACAACAATGGTGTATTTGGGGCTGGAGGGCGACTACGAGTGGACTTTTATTCATGTACGAAATGATACATCAGTTCGCCGGATGATGGAGAATTACATGGAGTATAATGATTTCATCGCTCATATTCCATTACTTGTTATTTATGATCCTATTGAGCCCGATGATGATGATTTTCAACACCAAGAACCAATTTATGAGATGAGACGTAATGTAATAGCACGGGGAATAGAGAGACAAAGGCTAGGAAATAATTAGGTAATTGGTTATTGTGTAATTGATCTTGTTAGTTATCGTGTTGTTATAATTTTCGGCATTTATAATCGTTAAAAGATGTTTGGACGTGGGAATTTAAGTGGTTGTAAACGTGTTGTTAAGTATTGACTGTTAATTATGTGATTCATACGATTTGGATTCAGGACTTTCTTTCTTAGGAATTTCTACATTTTGATATATTTCATTTCTCGTGACATATACAATCTTTGGTACATGTTAGATATTTCATTTCGACACTATCATTGCTGGAGAACATTAACGACCAACAAAGAATTTAGACCACCCAGATTGCATTGATATTAACAAGCACATTTGTCAAATACGATCGTTAACTTTGAAAGGAGCCATGCATTGTGTGACGACACCAAATTCTACCAAATTCTTCTTCTGCCAAGGCCCATAAATATCACAATTCTTTCTCACAGGCAGCAAGCTCAACAGAAACAAAGGCATTCCAGGAAGTTTAGATTGAAGTTGGTCACACATCTTTTCTTTCTTACGAATTTCTACATTTTGATATATTCTTTCTCGTGACATATACAATCTTTGGTACATGTTAGATATTTCATTTCGACACTATCATTGGAGAAACATTCAACGACCAACAAAGAATTTAGACCACCCATCTTGGCATTGATCTTAAGAAGCACATTTGTCAAATACTGATCGTTAACTTTGAAAGGAGCCATGAATGCAGAAACGATGCATTTCTAGAAAATTTTTGGCATAGTCTCCCCTGTTTTTCTTATCTCCACCGGTTCTAAGAACCTCCACAAAATCAACCAACAGATCATCAACAAGGTCACCAGCATTGTCAGCAATAATTCCACCATCACCAAGTCCACCAGAAAAAAACTACATCCAAACAAATTGTACTAGCGTCTAACACACCAAGTCAAAATGAAAGACAACAAATAGTTCCAAGATGATACTAAAGTTTATTACATCCAAATCCAAGATGACAAGCACTAGGGTGCACCATGCTGGCGCTGGTAACTATCCCATATGTATAAAGAGCTGAACACATCCACAAGACCATCAGTTGCAGCCCTTTGTTCTTCTTCTGGCATCCCCTGACGATAGTATGACCAGTCCCATGCATTGTTCTCTTGGTAGTACGGGCGTGCAAGCTCACTTGCCTCAGACAGTAGCTGTAACACACTTGGTCAGGTAAGTACACATAAAAAAAAAGTCATATTTAATGATGTACTATGACAAAAAGAACTTACTAGACAGGGATCTGGACGATGAACCAGGGTGGTCTGATAAGTCTCAGGGTTTAGGATCTTCGGGTGTGTGTGCTTGGTGTACCAATCTAGGTAGAGTGGGTCACAAGCATGCAACCGCGCATTTGTGCGCGTATACCCTGGAACCAGCAATTTAGGAGTGTTTTCCCAAAAATTATACATGGGGGGGTATACACAGGTGTAGGGTTGGGTTTTTCCTCTTTTTTCAGACCTTGGGTTGGGTCTAATAGGAGGTTCAGGGATATCCTGAATGTAACCAAACTGGCGTAGACAGCGACCAGGCATGTATGGCTCATTCAACCCCAAAACCGGTATGTTACCTCTATACCATGTACGCCCTCCATGAACATTAACATTATCTCGACCGTAGGGCAACCAATCAATCTACAATGAACATTAATAGTAAAATGTAACCAACAACGAAAGACAAAAATAATAATGGTTCAATGTGTTAGCAACTACAAACACTTACATTTAGAGCAGTCAAAGCATCTAGATGCTCACGATATCCTTGCAGTGAACGATGATCCTGCACTTGAGAGGTAGATCTCACCCATCTTAGAGCCCAAGGTCTATCATCATTAGCGCGCCAGTCCGGGCTAATCGCTGGTCTTAATGTAGGGAAGTACGCATAAATCCAGCACTGTGCATATAAAACACTAGAATGATTAAGAGTACCAATTATTAATACTCAGTGAGTTATCATATACTAGATGCACATTAGGACACATACCTCAAGTAACGTCATAGAACCACCTATCCCACTGGAGTCGGCACGAGATGCTATCCCTAGCTGGCGATATAACCATGCAAGAGTACCAGCTCCCCATGCATATTTACGAAGCTTGGTACCTTTCTTCACAGGAGCTACTAAACTGAACAGCTGTGGACTCAGACGACCATTTGATTTTCCAGCTAATATGGTGGTACCAATCAGATGATACAACCAACCACATGCCTGCTTCATTGCCTCTTCATTTTCATCCCTACATTGCTGCAACAAGCTCGAAATTGATACAGCACCGGTATTCCACAGTGCCTCTGTCATACTCTCAACATCTGCCCCAAAATTAAGACAATCAGCCATTACCTCCTTCAACTCAGGGGTGGATGAATTCGCTGTCAATGAACGACCGACGATGGGGATTTGCAGTATCATCCACACATCATGCAGGGTAATCGTCATCTCACCAAACGGCATATGGAATGAGTTTGTATCAGGCTGCCACCTCTCCACAAAAGCACTGATCAGGGACATATTGTTGTATGGCATCGTAATATCCTGTAGGTGCTCTATACCAGAATACTCAAGCATCTTCCTTGTTCTTGGTTTAGAAATTTGATCTTTTGGCCAGCAGGTAAGCATCACCCTACGGGATTTGAAACTCAAAACCCCACGATCCTACATAATGACCAATATTTAACACTTACAAAACGTAGTATGATATAAATGATCAAATACAGGAGAAGATAGAGAACATACCTTAGCCGAGGTCCATAAGTCAAGCGCCACATGACCCCCGAAGCTAGTGATAACACTAGTGAGTAGTGGACCGCCAGGAACTGGCACCTCTGTCAACTTCCAAGAGGTAGGAATGACTGGAACCATCGCTAGCGCTGCTTCCTCGTCAGTGTCATCCTCCTTATCCATGACTTCATCATCTTCCTTATCCTGCTCCTCATCCACGTCGGGTGAGTCCTCATCATCAGCACCACGACCATCGTCATCAGCATGTGGCGAACGCTCAGTCATCACATGGTCCTCAACAGCACGGGCAGGTGATGGGCGTGGTGACGTGATGAACTACCACCGCCTGACGGAGCAGTCTGGTGGCTTGATTGCCCTGAGATATTGAAGCTAGAGCTGTGCAGTGATCTGTCAGAAAAAGCACTACTGGATGATGACAACTCTGGCATGCGTCTCCTCGGTATATTGAACACCGCCGAGTCATCCTCCGCTACCATTGGTGGTGCTGGTACTTGAAACGCCGGGTCGTTGGAAGATTGACCCGGATGGAAAGATGAATGGCGTGCTGCTTCCATGCGGGGGGCAGGATTACTCGGCCCTTCACCAGGAACATGTGCACGACGACGGTACGAGGCCGTCATAGCCTGCTCCGCACCCCGGTCTTTATTCTTCCTCTTCGTGACATGTCTCACTGCTTTTTTCAGACGATCCATCACTGCATACGAATATCACACAGTTATATCCCTCATTCATAACATAAAAATTCAAACATTTATAATCATATCATTCACAATATTACAATTCAAAAAAAATTCAAATATTTATAAATCATTCACAATATTAGTTAGAATTCAAAAAATAACAAATTAAAACATTTAAAATCATTCACAATATTACAATTAAAAAATAACAAATTAAACATTTAAAATCATTCACATATTAGAATAAAAATAAACAAATTAAAACATTTAAAAAATCATTCCAAATATTAAAATTAAAAAAAAAAAAAGGAGTTGGGTCGAGGAGCACAGCTCCTCTGCGCCGCCTGGGTCGAGAATCTGCAGTCCTCGCCGCCGCCTGGGTCGAGCATCGCCAGTGCTCGCCTCCGCCTGGGTCGAGCAGCGCCAAGCCTCGCTTCCGCCTGCGTCGAGCAGCAGCTCTCCTCGGTCCGGTCTTCAGGCGCGCCCAGAAGTCGACTCGAGCACCAGGGGTACTCGCTGGAGCTGGGTTCGAGCATCTCCACTCCTCGCCGGTGTCGGGCGTGAGCACCGCTGCTTCTCGCCTGTCTCCGGTTAGAGCAGCGGTGGTGCTCGACTAGGTTTTTTTTTTTTTTTTTTTGAAAATTTTCGAATTTTTAATCCTAGATCTAGCTCAAATGATGTTGAATTTCAAAAAACTAACACCGAATTCATACTCAGGACACCCAAATCTATAAGTTGCAAAAAAAAAATTCAAAAAACTCACCGGAAAATTTTTCCGGTGGTGGTCCGGCGGTGGTTGGTGGCGGCTCCGGCGGCGGCTCCGGCGGTGGCTCCGGCAGTCAGAAGAGAGCTTCTTCCTTAAGAGAGATAGAGGAGAGAAAGAGAGTGAGGAAGTGAGAAATGAATAATCCAAGGAAGGTTAGGCTATATATAGTACGAGCGTTTTTTACCCGAAATTGACGTTTTTCAACTGCGATTTCAATACAACGTTCTGAAAGTGTAACAATGTTTGTAATTTAGTCAAACACAACATAAAATGTCATTAACTTATGTGGAGTCACAATTATAACGTTTAAATGCGATTAAAAAGGGTTTAACGTCTTTTATTACAATTAGAGCATTTTCACCCGAAATTGGCGTTTTTAACTATGAATTGAGTACGGCATTCTGAATATGTACCAATGTTTGTAATTTAGTCAAAAATAACGTAAAATGTCGTCCAAATTACGTGGATTCACAATTCAAATCATATTGACGCAATTAATACGGGTTTATAATGTTTGTAACAATCAGAGTGTTTTTACTGTTTACGCTAAAGAAATTATTTTTTAAAAAACAAAAGTTACAACACGACATCATTACATGTGTACAACGTCAGTATGAATTAAAAAAATTTTGTACTGCGGTGATTAGTAATTTTGTACTGCGAATAGCAACCCAGAATTGTAATTAGATTACATAAAATATTACACAAACAGATCTTATTATATAATCAATAATAAAATAGATGAAATATTTTTACATCTAAATGTGAAGTGGATTAATGAGTCTAGATTTAGTAATTTCATAACATTTATAGTATTGAACGATAACTTAATGTTTTAAGATAAAATCATTAAAAGGATTATGATATAAAACTATATTAAACTATGATTAGGAAATTAATCTAAATAATAATCCTTAAGTGTCTTGGCATTAGATAAGCCATATGAAATACATTTATAACATTAATTACCAATACTTAGGATGTGAGTTTATAATTAAGTGATGTGTTTAGTAGTTAGAATTTATAAAAAGGTTTATAAATAGAAATTAGATACTTAAAACCTTTGAACCTTTATTTAGAGGAAACTAAGTTACATAAGAGATTATATTGATTTACCTTTTGACACTGGAACATATTAATATGTCATTTGAATATAAGGTATGATGATTTTTCGGAATAGATGATCTTATTAAATAATGGACAATTTCACTTACAAATAAGAATTTGATTCTTAGATGAATTCTACCTTATGTTAAGATATATTGTCCATCCTAAATACAATAAAGGAAATTAATTTATTAAGTTATTCCTTTGAAACCTTAGATTTTGTAAACAACTTAAGACGTATTTAAGACTTAACTTTATTGAAGTATAATATAAAAGGATTATACATAGTCTATGGAGGGAATATGTGTTAAAATAAAACATTTAGGAAATTAAATGTAAGCAAGGATACATAAAAGGTTACCCCAATTTGTGTGCTTATTTGATCACCTAAATAAGATAAATGCATGAATCGGACTATATTGCACTTACTTGTGCTTGCTTTAGGTTGTTCTTGATATATTTGTCTTGAACGATCAGTTTGTATAATTCATGAAATGTATGGATGAAAATAAATGTGTATGTACTTCGTAGTGTACTTGTGTATTGTATTGTACTTGTATGTATGTGTAAGGGAGTATTGAATTATTGTGTGGCTTGTTTGTGAATGACTTCTACTAATTCCTAACACCTAAATCCTAACGTAAGTAATGACTAAATTGGAATGAGTAGAAGTCTGATATAGTTTCGGCCACACGTGAGGATGAGGAGTCACAAGAGGTTGGATCCGATTCCTGGTTCTTAAACTGGTCCACAGCCCAAACCACTTAAATGGGTAGCATCCTGGATTGGTGAACCAAGTAAATCCCGGTGGTGGGACAGAGTAGTCCCCGGGCCGGAGGTCCCGACGACTTGACTTGAGTAAGTAGTAAGTAAAGTAAGTATTGTATGAGTAATGGTCTTGGCTGGTGTAAGTCATTGACCCCGAGTAAAAGATTAACCTCCACCTGATTAACCCGGGTGGACAAATGGAGCTAACAAGCATTGTGTATTGGGTATGCATTGCGTATGTATTGTATATGTATGGTGTATTGTATAATTCAGGAAAGGTAAGTAAGTATCGGTTGTATTGTATGGTTTACCTTGTATGTATTGAAGTGTATGTATGTATGTATGTATGCCTTGCGTAAAGTATTGTAGTAATTGTATGAAAGCATGTATGCATGTATGTTTGAATAAAATGAATTGCATGTATTCGACCAAGTGGTCGGCGTACCCTCACTAGTACGCGGGGTATGCGGAAGTCATATTCAGCGTAAGCTAACCCCCTAGGGGGAACGTTTTTAGTGTGCAGGTACCCGAAGTGGATATGGTCAAGGTAAGAGACCAGTGGCTACACTTGGATAGTTAGAAGTAGAATGTAGAAGCGTACTAAGTGGCACACCCCTTGTACTTAGAAAGTAAGTAGTTTGCGAGGAATGGGTAGTGGTTAGACTCTTAATGAGTATCTATGAAATTGAAAGAGGTGTTGTATTTGCATAAGGATCTTAGTAAACTCGGTGTATTATATTGTATTGAACTTATGGAGTATTATAATGAATGGGAAGTCCTAGTATTTGATTTGGAAATTGGAGTATGAATTGTAAGTGTGTAGTACTGGATATTCCGGTCCATCAGACCGATGCTGTATGTAGTAGTAGTAGTAGCCTCGTTAGTCACGTGGGTGGCTAATGGCATTGTATCACCCTCCGTTGAGTATGTAAGTATCCGCTGCGTGAGTCTAGATTGTATAAGGAGATTGGACGGTAATGACAGTATTAGCGGTAGGGGTGTTACAAAAACTGATGTAGAACCTAGAGGAAATTGAGTTCCCTAGATGATTGTTTTGAGAAAATTGAGAACGAGTAGTGGACAGAGCTCCACAAGTATTGTATTCCTTAAGAAATAGTACGAAGTGATTGAGAGTAGTTGATGAATGAAGTCCATGAGTAGTGTATCCTTAGGTAAGTCATTGGAAGCAAATTGAGGACGATTGGATTCCATAGGTATTGTATTCTTTAGTTAGAATATTTGAGATGATGGAGGGTAATGGATGAAAGTAGCGAAAGTCGATGAAATGAGCACCTAGGCATTGAATCTCGAAGTAAAGTATTTGGAAGTAGAGTGAGGATGATTGATGGACAAAATTCCATCCTTTGGAGATGTATGAATTTGTAATTATGACTAGGAAGAGTAAAAAGATAGAAAATTGAAATAACTGAATTATTTAATTGTTTGAAACTGATATGGGAAGTCGAACTTGATCCTGATCAGATCAAGGGAAACCGAACACAAATTGGGGTGGAAAGATAGTTCAACACTGATGTTGATCACATCAGGGTCGAATGATTCTTGAAGCTCCCCTCAAGTGGTCACAAGAATCACGCATAGGATAGAAGTAATGAACATAAATTGGAATTTGGAGTTGTGGTGTTTAGAAAGATTTCTAAGTAGTAGTTGCGAAAGGATTTCCCTTAGACTGGAGAATGAGGATTTGTTGGAAGCTTATACCGGAGAACGGTGGTAGGGTATCATGTTGTATTATTCCAAGGGCAGCGGGACGTAAAGGAGTCCTGTGTCTGGATGACCTGAGTGCCTACAGGATCGTAGTGTGTATTGCATTGCTTTGGGATAGCTTTGCACTGTATGTATAAATCTTGTAATGGAAAACCGGATGGTTAGTTGTAATGCGGATCGGAGTGATTGTAGTATACTTGCATGGTATGGTATGTAGAGACCTTGAGTAATGGATTTGGGGAATTGTAAGGATGAGGAATGTATGACTTTTGGCATTAGACATGTCTGAATGAGTAAGCATAGTAATCCTATAACCTTGAACAACTTTGAGGGCAAAGTTCCTTAAGGGGGTAGATTGAAATACCCCGAACTTAATTATAGTGATTAAAATTATCCTAATATGTATTTAATGGCCTAATTGTGCCTAAGGAATATTGGTGAAGGAAATAAAACCAAAAGACAAGAGAAAACGCTTAAAAGCGAAAAATGTAAAAATAAGTGTTATATAACCATAGGAGTTATGTGACCTCGACCAGGATCCTAGGTGGATTCCTAAGGCTTATTTATGCCTAAATAATATGTAGAAACAATTCCCGAAGAAAACGGATCCATAAAATGGATTAAAACCACAAACGAACCTTAAAGCGCGTTTTTCGAGGAAACCGGGAAAACGTGACTTTAAGTGGGTTAAATAGCCCCGTAATAATTTTAGTCAATCAAATGTCTATAATTAGACATTAGTGAAGGTCTAGAACTAATAAAATTAGTTAAACGAGAAAATTCCAGAAAATGGATTCCGGTTAGTAAAACTATCAAAAACGGGAAGTTGTGGGGTGTAAGTGTAAATAGGCTAAAGTAATGTGTCCACTTTTAAGAAAAAAATTAAAAGCTGTGTGAGGGATGTGTGTGGCCGGCTCCATCTCCCCCTCTCATTCTCTTAATTGTCTCTAATTTACAAAAGACAAAAGTAAAAAGTAAAAAGTACACCTACCTTACTTATGTCATTCTCTCTCCTATTTTCTCACATCCCCACCATATGCTCCCCTCACTCTCTGATTTTTCTTCTTCCTCCCAAGCTCTTACAATGGCGATTTTGAACACCCCATACAACCACCTTCTTCTCTCCTCTTGTTAAGCACTCAAACCTCCACCAAAAATTACAAAATTGGTACCATTGAAATCCTCTCATCAAGGAGATCATTTCCCTCTTTTCCAAATTCGAAAATACCCACTTTCATCTCCATGGGTGTTTTTGGTTTTGAAGATGAAGACCACCATTAGAAGCCCCTTTTTCACTGAAATACCCTTAAATTAATTTAAATTAATTTAGGGGATATCTTTTATAAAAACCTTAAATAATATTATTAAACACTAAATTAGTATACGGTATTATTTAAAAATTATTTAGGGGACTTCTTATATTAAATTCTAAATAATAATACAATTTAATTTAATTTATTATATGGTATTATGAATTTAATAACAAGATTTATAAGTCAATAAATCTTGAAAAAATTCCTAGACACTCCAATTATATTATAAAGATTTTAGAAATCTGGGTTGCTATTCGCAGTACAAAATTACTAATCACCGCAGTACAAAATTTTTTAATTCATACTGACGTTGTACACATGTAATGATGTCGTGTTGTAACTTTTGTTTTTTTAAAAAATAATTTCTTTAGCGTAAACAGTAAAAAACACTCTGATTGTTACAAAACATTATAAACCCGTATTAATTGCGTCAATATGATTTGAATTGTGAATCCACGTAATTTGGACGACATTTTACGTTATTTTTGACTAAATTACAAACATTGGTACATATTCAGAATGCCGTACTCAATTCATAGTTAAAAACGCCAATTTCGGGTGAAAAATGCTCTAATTGTAATAAAAGACGTTAAACCCTTTTTAATCGCATTTAAACGTTATAATTGTGACTCCACATAAGTAAATGACATTTTATGTTGTGTTTGACTAAATTACAAACATTGTTACACTTTCAGAACGTTGTATTGAAATCGCAGTTTGAAAACGTCAATTTCGGGTAAAAAACGCTCGTACTATATATAGCCTAACCTTCCTTGGATTATTCATTTCTCACTTCCTCACTCTCTCTCCTCTATCTCTCTTAAGAAGAAAGCTCTCTTCTGACTGCCGGAGCCCCGCCGAGCCGGCCGCCGGAGCCGCCACCAACCACCGCCGGACCACCACCGGAAAAATTTTCCGGTGAGTTTTTTGAATTTTTTTTTGCAACTTATAGATTTGGGTGTCCTGAGTATGAATTCGGTGTTAGTTTTTTGAAATTCAACATCATTTGAGCGATCTAGGATTAAAAATTCGAAAATTTTCAAAAAAAAAAAAAAAAAAAGAAACCTAGTCGAGCACCACCGCTGCTCTAACCGGAGACAGGCGAGAAGCAGCGGTGCTCGCGCCCGACACCGGCGAGGAGTGGAGATGCTCGAACCCAGCTCCAGCGAGTACCCCTGGTGCTCGAGTCGACTTCTGGGCGCCTGAAGACCGGACCGAGAGAGAGCTGCTCGACGCAGGCGGAAGCGCGGCTTGGCGCTGCTCGACCCAGGCGGAGGCGAGCACTGGCGATGCTCGACCCAGGCGGCGGCGAGGACTGCAGATTCTCGACCCAGGCGGCGCAGAGGAGCTGTGCTCCTCGACCCAACTCCTTTTTTTTTAATTTTAATATTTGGAATGATTTTTTAAATGTTTTAATTTGTTTATTTTTTAATTCTAATATTGTGAATGATTTTTAAATGTTTTAATTTGTTTTTTTTAATTGTAATATTGTGAATGATTTTTAAATGTTTTAATTTGTTATTTTTTTGAATTCTAACTATATTGTGAATGATTTATAAATATTTGAATTTTTTTGAATTGTAATATTGTGAATGATATGATTATAATGTTTGAATTTTTATGTTATGATGAGGAATATAACTGTGTGATATTCGTATGCAGTGATGGATCGTCTGAAAAAAGCAGTGGACATGTCACGAAGAGGAAGAAAAAGACGGGGTGCGGAGCAGGCGATGACGGCCTCGTACCGTCGTCGTGCACATGTTCCTGGTGAAGGGCCGAGTAATCCTGCCCCCCGCATGGAAGCAGCACGCCATTCATCTTTCCATCCGGGTCAATCTTCCAACGACCGGCGTTTCAAGTACCAGCACCACCAATGGTAGCGGAGGATGACTCGGCGGTGTTCAATATACCGAGGAGACGCATGCCAGAGTTGTCATCATCCAGTAGTGCTTTTTCTGACAGATCACTGCACAGCTCTAGCTTC
This sequence comes from Limonium bicolor, assembly GCA_023374045.1. Taxonomy (NCBI): domain Eukaryota; kingdom Viridiplantae; phylum Streptophyta; class Magnoliopsida; order Caryophyllales; family Plumbaginaceae; genus Limonium; species Limonium bicolor. The sequence continues at coordinate 219,723,803 of CM041780.1, read as the reverse complement.
AATATCTCAGGGCAATCAAGCCACCAGACTGCTCCGTCAGGCGGTGGTAGTTCATCACGTCAACCACGCCCATCACCTGCCCGTGCTGTTGAGGACCATGTGATGACTGAGCGTTCGCCACATGCTGATGACGATGGTCGTGGTGCTATGATGAGGACTCACCCGACGTGGATGAGGAGCAGGATAAGGAAGATGATGAAGTCATGGATAAGGAGGATGACACTGACGAGGAAGCAGCGCTAGCGATGGTTCCAGTCATTCCTACCTCTTGGAAGTTGACAGAGGTGCCAGTTCCTGGTGGTCCACTACTCACTAGTGTTATCACTAGCTTCGGGGGTCATGTGGCGCTTGACTTATGGACCTCGGCTAAGGTATGTTCTCTATCTTCTCCTGTATTTGATCATTTAATATCATACTACGTTTTGTAAGTATTAAATATTGGTCATTATGTAGGATCGTGGGGTTTTGAGTTTCAAATCCCGTAGGGTGATGCTTACCTGCTGGCCAAAAGATCAAATTTCTAAACCAAGAACAAGGAAGATGCTTGAGTATTCTAGTATAGAGCACCTACAGGATATTACGATGCCATACAACAATATGTCCCTGATCAGTGCTTTTGTGGAGAGGTGGCAGCCTGATACAAACTCATTCCATATTGTGGATGATACTTCAAATCCCCATCGTTGGTCGTTCATTGACAGCGAATTCATCCACCCCTGAGTTGAAGGAGGCAATGGCTGATTGTCTTAATTTTGGGGCAGATGTTGAGAGTATGACAGAGGCACTGTGGAATACCGGTGTCGTATCAATTTCGAGCTTGTTGCAGCAATGTAGGGATGAAAATGAAGAGGCAATGAAACAGGCATGTGGTTGGTTGTATCATCTGATTGGTACCACCATATTAGCTGGAAAATCAAATGGTCGTCTGAGTCCACAGCTGTTCAGTTTAGTAGCTCCTGTGAAGAAAGGTACCAAGCTTCGTAAATATGCATGGGGAGCTGGTACTCTTGCATGGTTATATCGCCAGCTAGGGATAGCATCTCGTGCCGACTCCAGTGGGATAGGTGGTTCTATGACGTTACTTGAGGTATGTGTCCTAATGTGCATCTAGTATATGATAACTCACTGAGTATTAATAATTGGTACTTCTTAATCATTCTAGTGTTTTTATGCACAGTGCTGGATTTATGCGTACTTCCCTACATTAAGACCAGCGATTAGCCCGGACTGGCGCGCTAATGATGATAGACCTTGGGCTCTAAGATGGGTGAGATCTACCTCTCAAGTGCAGGATCATCGTTCACTGCAAGGATATCGTGAGCATCTAGATGCTTTGACTGCTCTAAATGTAAGTGTTTGTAGTTGCTAACACATTGAACCATTATTATTTTTGTCTTTCGTTGTTGGTTACATTTTACTATTAATGTTCATTGTAGATTGATTGGTTGCCCTACGGTCGAGATAATGTTAATGTTCATGGAGGGCGTACATGGTATAGAGGTAACATACCGATTTTGGGGTTGAATGAGCCATACATGCCTGGTCGCTGTCTACGCCAGTTTGGTTACATTCAGGATATCCCTGAACCTCCTATTAGACCCAACCCAAGGTCTGAAAAAAGAGGAAAAACCCAACCCTACACCTGTGTATACCCCCCCATGTATAATTTTTGGGAAAACACTCCTAAATTGCTGGTTCCAGGGTATACGCGCACAAATGCGCGGTTGCATGCTTGTGACCCACTCTACCTAGATTGGTACACCAAGCACACACACCCGAAGATCCTAAACCCTGAGACTTATCAGACCACCCTGGTTCATCGTCCAGATCCCTGTCTAGTAAGTTCTTTTTGTCATAGTACATCATTAAATATCACTTTTATTTTTTATGTGTACTTACCTGACCAAGTGTGTTACAGCTACTGTCTGAGGCAAGTGAGCTTGCACGCCCGTACTACCAAGAGAACAATGCATGGGACTGGTCATACTATCGTCAGGGGATGCCAGAAGAAGAACAAAGGGCTGCAACTGATGGTCTTGTGGATGTGTTCAGCTCTTTATACATATGGGATAGTTACCAGCGCCAGCATGGTGCACCCTAGTGCTTGTCATCTTGGATTTGGATGTAATAAACTTTAGTATCATCTTGGAACTATTTGTTGTCTTTCATTTTGACTTGGTGTGTTAGACGCCAGTACAATTTGTTTGGATGTAGTTTTTTCTGGTGGACTTGGTGATGGTGGAATTATTGCTGACAATGCTGGTGACCTTGTTGATGATCTATTGGTTGATTTTGTGGAGGTTCTTAGAACCGGTGGAGATAAGAAAAACAGGGGAGACTATGCCAAAAATTTTCTAGAAATGCATCGTTTCTGCATTCATGGCTCCTTTCAAAGTTAACGATCAGTATTGACAAATGTGCTTCTTAAGATCAATGCCAAGATGGGTGGTCTAAATTCTTTGTTGGTCGTTGAATGTTCTCCAGCAATGATAGTGTCGAAATGAAATATCTAACATGTACCAAAGATTGTATATGTCACGAGAAATGAAATATATCAAAATGTAGAAATTCGTAAGAAAGAAAAGATGTGTGACCAACTTCAATCTAAACTTCCTGGAATGCCTTTGTTTCTGTTGAGCTTGCTGCCTGTGAGAAAGAATTGTGATATTTATGGGCCTTGGCAGAAGAAGAATTTGGTAGAATTTGGTGTCGTCACACAATGCATGGCTCCTTTCAAAGTTAACGATCGGTATTTGACAAATGTGCTTGTTAATATCAATGCCAATCTGGGTGGTCTAAATTCTTTGTTGGTCGTTGAATGTTCTCCAGCAATGATAGTGTCGAAATGAAATATCTAACATGTACCAAAGATTGTATATGTCACGAGAAATGAAATATATCAAAATGTAGAAATTCCTAAGAAAGAAAAGTACCTGAATCCAAATCGTATGAATCACATAATTAACAGTCAATAACTTTAACAACACGTTTATTCCACGTCCAAACATCTTTTAACGATTATAAATGCCGAAAATTATAACAACACGATAACTAACAAGATTAATGGTGGCCACGGGTCCGGTTCCACCGGTTCCGGTTCCACCGGTTCCGGTTCCGGAAAATGTGTATTCGTATTCGGAACCGGTCTAGGCGGTTCCGGTTCCGATTCCGGTTCCGGTTCTGAAATCTGGATTCGCTTCGGATTCGGTCAAAAAACCGGTTCTGGCCGGTTCCGGTTTCGGTTCCGGTTCTGATCGGTTCCGACCGGTTTCGGAGCGGTTCCGGAGCGGTTCCGGAAAGATTCGATCGGCTCCAGTTGCTTCATTTTAGCTCCGATTTGAGATCCATTTGAGCGCACACGTTGCTCTTTTCATCCACTTTACTCCTAGATAGGTTATTCTTCAAGTTTATAATCTTAAATGTGTAAGAAACAAAGACTTAGGAATTTTTATTGAATTTACAAAAAATAAGGAACAAAGAGAATTTTATTATATGATTCACTACCTCATTAAAAGCTCATTAGGTAAAAACCCATTGGGAAAACCTTAATAAGGAAAAAGAGTACAACTACTAAGAGGTTACATGATTTCAATTTGCAAGTCTTAAAAAAAAGATTACATGGAAAGAAAGTAATACTAAATTACTAATACATTCTAAATTATTACAAGATAGAAGTCCTAAGTGGTGTTATCTCCATTCATCTCATACCAATCATCATGTTGGCCTTCATATTGCAATACGCGTGCTTGGGATCTAACGGCTATTTTCTTCAGAGGAGCGCGCGCCCGAGACCCAAAACGACGTCGTTTTGGCCCGATTCCAACGGTAACTTCAACCGGTTCCGGGGCGGTTCCGGTTCCGGTTCCACCGGTTGCGGTTCCGGTTCCGGTTCCCGATCCGAATCCGATGACGGTTCCGACCGGTTCCAACCGGTTCTGAGCGGTTCCGGTTCCGGGCCCGGTTCGGGCCCGAATCTCATAACATGTATTCGTATTCGGAACCGGCTGAGGCGGTTCGGTTCCGGTTCCGGTTCCCACCGGTTCCCGGCCGGTTCCGGTTCTAATCGGTTCCGGGTAGAACCGCCGTTCCGGGTAGAACCGGACCCGATGGCCACCATTAAACAAGATCAATTACACAATAACCAATTACCTAATTATTTCCTAGCCTTTGTCTCTCTATTCCCTGTGCTATTACATTACGTCTCATCTCATAAATTGGTTCTTGGTGTTGAAAATCATCATCATCGGGCTCAATAGGATCATACATAACAAGTAATGGAATATGAGCGATGAAATCATTATACTCCATGTAATTCTCCATCATCCGGCGAACTGATGTATCATTTCGTACATGAATAAAAGTCCACTCGTAGTCGCCCTCCAGCCCCAAATACACCATTGTTGTTATGTTTATTCTGCCAAGGAGGGACTGTAGTGCCCGTATTACTCGTCGTTGTAGATCCCGGAGATTACTAGGATATGGCATAGTAACTTCTACGCGTCTGTGCCCCATTCTTCTATCAAATTGTGCTCCATGACGACCAAAAGTAGCTACATAATTAACGTGCAAACAGAAAGGAAACTCCATCTGATTTTGAGAGCGAAATGGGAATTAAGGTGTGAAGAGTTCAAGCAAGATGTAATTAGACAGATTCTGAGAGCACGGGGTAAGGAATGAGTATGTTGGGACACTAATACCCACTTTTATAATATTTGAGTAACACTACATGTCCAATGGCTAGTTCAACGGCTAGTTCAACGACTACTGAAAGGAAGCGTACCAAACACACCATGTGCAGTACAAAGTGAATTCAAAGTTACCATAGGTAATTACTTTTGTCAGGAAAGGTACACGTACTAGGTCACTGTACACGTACCAGGTTACCGTTTGCAGTACAAAGTGAATTCAAAGTTACCATAGGTAATTACTTTTGTCAGGTAAGGTACACGTACTAGGTCACTGTACACGTACCAGGTTACCGTTTGCAGTACAAAGTGAATTCAAAGTTACCATAGGTAATTACTTTTGTCAGGTAAGGTACACGTACTAGGTCACTGTACACGTACCAGGTTACCGTTTGCAGTACAAAGTGAATTCAAAGTTACCATAGGTAATTACTTTTGTCAGGAAAGGTACACGTACCAGGTTACCGTTTGCAGTACAAAGTGAATTCAAAGTTACCTTAGGTAATTACTTTTGTCAGGTAAGGTATACGTACTAGGTCACTGTACACTACCAGGTTACCGTTTGCAGTACAAAGTGAATTCAAAGTTACCATAGGTAATTACTTTTGTCAGGAAAGGTACACGTACCAGGTTACCGTTTGCAGTACAAAGTGAATTCAAAGTTACCTTAGGTAATTACTTTTGTCAGGTAAGGTACACGTACTAGGTCACTGTACACGTACCAGGTTACCGTTTGCAGTACAAAGTGAATTCAAAGTTACCATAGGTAATTACTTTTGTCAGGTAAGGTACACGTACTAGGTCACTGTACACGTACCAGGTTACCGTTTGCAGTACAAAGTGAATTCAAAGTTACCATAGGTAATTACTTTTGTCAGGTAAGGTACACGTACTAGGTCACTGTACACGTACCAGGTTACCGTTTGCAGTACCAAAGTGAATTCAAAGTTACCATAGGTAATTACTTTTGTCAGGAAAGGTACACGTACTAGGTCACTGTACACGTACCAGGTTACCGTTTGCAGTACAAAGTGAATTCAAAGTTACCATAGGTAATTAACTTTGTCAGGTAAGGTACACGTACTAGGTCACTGTACACGTACCAGGTTACCGTTTTTTAACTTTTAACCTTGTGGCTAGTTCATGACCAACCTCTATATAAGGGATGCCTCCTCCATTTCATCTATCACTTCACACACTCTCTCTCCATATTCTCGAAGCTCTCTATTTCCTACTCTCTTCCAACACTTATTTCGTTAAACTGTGCAAGCTCTCTCTCTAAACATGAGTCAATCTTCAGATTCCGATCATGAGTATGTTCCATATCAAGCCCATAAGTATTTAGTTTACTGTCTTTGTTAATCATATTCGCACTAACATTTCATATTTCAATATTCATCTAACATTCTCTCGACTCTTATTGCAGGATAGTGACTCAACCACTGATTCAGATTGGGATGAATTTATGAAGGCGTTCCGGATCATTATGCACAGATGGATGAGTACATGCAAGAGATGTATAATCGAGCTCCGGTGGTGGACACAGGTTACTTATTTCAAACAAACCAGGCCTTTAGGGGTAAGAAGAAGCGAAAGCTTGGTAGATAGTGTTGGCCATCCCAACCATATCTACACCATAATTCAAAGTTCTCGGGGGCCAAGATTTCCACATAACATGCGAGAGGTATTGGAAACCACGAAGGACATCACGACCTGGTGTCATCAACCGGCGCAGATCATCGGGTTCAAAGAAATGTGGTTGCCCTTTTAAAATTAAGGGGTATTACACAAGCTACGGGTGTCTTGCAAGTGGGTAACGGATGGCATAACCATGATCTCGCAGAGTGGGCAGAGGGCCATTTTGTGGGAAAACGCCTGACTGAGGCGGAGGAGATTATGATCGACCAGAGAACCAGAGTCGGTGTGCCCCCCTGTGCAATTTATTCCGAGCTCACAACAATCAACCCAGAAACGTCAGCAACAAGGAAAGACATATACAACCGGATACAAAAAACAAAACTAGTAAATAGAGATGGTCGATCTATGGTGCAGACTCTGCTGAGTGACCTAGACAAAAACAACTACTACTACGATTACACTACAGATCCAAGTAAGTCAACTCAGTATGTCTCAAATAACTTCAATCATTTAGGTTTCATCTTAATTTGATAGATAACATGATTATATTTCACAATTTAGATGATCAAACACGACTTGGGTCCATCTTCTTTGCACACCCTACATCTAGATTACTGCTCCATGCGTTCCCGTATGTCATAGGCATTGATGCTACCTATAAAACAAACATAGCAAAAATGCCTTTGGTTCAGTTCATCGGGATGACGAGTATAGGCAAAAACTTCAGCATTGCCTTCGCCTTCCTTGTATCAGAAGCAACAGACATGTATGTGTGGGCACTTCAACAATTAAGGGACCTCCTCGGGCGGACTACAACCTCTACATTTATCACCGACAGATGTCTGGCCCTGATGAATGCCTTAGATGAGGTATTTCCTGAATCTCATCATCTACTATGTCGGTGGCACATAAGTAGGAACGTTCAGGGGAAAGCCGAGACTTATATGGGTGATAGAGGAAGGGCGGCGGCTGCAGTCCGAATGTGGACTTCGGTTGTCTACTCGAGCACAGAGCAGGACTACAACGAGAGGTACGCATATTTCAAGGAGACATACCAAAGCTACCCACGTTTCATTACGTATGTTGCATCAGTCTGGGAGAAATACAAGGAAAAATTTGTGGAGGCTTGGGTCAAGAATGTGTTGCACTTCGGCAACACAACGACAAATAGGTAAAATTGTTAATCTTGTAATGTTTAAGATAATACAGTGATTGTTATAGATCTATAAAACTTACTTAAACATTTGATAGGGTGGAGGCCGCACATTCTTCTCTAAAGGCGAGATTAAGGAGTGCTAGACACACTTTGGATGTAATCTTTCCAAAGATTCACGATCATGTGAATACAAGCATCCGGGAGTTAAAAAAGGATTTTGAGGCAGCCAGGACAAAACACAGAAGAGAGCACATGAGGGTTCCAATCGCTGACCTGATCGGGAAGGTTAGTACCCTTTGCTTAGATGAGCTAGTCAAGGAGCTTGGAAGGACGAATTATGTGCAAATGGACAGCTCAATCTGTGGATGTGACAAGGTAACCTCTCATGGATTACCATGCGCTTGTAAATTAAACTACATGCTGGATAGTGGTATACTATGCTCAAAGAGGGATATACATCGTTTCTGGTATACCCTAAGCTGGGAGAAGCATGAATCGACGATTGATATGGTATCCTACATGGAGGAAGAACAAAATAGATGGCGACACATAGCTTCTGAGGTAGCACAGTCAGATGATCCTACTCTGATTGCGAATGTTACAGTCAACTCCAAAACTTCCTTCACCCAGATATGGTGTGCCAATTAGGAGAGCCGTTGGAACAGGTTGGGATTGGCAGACCTACCGGGCCCTCAAGACCAAACCGACGGAACCTTCGTCTTGGGAACGTAACCGACCAAGGGCAGGCCAGTCACAAGGAGCGCCATCAAATAGAAGATCACGTAATAGAGGATCATCAAATCCGAGTCGATTCAAGCCCCTTGCCGACTTCCCATACTACCAGAATTTCAACCCCAACCTATATCAATATATGACTGGGTATATTGATGTTCGTGGAGATGGGAATTGTGGTTTCAGGGTCATTGCTGACTACCTATATTCAGACGAAGAGAGGTGGAAAGATGTCCGTGTAGCATTGTTCAATCACATGAAGAATCAAGCACCGGCGAATGGACTATACAAGGCCATTTTTAACGAAGGACCGTACAACGCATGTTAAGAGCGCTTCATTGGAATTCAGGAGAGCCAGCACCTCAACATAAATGGATGCACACGGAAATGGGGTTGGTGATCGCGACAAGGTACACTTCGATAGTAGTTTTCTACTCTACTGTCTATGGGGGTGCGGCAAGTGCCACATACCTTCCCATCGATAATTATACCGATCGTGATAGCCCAAGAGGAGAGATCCACATAGGAATTTGCCCCGAGGGTCATTTCATAAGGTTCGGCATGGTTCAAGACTCCCCACTCCCCCCTGTCTATCCGCAGTGGTTCGCTTATAGAGATCCAAACACTGTCGGACCTTGGATTCATCAATTACAATCTAGGTTAGATAGTTGGATCAACGTTGTACCTTAGTTTTTCTTTAACTTAGTTGTTGTAACTTAGTCTTTCTTTAACTTAGTTGTTGTTGTAACTTAGTTTATCAATAAATTAGTTGTTTTAACTTAGTTTCTCTTTAACTTAGTTGTTGTTTTACTCATATTCACTTAAATTTGGTTATTCAAACATCTATTATTTCAAAAAAAAGTGTCTCCCCGTAACATTCAAACTTATTCAACTAAGTTTGGTGAAAAAAAAATTTGTACTGCGAATAGTAAAGTATTTGCTATTCGCAGTACAAATTAATTTTAAGTCAAATTAATAATATAAACACTAAAAATGTAATATAAACACATAAAAATGTAATCCAACACTTTTTTTTACAAAAAAAAGGTTCCTGTATTGATTCCAACAAAAAAGTAACTAGTAAAATTCGCTACTAATCAACTACAAACTACTTCGGTAAATTTACTTTCCGATATCATTTTTTGAAAAAAAAAACACAGCGACACATCATTACATGTGTACAACGTCAATATGAATTAAAAAAATTTTGTACTGCGGTGATTAGTAATTTTGTACTGCGAATAGCAACCCCCATATATATATATCCACATATATCAAGATTTATCCAGAACATTCTTTAAGAAATTCTATTGTATTTAATTATATTTAATATCTTTTAGACATATCCACAACTAATTTATGGTTTATAAAATAGAGTATTTCCCTTAGTTTTAGTTAAACATATTAGCTTCCATATTATATATAATAAATAAAATGTAGTTTAGTTAAATTCCTTGATTTAATATAAGTTTCTATTTATTTCTCTCATATAAATATATATATAAATATATGTAACAATTTTTACCTCACTTAAAGTTAATACCCAAAATATTTATAAACATACTGTATTAAATGTTAATTGGTCTTATTATATTTTCCCCAACCTATAAAATTCATTAATCAACTATACTTTAATTTTGATTACATTAAAAACCATATATTATAGGTTATTCTTATGGAAAACTCACAAACACAATTTTTAAAACCTTTTCCCGTTGCCCAAAAATTCCCAAACTTAATATACAGTAACTATAACATTTTAGACATATTATAAAATTTTTATTTCATAAAAATATCTTTTTAATTTAGCCAAATAATTCCAGAAAACCCGTAACTTGTAAAAATCATAACTTATGTTTAAAAACTCCAAAACCATAATAATTTACATCAAAACAAACTATATAAAATAAGGAATCTATGGTTAAAATTTCAAGTCAAAATACATTCGGGAAGATATTTAAATTAACCCAACAAGTTAAGACCATTTACTGGAATTTATTAAAACCCTTTTAAACAAAATTCTGGAATGTTTTAATCTCGGCCGTCCAATCTCTTAAATCGAGATCGGACGGCTCCTGTACGTCGAGTTCATCAGCGAGCTCACTTCTACCCCCGAGTACTAAATCGTTAATTTCTCCTAATCCACAGAACGAAATTGAGTGATTTTTGTTTCTATGGATTCGTAATCAAATTTCGGTTCTATTGGTACCGATTTCCCCAATTTTAATACAGTATACACCAAGATTCGAAACTGATTCGAGAGTTAGGTTTTTATTTCGGTACCGAGTCGATTTCGAATACAAATCGTACCAATTCTCCTAATCTAACACGTAATTGATGAAATTGAGACATGGGTTAGGTCGACAATGAAGTATAGATTAGCAACAACGGAAGAATTTGAGGAAACACTCACCGGAATTGCAATATCGGAGGAGAATTCGAGAACGGGTTCTGGAAAAACTCGAACTTCCGATCAGTTCGTGAAGCCAACTTCGAGGATATATAAGTTATTGTACAGATCGATTTAGGCTTTGTTAATTGGCTCAATAGAAAGATGAAACTTAGCTCTACACATTGATAACTAGAACTAATCCTAACTCGCACCGTACAAAAAGATTTTGAAGTTACAAAACACGAGTTTACCTTCCTGTTTCGGTGTTATTTTATGTGCTGTTGAAACCGAAACTTTAGACCTCTATATCTCCCAGCTGGTTGCGATTCAGACTTGGGCATAAACACGAAAATTGTAGAGGGATTAGAGATCTTTACAACGAGCTAAAGAAATCGAATTTTGGTTGATTAACGAAGAAGTTATGATCGACGCAAGTTACCTGAAAACGAAGGAAATTCCGGAATTCTGGAAACAGCCTAGCAAGGTGGCTACTTTGGCTCGATTTTCCGGTTGACTCAGAAGGATCTAGGGTTTGTATGAGTAATGGTTGGAAAGAGTAATTGTAGGAGAAGAGAGTGGTGAAGACGGCATGGAAAAATATTGAGAGATGTGAAAGTTATAGCCGTCTAAAGTTAGGGCTAGGAAGTGAAATCGGTTACGAAAATCAGGGAAGGAAATCGGCTAAGTGTGGGCGACCCATTACAGAGTGACACGTGGCACTTCTTAAAATTTTGATTCAAAACTTCAATCTAGCATAACTTTGGCTAGGATGATCCGTTTTTGACGTTCTTTTTATCGATCTTCATGGTTTTTCATAACCTATTTATTGGTATAGGTTTCATGACCTGGTTTGACCATTCTCAAAAAGTCAACTCTAGCAAGGCTTAATAAGCTTTAAGGTTTCTAGAATTTTATATTGACTTTTATATTTCAAATAATGTTCCAACACTTCCTAAAATCTTTATAATATATTTGGAGTGTTTAATAATTTTCCCAAGATTTATTGACTTATAAATCTTATTATTAAATTCATAATACTATATAATAATGTATAATAATTAGGGGAAAACCCCTAAATAAATTTCACAACCCCTTATATTAATTTAATATTCATAATTCCATATAATAATTTAATATTCATAATTACATATAATAATTTAATACTTAATAGTATTATTAAAGGTTTAATAAAAGAAATCCCCTAAATTAATTTAAATTAATTTAGGGGTATTTCAATGTCGTCATCACTTAGTCTGAAGTTGTACTTCTAACCCTCGAATGTGCCCTTAATCAGCTTCTGTCTGATGCTCTGCATGTACTGATCAGCCTCCTGGGTGCTCTGAATCTCGATGATCAAGCTGCTGCCCGCTAGAAATGCGTGTAAGGAGTGAGCTCTGTGGCTCAATGCATCGGCAAATACGTTCGCCTTGCCCTCCTTGTACTTCAGAACCATGTCGTAATCCCTTAGGAACTCGACCCACCATCTCTGTCGCATGTTCAGCTCCTTCTGTGTGAAGAGATGCTGAAGACTCTTATGATCGGAGTAGATGGTGACCGTCACTCCATACAGATAATGGCACCAGATCTTCAGTGCGAGGACCACAGCGCCCAACTCTAGGTCATGAGTGAGATAGTTCTCCTCGTCCTTCTTCAATTGCCTGGATGCGTAGGTGATGACTTTCCCGTGCTGCATAAGCACACAACCCAAACCGTGATCAGATGCGTCACAGTACACCTCGAATCCGTCGGTACCCTCAGGGATAGTGAGGACGGGTGCCGACGTCAAAAGATCCTTCAGTGTCAGGAAAGACCACTCGTAATCATCTGTCTATATAAATGGGGCGTCCTTCTTCATCGGGTTTGTCATGGATTTGGTCAATCTGGAGAAGTCTTGCACGAATCTCTGATAATACCCGGCCAACCCAAGGAAGCTACTTATGTCTGTCACTGACTTTTTCCTCGGCCAACTCCTCATTGCCTCTATCTTAACAGGGTCCACTGATATTCCACAAGCAGATATGATGTGACCTTGGAAGGATACACTATTAAGCCAGAACTCACACTTCGAGAGTTTGGCATACAACTGGTTCTCCCGTATGATCTCGAGGACGTGTCTCAGGTGCGCCTCATGCTCCTCCTTAGTCTTCGAATAGACTAGGATGTCATCGATGAATACCACCACAGATGTGTCAAGCTGCTCTCTGAACAGGCAGTTCATCAAATCCATGAAGATGGCTGGTGCGTTCGGAATGTCGTCTTCTCCACATCCTCCTCTGATCCTAATCTGATGGTAGCTGGATCTCAAGTCGATCTTGGAGAGAACTGAAGCTCCTCTCAGCTAGTCAAACAAGTCATTAATTCTAGGAAGGGGATACTTGTTCTTGACTGTGACCGCATTCAGCTCGCGGTAGTCGATGCACATCATCTTCAGCTTCATCTTCGAACCGCTCGGGTATTCGGGTGTATAGAAACCTCCTGGTGCTGCTCCAAGTTCGTTACAACGTCTGATGATGTGGATTTGCGCTTCCGGTGTCAGGTATCCATTTAAGAGTATCATACCTGGTTGGATAACCTGACATTGCTCCAGTGGGAATTCGGTGATGCTGATGGTGGTCTCTTCAGGGTTTGGTGTGGGCGGGATTGGATAACAGATATTGAAGGTTCCTAGGTTTCAAATTGCCTAACTTTAGGTGTTTTCCACATTATATTCTAACTCTTTACTTATATGTTTATACCCTTAGACTTGCTAACACTCATGCATGAAATGCGGTAAGCAATCACTTTCATTTAACAGTTTAGGCGGTACCTGGTCTTGAAGAGGATCCTGGTGCCTCTGACCGGTCACCACAT
>CM041780.1:219645834-219709850 GCA_023374045.1 Limonium bicolor | reverse complement strand
CAATAGATTCCATTCCAAGACGCATGCATATATGCAAAGGACATATCATTCATGCGCATTCAGATATTTCCAAGACGCATATAGCTAACTTAACGTAAATACTACCATCAACTATCTTCATAACAAAATGCCTACACCAACAAACTTCGATCATTACTACTATGCTTACTTATTCATCATATATAAATACCCATTCATTTGCAACCCAAAAAAGCACATCGAAAAGAGTTCATTATTAATTTGATCAAAATGGCATTGTCATCTAAATCCCAGCATTACCCGACAATCTTTCCTTTAATTTGATCAAAGTGGGTCATTAACCACTACCGTTGGTGGTGGGAATAACACCGTCGTTCAAACGTCCACTACTCCGAAGAGTTACATCTGCCCCATTTGTGGGGTCGAATTTGACTCTGCTCATGACTTAGCTAATCACATGCTCACAGACCATATGTCCAACGGAATCCTCCAACTCACACCAATGAAAAACGATGATGACAACACCACCACCGAACTCCATGTCGCCTTACCTTCAACACAACCGTCGTACCCAACAAACCAAAAACCGACGACTACGGACTCAATAAATGGGCCGTCAAGAAATGCCAAGGTTGGGGATGGTGGAAAACTCACACCGGCTGCGACGACTGCTGTGATGACTGTGATGTGGAAGTGGAACCATCACAATCCCTATCCCACGGTGGACCATTCCACCGGTACATATCCCGAGTATCAACATCCCCGGCATCAGCATCGGCGGCGGCGGAGGATGTGATAGTGGGGATTGCGAACCTTGTGATGATGATGATGATTGTCATCACCACCCACACCCACATCATCCTCATCACCATTACCCGCCACATCCTCAACCATGCACACATTGCAACGTTCCTCCATCACCTCCACCGTGTGACGATGATTGCGATGACTGCAGTCCTCCATCACCGTGTGACGAAGATTGTAGAGATGAGTACTGTGGATGTGACAATGAACAACAACAGCGTTACACTGAATCGAAGACCAAAGCTAACACCACCACCGTCGCCAAACCTAATTAGAAACTTTAGTAAAAGTTAAAATGATTTTTCATTATGGTTTTCATTATGCTATATTGAATGATTAGAAATCTAAAATGATAAACCGAACTTAAATTTTAGTAAAAGTAAAACTGATTTTTCATTATGTTTTTCGGTTTCGGAAAATTTTCGCTCACCCGTACGTATTATTTATGTTGTTAAATTTGTACGTGGGAGGCAGCTAACTAGAAACTTAACCAACAATAGATTCCATTCCAAGACGCATGCATACATGCAAAACCAAAGGAGCATACCATTCATGCGCATTCAGATATTTCCAAGACGCATATAGCTAACTTAACGTAAATACTACCATCAACTATCTTCATCACAAATTGCCTAGCTACACCAACAAACTTCGATCATTACTACTATGCTCTACTTATTCATCATATATAAATACCCATTTCATTTGCAACCCAAAAAAGCACATCGAAAGAGTTATTATTAATTTGATCAAATGGCATTGTCATCAAAATCCCAGCAATACGTGTCAATCTTTCCTTTAATTTCATTCATCATTTTCCTCACATTACCATGCTTATCTTGATTGACAGGTATTGCTGGGATTTTGACGACAATATTGAGAACAAGGTGATATTACCGTGCTCTGGAGGTTAACTTTTCCACCCTCCCTTGTTAACTATTCATACTTTCCTAATTCAATTGGAGTAGAAGAGTGCACTTAAGACCAGAATGTTATAAATTTAAGACATATTTTGCAAACATCTCTATAACATCAAAAACACTTATTATTCCAAAATAATTAGAGTCGGCTACAACATCTGTGAAGTTGGGACAAACTTGTAGATTAAAAAGAATAAAAAACATGAGAGGAAAAAATGAAAATATATATGAGGCTAGGAGCACGGTAGGAAAGCATAGTTGTCAAAATAAAGTGATCATTTTAAAATAATATATAGTGAAAAATACCACTAAAACAAGAGTAAAAGAAATACGATGATATTTTCAAAATAGTGAGAAATACTTGACGAAAATTAGTAAATACTCCTCTTTAAAGTCATGTTTTCACCATTCTAACTCATATATTATCTATGTCTTTCTCCCTCCCTCCCTCCCTCCTTTTCCCACCTCTATTATAAAAAAAAACCCTTCACTCTTAAAAAAAAACAAAGGTAACATATACTAGCTAGAGTTTTAATGAAATACAAAAATAAAGACAAACATTGTTGATCACTACAAAGAAAATTACTCGACAAGAAATGTTACATATATGGGGAGAGGGGTAAGGGTATATAAGAAAGAGAATTGAAAGAAAATGGAGTACAAAACAGAACACTAATACTAGATCCCTTTGATCACACTGTTTTTGCCAACTAGACTACATAAAAGAGAAAATGTAAAATTGTTTCAGAAGTGGTATAAATAAGAAGCGGTCCAAAAAACTGTTTCCACAGACTAAACCATTATTTCATTTCAAATGGTAACGATATTTAAATAAACAGAGTAAGATAGATATAGTTTTTTCTTTAAAAAAATACGGATAGTTATTTATGACTTTTTAGAAGGAATTAATATGAATGTAATTTGTTACATTTTAGAGTAAACTATATTGACTAACCCCTTGAGGTTTGACAATAATATAAATGATCTTCTTATAGTTATTAATATAATTGTAATCCCCTCGAAGTTAGGGGTACTTGGCTGTGGACCCCCTAAACAGTAACTCTGTCATTTTTTTACATTGATTCATGCTTATTTGTCTGCTTAGCTATATTAACATTGTCACGCCATATAATTAATGTGCAACAGACGTTGGATTGTTATTATTCCCGCTTTCTCTCTCTTTCTAATTTCTATTCATAACCCTAAAAATCAATTAACCCTAAAATCTTTCTACAACACGCTGAAGAAGGTGTGTCGCGCTATCCATCAGCGTGTTGCAGAAGATTTGAGGGTTAATTGATTTTTAGGGTTAGGAAAAAAAATTAGAAAGAGGGGGAGACTTATTAGGTGGGAATAATAATAATCCAATATTTCTTGCACATTAACTATATGACATGACAATATGATATAGTAAGCAAATAGGTAAACTTGGATCAACATAAAAAATGACGAGCTACAATTTGAAAGGGGATATATTTTAATGAATAGGAATCGACAAAGGTAGAAAGAAATAAAACGTTATTAGTTTTTAAAATAAATTATTATTAATTAATGTTTTATATAATTTGTTATGGTTTACGGGTTCTATATGGTGAATAGATGAGAGAACATACTCTCTCCTCTCTCCTCCCTTCCCTTCTCCTCCTCTTCCCCCCCACGTACCACCATGCCACCGCCATCTAGCCGCCCAAGCTTCCTTGCAGTCACCACGCAATTCCCTGCCACTAACATAACTGCATCCCCTCAAACTCGCCCAATTCAAAACATCGATGGCCGAATCCAAATCTACCCCGGGAACGACGATGTTCATAGATAATATAAATCAAACCTCACGAGTAGGAAATATTTGGAGAATATTCGATAAATTTGGTCGTATAGTTGGTATTCGTCTTCCTAAGGCAACAAGGATTCGAGCAAATACCAGATATGGATTTGTGGAATACGGATCAAAGAATGAAGCAGACCAGGCCATATCAGAAACCAACGGCATGATAGTAGATGGCAACAAACTTCGGACACAAACGGCTATACGTCGGAAGTTCACCCACAGTGCGCCGTCACAGGGGCAGAGATGGATACCACGCACGCAGTACAGGATCGACCCGCAGCAGGGGGAACACTCTTTTCGTCATCGGTCGCCATCTCCTCATCGCCAGGAGCAGCCGCCATGCAAGGATCTACGTTCAGAAGGAATTATAAGCTTGAATCCGTCTCTGACTATGATGGAAAAGCTAGACAGATGTGTAGTCTTATCCTTGTCTGGCCATTCCAACTGGCGCAACATTACGCGATACTTGTGTGAAAGGGGACAAAACACGGATGAAATTATTTGCTTGTCACCAAACAAATTCTTAGTAGTGTTTGAATCCCACGGTATAGCCTTGCAGTTCATGGAATCCAATCTAGGGGCTGACCTCGAATGGAGGAAAAGGTGGTGGCAGAAAACTGATCAAGCCTCCAGTAGAAGCGTAAACATATAAATTAGAGGAATTCTGTTCAGGCTTGGTCTGAGCATGCAATCCTCCAAATCACCAAGCACCTAGGAGTGGTTACTAATATAATCTCCGATATGCATCGGTTGCCTAAGTTCTTAGAGGCGCAGGTACAGATGGAAACACATAAAATGTGCATTATCAATGAGGAGGTAAAGGTGGAGATAGATGCTAACATTCACATGGTTGGGATCATGGAATACTGGTCAGAAGAATTAACACAACACAACCACGAAATCACAGTGCTCCGTCTCCTCCAACGCCAGAAAGCGTCGCTCAACCGGAGCCAGAAATTCAAATTCAAATTACAAAACTAGACGTGACTAGTCAATTGATGTCGGTCTGGGAGTCAAAAGGGAAATTTAATGAAAATTTTGAAATAAAACAGTTATATGAAACGCATTTGGTAGTTCCATTCAAACCAAGTATTAACTGTTCGGGGGATTTTTTAAAAGGGAGCGTAACAATTAATGCTCAGAGTAATAGAATTTATATGTTAAGAAAGGAAATTCCACATATTCCCTTACTGGTGCCTGGACATATTCTGAATTTCATTAAATGGTACGCGCACTTGTCGCAATACCCACAACTGAGTACCTTCTCCTCGGGTTGTGAACTGCCTGAATTCGCAATTGTCTTGGGTCGTGAGCCGCTTGATCTCACAATTGGGAAATCCCCTGTTTCGCAGAAGATTAAGGCCATGGATTGGCTTCAGGGCCTTAATGTGTTCCCTGATTCATTCTGGACTTTCTACCAGCCATTAGATGAGGATAAGTATATACAGAGGGTCCAGATTTTATCTTGTTTTATTTTGAAAAATCAAAATATAGTGACAGGTCCAGAGTGTTTTTTTGAATAATTAAACGAATGGTTAGTGATAGTTAGTTACACTGATTTTTGGGATTATATTACTTTTATTTTTTAAAGATTATTAACAAAGTCATTACTGTTTTTTTCACATGTATTCACGAATTCACCGTCGTGGTTATATCTGTCGAATATAGATACCTAAAGCGAATCCATTCTCAATTTTTGAAACAGTTTTATTATATTTTGTGGTACTTCGTAGATTTTGCACTGGTGTTATAATAACGATAACATGGTAGTTTGTTCATACACATTTGGTATATCATCAACTTATGTTGCTAATAATTATCATTTATCAATGGTGTTTTTAAAAACAGGTTAAGGTATTTAAAGTGCAATGTGTAGGTATTTTGTTTTGGGTAAGAGGTATTACATCTGATGGCTAGTGAAATCAAATTTTTTTTCTTGACCGATGATGTGTGTGTACAACGTTACGTTAGTATTAGAATGACAATGGTGTGGTACTTGTATATATATGTCCATAGTATTTCATAAACTTATTTCACATATAATTATTTTTACATTGGGTTATGGTATTTCGTGTATGAAAAAGTGATGCTAATTCAATGAAATAGTGGTACTAATACACCCACATATTGGTACACTGTATATAAACAATCTCATCTCCAATATTTTTTCAGCCTATCTTCAACTGGTGTGCAATCTAAGATATTAGACTTGGTACATTATAGATATTAGGTTGGTATTAGAATGAAGATGGTGTGGTACTTGTATATATAGTCTATAGTATTTCATGAACTTATTTCACATATAATTATTTTTACATTCGTTTATTGTATTTCGTGTATGAAAAATTGGTGCTAATTCAATGAAGTAGTGGTATTAATACATCCACATAT
This sequence comes from Limonium bicolor, assembly GCA_023374045.1. NCBI lineage: Eukaryota > Viridiplantae > Streptophyta > Magnoliopsida > Caryophyllales > Plumbaginaceae > Limonium > Limonium bicolor. The sequence continues at coordinate 219,703,928 of CM041780.1, read as the reverse complement.
TGGTACACCGTATATAACAGTCCCCTCCTCCTCCCTCTTCATCTTCAACTTCCTCATCTTCAACTAGTGTGCAAGATGCACAGGTCTAGTCATTTGGTTCACTGCTGCGTTCCAGTGATTCTCTACAAATGTGCAGACAAAAAAAAATGAACAGAGGTGTAATTGCTAACCACCATAAGCAGTGTTTCACCGGAAATCAAGTTCAAAAAAAGTTACAGAAAAGGTAGGAGAAAGATAGGTACCCAGAAAAATGAAGAAACCATTAACTGCTCACAACGGATGACACAGTTTGATTATATTACCTCTTACCGGATGAATTGTTTTCATCACCGTCTTCAATCTGGTGTGGGGGATGCAGGAAGTCTTCAATCTGGCGTGGGGGATGCAGGAAGAGAATAAACAGAGACGCATCTGGTGTGGGATGCAAGAAGAGGATGAATAGAGGCGGGATGCAGGAAGAGGATGAAGGCGCATTTGGTGTTTGAGATGCAGGCAGAGGCGCTGCGTATATGTTGGTTAGGGTTACCAAATTAATTTATACCAAATTAATTTATAATAGATGTAATCTGAACCTTTCACTATTAATTTTTCTAATCCAATGGTTTAGATTTAGTCCAGGATGGTTAAGGGACATTTACTAGCCCTTAATAATATCTATATTCGAAGATTAATGCCTCCACCTGTCAGAAGCCTCTCCCAGGACTGCAGGAGTTTGTCGGCAGGCAGATTGACGCGCCCATCAATAATTGTCTGGTAGGAATTCACGCCTATGCTCCACGTGACCGGCATCCTTTTCTCAAGCGCAGTCTGCCTTGTCTCCCCCTCATCCTTCTCTGAATTTCGGACCGACATGCACGTGTCCGCTTCCTCCCAAATCACTGCAGGAAGTAAACAGTACTGCTGATTCTCATGTCCCACAATCTGTCAACTTCCCGTCTTTTAATCATGATTTTCTTTCTCCTCTCCTGCCTGAAATAAATCTGGAGGTTTTGCTTACACCCAATATTCATTCTGTGAATTCGACGTCACAATCAACGCATGCGAGCCAAACCTCCATAGAAGCTCAAAAGTGTCTGATTTTTGTAGACAAAGTAACTGCCACTATCCAAATCCAGACATTTCACTTCAAAAATTTTCTCAGATTCTAAGGCGTAGCAAGCGTGTTGAGGAACAAAAAGCATGGGGTTCAATGACAAATACGATTTGCTTTCAAAACATAAGGGGAGTATTCAGAAAAGAAAAGTGGATAATTCTCAGACGAGAAGTAAAGGAAACCGGCACAAGTATAGTGGGACTTCTGGAGATGCACCGGGCGCGACCTCCAAGTGAGTGGCAGGGTCTATGGGGACCGTGCAATACCTCTAACTCAATCGAGGTCCCCGTAGAAGGCCACTCTGGAGGCCTAATAGTTATATGGAATCCCAATGTCATTACAATTCGCAACCCCTCATGGGAATAGATGGATAGCAGTAGAGATGGAATGGCGTTCCATCCCATTCACGGGTGTGATAATCTTTGTCTATGCACCCACTCAAGTTGGTGCAAGGAGCCATATGTACGCGGAAATTTTGAGCCAAAACTTCAACCATTCCATTCTCATTGCTGGTGATATGAAGTTATGAAAGGGAGTGATCGGAAAAGGGATAGTGACTCTTCTTGTACGAGAGGCATGAAGGATTTACGAGACTGGGTTAATCAGTTGAACATGATTGAAGTGGATCTTCGAGGGGCTAAATACACATGGAAAAGTAAGAAATCAATGAGCCGCATTGATCGCATTTTTGCTCAGTCGGAATGGTATGCGACTTTCCCTGGTCTTAATCTCACATCGCTCCCTTGGCGAATATCGGACCATCGCTTCATGAAAATCACGCTTCAAGACATTAACTGGGGTCCCAAACCATTTCACGCCTTAAATGGGTGGCTTCATCACAAAGATTTCAAAATCTTCTTCAAAGAAGAATGGCAGAAGTTGGGAAGCATTCCTCTAACAGTAAAGCTGAAACGGATGAAACAGTCCCTGCGGCAATGGAATCGGGACGTCTATGGGATTATAGACAAGAGACTTGAGCTGGCTTTGAATGATTTAGAAAAAATAGATGTTGCGGCCGAAGATGGTAATGATGTGCACGAGCCTTATAGGGAATCTATTACTAATCAAGTTTGGAAAATTCTAAGGGAAAAGGAGAGATACTGGAGGCAACTCTCGAGGGAGAAGTTCGTCAGAGAAGGTGACTCAAACACAGCTTACTTTCATCGTTGTGCCACGATTAATAGGAAAAGCAATATGATCTGCTCCTTGCATGTAAATGGCGTATTGACTAGTGACCCCAGAGTCATTCAGAAGACGATCCGTAGTTTCTATCTACAACTGTTTTCGGGAGGTAGTTCTAATCGATCTTCACCCCCTTTGTCTAGGCGGCCTCGGCTCACTACTGTGGAAGCAAGCGATTTGATTCGAAGACCTTCCCTCCTGGAGATTAAGCGTGTAGTCTGGTCGATTGATGGCAACAAGGCTCCTGGCTTCGATGGACTCAACTTCAACATCATCAAAGGAGTTTGGGCATAATTGGACCAGACTTCTCAAGTACTGTCCCAAATGGTAGTAACATGACATGGATTACTCTCATACCAAAACTCCGGGAGCATCTCGGGTGGAGGATTTTCGTCCAATCAGTCACTACTACAGAAAAAGTAAAAGACACAGTGAAAAGGCCATAGACAATAGTTAAAAACTGTTGTATCAATTCCTGTTGTCTAAATGGGTAAGAGCAAAGACAACAGTTATTTAACTGTTGTCTTATCCAAACAAACAACAACAGTTTGAATCACTTAAGACAACACTCGTTAACTATTGTCATATAGTTGGTATAGACAACATGTAAATAACTATTGTCTAAGGGCCTACACCTTAGATAAACACTAATTTTCACAACAGTTAATACTGTTGTCTAATGTATTTATGATTGTTGTCTATGACCATACATTATTTAAACCTAATACCCTTTCGCAACACCATTTAACCGTTGTATATGACATATCCCCTAATACAATGCTAACTACTATAACAATTGATAACTATTTTCTAAAACCTTTGTAATTGTTGTCTGTAATCTTCTTTTACACAAAATTAAGTATCCTTTGATAACATCTTTCGACTGTTGTGTTTTGCTTAAGTTTACCATTTGACAATAGTTATATACTATTGCCTTTAGTATCTAAATTGGTCTCTCAATAAACCACATATCCATAGTAAACCTGCTAATAAAAAAAGAGTAAATATAGACAACAACATACATATATTCATCTGTTTATAATAGAAATTCTCAAAACTCTGTATAACTAAAATGCTCAAATCTGTATCATCCAACTAGGCCGACCACTCAGTGGTCTCAATATTTCATATTTACTTCTTTATATATCCTAAAAACTCCACCAACACACATCTACTTAGTACGTAGTGTGTAAAAAAAAGCAAATGACCCCCTAATTTCCTTTGCACCTATTGCTAAATCATTCACTAAGTAATGAGGCAACAAATAACTTCTAAAAGCCACTACAAACACCTAAAAGAATAATCTACTCCACTTCCTACAGAGTTGCCGCACGCAGCCATGTTACCTCTGTCATGTTACCATCTTTATCCATTCTCACCTTTTTCCATAATAAACCTCTCTCTATTTTTGACGACTTAGGATCCAAGTTGTATTCCTTCAACTTCAAGCCGTACGACATAACAATAAAAAAATATAAAGTCAGCTTCTATTAAAAGAACGTGTTCTAAACAAAAACAATAAAACATCGCGATGCTCAAATATAATTGTACTTAGAACCATTCCATATTATGTTGTAAAAGCGTAAAAGACAACGTGCCAGTTCTTCCTCAATCCTAACATATCCCTTTCGATAACACTTTGGCCGACACTTATTCATATTTGCTCTTGTTCGGATGTCATGCCTATTTGCTATTGGAATATAATTGTGCAGCAAAATGACACCAAAGGATTAACAAATTAGTATTTATAGGTATATCAAGAAAAACCAACCCCCGAATAAGTCAATAAAAACTTCAGTATAAAAGAAAATAACGCTTAATATATCCACAGTGTCATCACCTGAAAACTTTCACTTGTTATAGTTTTCAAGAAACTATTCCACTATGCTTGTGTTAATCATAGAGGTGGGTGGCTTCTTACACATGCTTCCATTTTCATTAACTGCATATATCTTATCAAATGAGACTTGAATTCCCTTCAACGCTCACCAGCACGTTGCAAGATCCACTTCTTCTTTGTTAGAGGAATGATAAACATTGTCTATAGGGAAAAACCAACCTAGCAATTAATAATTTGACTTATAAAACAAAGCAAACATACAATACTTAATTACCTCTACTTTGTCCCAAATTAAGTTTTAGTGTCACCAGGAACTTCAACCCATGTACTATAAGTGATGAAAACTCACCTACGAGCACATACACCAATGAAACTACTTAATTTTTGATGATTCTCTCCACATGGCAATCCCTTAACACTCCATGCCTCTTTCGAATTACTTTTTAACATATTGTAGGGCCTCCTGTTGGACCACTATTTTTTTCTTCATCCGGAGGCATCCCTATGAACAAAAAAAAGTTGCATAACTCACCAAATCAAGTCTCCTTGCTATATATGTTACTCTATAATGAATAAAAGGTAAGGATTTAAAAAGGTTGACCAACTAGAGCAAATACAAAACTATAATATAACCGGGCCAAAAGCAGAATTAGAATAATCGTTAGTAGAAATAATGAACCATATGTTTTTTTGTTCATAAGCTGCAAATTACCAATAAGATCGCGTGAGGTCAAGGTTTGTGCAAGTTGTGCAACCACCCATTCCCCCAATTTGACGTCCATAATAGAACCCCGTTACAGAAGAAAAGAAGACAGCACATCCCTTCATTATTGGAAAGGATAGAACAGGCAAAGAACGGTAATATGACGATACGTAATTTCCCTCATAGCAAATGGGCAAAGTTAGGCTGAAGGATAGCTGATAATTTTAGATCTGAAGCTGAAGGATACATACACCATGAATTCAAATGCTGGTTTTCCATCTTGTTTTGTGAGATTTTGCGCAAGATAGGCAGTAGATCGAGACCAGAAAGATGGGAGGAAGTTTCCATCATTCACGGGAACTCTCTGTTTATAGTGGGAGTTTACAACAGCGTGTATATATATAATATACATATGTATCTGCATGTACTTAACTTTATATCTGTTACATGTACACATATGTACGTTCAAATGTTTCAGTAAACAAATTTAGTCTCTAATGCTAAATTTCAGTTAATAATTTCATAAACTCTCTAATTTGTAAAAAGTGACAGGAACGCATTTAACCATGGCCATATTATAATCATCTCAATTCTGGCACCATATCACGTGCAGCTTGACACATCTGCAATCATGGAAGAATTTGGTCTCCACAAGAAAGAACGAAGGAAGGTATAACATAGTTTTGGATGACTTCAAAAATATTAAAAGCTATTCCATTGTGCCGACACACAACATAAATTGAATTTGCAGCAGCAGATGTTTGAGGTATGCAATATATTATTAAATTTGTCTCTGTTAAAAAAGCTAATGCAATCTACAACCATCCCTTATTCTTGATTTCTATGATGATTATTTTAAATTATCACCATCTTTCGGCAGATTGCAAGCTCTCCTTTTCTGTTAAAATTTTCACTCAACAAAAATAATTATCTCTAGTGAACTCTTCTAGAGAAAGAGGAATCATGCTTGTAATTGAACATTAGACTCAAACTGTTATGCCCCAGTTTTTTTTAATTTAATTTCATCCTGCTTCTATTACGTTTCGGTTTTGCAAAGGGAGACTAATCATATTTTGAATCTTGAGCTGATTCGTTTATGATTATTCTAGTCTTAGCATTCCCTTGAGGAAGGAGGATTACAATGTCATCTTTCCTTTTTGTTATTTATTCATAGTTAGTAGAAAGGTTATTAAATTCCTTTTCCTCCTTTTCTTGTGACAATGTTATTTATTAGGAAGGAGTTTCAAATTTATTTTATTTATTTTTCCATCTTTTCCTTTTCCTTTTTCTTATTTCACGTATATTTGCTCCTTTCTCCTCAAATACATTGACGCTCATTCTCCCGCTCTGCCATTCACGATGTAACTTCCATTCTCTTCCTCCCTTTGCTCTCTTCTCCTCAAATCTTCTCCTCTCTGTAAATCGAATAATCCATGGTTCTTGTTTCTGCGTGGTGGTTCGGGTCTGACAATTCCGAGTTTGGGATATCGTTCTTCATTCAAGATTCTTGCTCCTCCTATCGTGTGGTTCCTCTTCGATTAGTGCAAGCGTTTGTGATTTCGGGATGGGATTCGAGTAGAGATTGTTGTCGGGTCCGCAGAGATGGCTTTGCGTCGGATGTGAGGTAGGTGGTGAATGGATTCGGGTGTGTGTGTGTTCAACCACGAGGATTTCTGATTTTGTTCATTCTCTGTATATGTTTATGTGCCTCCTTTGATTGTGATGTTTTTGATTGTTTTTGGATGCTTTTGATGTGTGTTTGATGCGTCAAACCCCGTGGAAATGTGTTTTTCGATTGGCTAATTTGCTACAATAAATTTGTATGTTTTGTGGGGATTTGTGGCTTGGTTCTGGCTGTTTTCCGTAATTGATTTTGCAGTTTTCGGTATGTCCGAACATGTGTCCGAACATTGAAGTTCGGACATCATACCCGGAAGATTTTCAGACTCTCGGCTAACGTCCGAACATGCAAGGTCGGACGCATGTTCGGACCGGCCTTTGTTTTAGCATAACTTCTTCGTCTGAGCTCCGTTTTGAGTGCCGTTTGTGGTGTTGGATTCCTCTTTTCGAGTACTATCTGATCTAATATGTTTTAGCCTATGTATATGTGTACTTTATTTGAAAGTCTTCAACAAGCCTGGAACTCTGATTTGCTCTGAAAGAGTGTTGAGCTTCTATGCTTCTATTTGGTTTTCGTGTTTGCTAGTTAGTATATGACCTTTGTTTTGATAAAGGCCTATGGTCCGTTTGATGTGCTTCGGCTCTCCGTTCTGTTCTGTTAAAAGCTTCTGCTTTGTTTTGTAAGCTTCTGTTTTGGGACCTAGATGTTTAGCTTCTGAGCCTTGGATAGTCGGGTCTGGCTGTCCCGTAGCATGCTGCGCAGGAATTCCTTCTGTTATTCCCTCGGGTTCCCTTCTGTTCATCTCTCAGGGTCCCTTGGATGTTTAGTGACCGACGGGTCCATAGCTGTCTCTACGGCTTCTGTTGTGGGATCTTCGGATCCATAGGACGTTATGTGAGTCCTTCTGATGTGTCAGCTGGTGTCTAGTGTCGCACCTCTGTTTTGATTGAGCTTCTAATATGAAACTTCTGAGTTTGTGGTTTGCTTTGTTCTGATTTCAGACTTCTGTTCAGTTTGCTCAGTTTCTGCTTCTCTACTTTGATTTGACAAACTTCTATTTCGGTTCTGACCTGTCACTCCTCTGATTTGAGAAAGCTTGATTCTCTATCTAATTTCTGTTACAAATTCCAGTCTGATTTGCTAAGCTTATGTATTAGTATACGATTATGTTCAGTATATGTTTTGAGCATGCTCAGCTGATGAAGTTTATCACCTGCTGAGCTATAGTTTGGCTCACCCCTATTTCCATCTGATTTGCAGGTTTAAGTTTCCTTCGAAGACTCCGCTCTGCTTTCTGCTTCGTATTTCGCTTTGTAATTTTAGTTGTGGCTTAAGGCCCTTTGTAATTTGATTCTGTTATGTAATGAAGTTGGGCTTCCGCATGTAATGTCAGATAGACCTTGTAATCTGTTTCTAGTTAAAAAGTGTACTTTGCTTCGGTTTTTGGGTTTCGTATCTTAGAGCCTTGCGTTATTAGGTAATAGATACACGGCGTGTAACGTCCCTAACTCCTAGGGTGGTTTTGGGGTCGTTACATTTAGTGGTATCAGAGCCAGGTTTGACTTTCTTTAGGTTTTGTGTCTGCATGCCTACGCTTCCGTGTCCTTTCCTGTTATGTGTTGTGCACTGCCTGCTGCGTGATTTGACTGCTGTTTGATGTATGATTTACTTGTTTCTTGGAGTCTATTGAGTGCGTCTGCTATGTGGTTGTCCACTAATAGAGTAGCGCAGCGGAAGCGTAGAGTCTGATTGTCTGTGTGCTTTTTGTGCTTGAGTCTGAATCCGAGGGAGTCGGGTCCTTTGGAAAGGATGACCGAATGCAAGTTCCGGTTTGTTAGAGTTGTGTGCTTCAGTTTGTGATGGTGACGTGGGTTTGTGTTGTTTCTGGGACGTGAGTTAGTGCGTTGTGATTGAGCTGTGAGATGTGTGTGAGATCAGATGAGTTTGGCTAAGGTGATGAGTGGTGATGTGGGTTCAGGGGTGTCTTAGTTAGTGCTCTGACTAGGCGTTGTGCCTTAGCCGGTGTTGAATGGCTATGAGTATGGGCTATGAGTTGAGTAAGGTGATGCGTTGTGATGTAAAGTTCGGGTGTGCGCTTGGTCTATAGCTCTGTGTTGAGGTGGTTTGGATTACGAGGTCTGATTGTATGATGTGTCTAGGGTGCGTCAGTGTATGTTTCATAGAGTGTGTTGTGTTTGGGTTCTGAGTGGCTTGTGGTGTGGGTTCGAGAGACTTATTTTTTTGATTCATTGGATAAGGACATCTTCTGAGAGAGTTGAGCGTCTCTTCTGTGTCTCTAGGCTGAGTGTTAGTAATCTTCTGTTATGTCCCTTCAGTTTGTCAGTCAGCAACGAGTGTGAGTGCTGCTCTAGTCCTTTAACCTTTGCCTTCTGTGATCTTGTGTTTCTCTCATTCTGATAGTGAATCTGCCTGTGAGGTTGTGTGTTAGCTCGAGCGAGGTAGAGCTTTTGAGATGAGTGGTCATTTTTTTTGTGCTTCTTGAACTTTCGTGCTTAGCCGTCAGAAATCATCTACTTTGCTTCTTCTGTCAGTGAGCCAGCTAGTAAACTCTGAGTGCTAGCTCTTTGGGGTTAGAGCCTCTGAAATGAGTGAGTGTTCTTCCTGCACCTTTAGGCTAATCTTCTGTTGAGTTCCTCTGTTAGCCTGTCAGTAGTGAGTTTCAGTGTGGTGCATATGCTTCGAGCCTAACCTTCTATAGTTATCTGTCTTAATCCTTTTGTTGGTGAGTCAGTCTGAGAGGTCTGTGTGATAGCTTGTGCAAAATTAGAGCTTCTGGAAGTGTGAGAGTTTTGAGCATTTTAGCGATCTCCTAATTTGTTTCCTTCTGTCAGCGAGACCATCTGTGGTTCGATGAGCTGGCCTGTGTAAGATAGAGCTCTGAGATTGTGAGTGTTCCTTCGGTGCCCTAAGGTTAAGTGGTTAGGTAATCTTTTGCTTTGTTCCTTCTATTAGTGAGTCTGCTAGTATGCTTTGCAAAGCGGGTTTCTAAAGTGTGTGGGTGCTTCTCTTGTGCTTTGAGACTAAGTGTTGGTGACCTTCTAGTGTGCTCTTCTGTCAGTCAGTTAGCAGTGAGATGAGAATGTACCAGCTCTTCAGGCCTAGCCTTCAGTAACCTTCTACTTCGTTCTTTTGTTAGTGCTTGAGCCAGTAGGTTCGGTGTGTTAGCATGGGTATGATTAACGATGTGGAGTGTGCTTCTTGTGCCTTAGTCTGAGCTTGTTGGGATCTGTTTCTATGTTGCATGTCAGTTGGTCAGTGGTGGGTCCGAGGGTGGCTCCTGTGCTTTCAGGCTTAGTTCTTAGTTATCTTTGCTTCGTTCCTTTGGTCAGCAAGTCAGTTTCCAAGTTGGCGTGTTAGCTCTGTGAGATGTAAGTGTTTCCTTCCGTGCTCTTAAGTTTTGTGCCAGTAATATTCTGCTTCTCCTTCTGTCAGGCTAACAGTTGTGAATCTTGTTCTGAGTGTCAACGCCCTATGAGGGTTGACTTGTGAGCTTCATTCAACATGTCTTAGAGTTTGTAGTATTCCTGCACTTGAGGTGCATTCGTGTGTATTCTGGGTTTCGTCGAATTTCGAGGACGAAATTCTTTTTAAGGGGGTATAATGTTATGCCCCAGTTTTTTTTAATTTAATTTCATCCTGCTTCTATTACGTTTCGGTTTTGCAAAGGGAGACTAATCATATTTGAATCTTGAGCTGATTCGTTTATGATTTATTCTAGTCTTAGCATTCCCTTGAGGAAGGAGGATTACAATGTCATCTTTCCTTTTGTTATTTATTCATAAGTTAGTAGAAAGGTTATTAAATTCCTTTTCCTGTTTTCTTGTGACAATGTTATTTATTAAGGAAGGAGTTTCAAATTTATTTTATTTTATTTCTCCCTCTTTCCTTTTCCTTTTTCTTATTCACGTATATTTGCTCCTTTCTCCTCAAATACATTGACGCTCATTCTCCGCTCTGCCATTCACGATGTAACTTCCATTCTCTTCCTCCCTTTGCTCTCTTCTCCTCAAATCTTCTCCTCTCTGTAAATCGAATAATCTATGGTTCTAGTTTCTGCGTTGGTGGTTCGGGTCTGACAATTCCGAGTTGGGGATATCGTTCTTCATTCAAGATTCTTGCTCCTCCTATCGGTGTGGTTCCTCTTCGATTTGTGCAAGCGTTTGTGATTTCGGGATGGGATTCGAGTAGAGATTGTTGTCGGGTCCGCAGAGATGGCTTTGCGTAGGATGTGAGGTAGGTGGTGAATGGATTCGGGGTGTGTGTTCAACCACGGGGATTTCTGATTTTGTTCATTCTCTGTATATGTTTATGTGCTCCTTTGATTGTGATGTTGAAATACCCCGAACTTAAATATAGTGATTAAGATTATTCTAATCCGTATTCAAGAGCCTAATAATGCTTACGTAATATTTGTCAGGAAAAATGAATCCAAAAGAAATGAAGAAATGCTTAAAAGCGAAAAACGCTAAATAAGTGTTAAATAACCATAGGAGGTACGAGACCTCGGTTAGAGTATTATGTGGATTCCTAAGGCTTAATAAGGCCTAAATAATATAAGGGAACAACTCCCGAAGAAAACGGATCCTTAAAACGGATTAGAAACGCTAACGAACATTAAAGCACGTTACTCGAGGAAACCGAGAAAACGTGATTTAAACGGGTTAAATAGACCCGTAATAATTTAAGTAATTGAATAGTCATTAATAAGTATTAATGAAGGTCTAGAACTAATAAAACTAATTAAACGAGAAAATTCCGAAAAACGGGTACCGATTAGTAAAACTGACAAAAACGTGAAGTTGTGGGGTAGAAGTGTAAATACATAAGTTAGTGTGTCCACTTCTAAAATAAAAATATAAGTGTATGGGTGTGTGCTGTATGGGCCGGATTGCTCTCACACTCTCTTATGCACAAAAGACAAACAAATTAAAAAGACAAAAGTAATAACTATTCTCTCCCTTACCCATCACCCTCTCACGTACAGACCTAGCCCATACCCTCTGATTTCCCTTCTCCTCCAAGCAGCCGCCTATGGCGATCTGAAAAACCAAGAAACACAGCACCTTCTCCTCCATTTTTGAGAGACCAAACCACCACCAAATCTCACAAAAATAACACCGTTGGAATCTCCTCATTAAGGAGAGTAATCCCACCTTCCAAAAATCTAAAACAAGTGACTCCATTTTTGTGGGTGTGAACGGCTGAAGCGGACAGCACCAGCTGAGGCCTTATTTTCCTTCTAATCATGTTTTAAGGTAAAGCAAAGAGTTAAACTCTTCTTTGGTTTTCATCTGTTCCATTTTCTCTGATGCAAAACCAAAACAGCCGTGAACCTATGTCTCGTTTTCTAACGGTTGGCATTTTTATCTCACTGCCAAACTCCATTTAGAAGTCCAAGTTTGGTGAGTAAAACAAGAAAACAAACAAAGAAGCAAAGAAGAGCAAGCAAACCAAGAGGAAGAGAAAAGAAAAGGAAAACAAGAACGAGGTAAATTACCTCTGTTCAGTTTTGTGTATAATGCGTGTGTGTGTGAGCAAGTGTAATCTCTTAAGTAAATATAAAACCAATATGACCGTAGCAATGAAATGAGCATATAACTAGCATTAGTGAATTGTTGAGTTGGAATCTGTCAAAACAAAAATACGTAAGCTGCTGCTGTGTAAACGTTTGAACTGATGCACATATATATATATAAACCGTCTGATGCATATATGTATAGTTGAACAGATTGTGATCTTTGATGAGTGAACAAACTAATGTGGTGAAATCTTAAGTTTTAGGGGATACCATGTCAAAATCTAGAGAGAAACTATGTCACTTAAGGGTTGTTGGCATTTGTAGAAGAAGAATGAAAACTAAAGATAAGCAGCAACAGCAGCTCGAACTCTGCAACATAAAGGAAGAAAAGAATGAAAACAGTGGAAATGGTAAGTTACCAGTAGGATGAGAGAAAAGATTTGGTGATGGATTTAGGTAAGTTAGATGTAAAATAAGCAGTTAAACATGTAGGATTAAGGTTGGGGACAATTAGGAATGGATTAGAGCAAGAATGGAGAGAAACAGAGCATGAAAAATGTCTCAGTTCGTAGCAGACCATTGTTGGTCCGGGACTTAGGCCTTCTATTAAGTTCCGGACCAACCATCCAAAGTAGCCCGAGAGTTTCAAATTCATTATCGGTCCGGGACTTACCTCTGGTATAAGGTCCCGGACCACTATCCAAAATCAAACCGAAAGTTTTCCAAAACGCCTGGTCCGGGACTTACCCCATGTACAAGGTCCCGGACCATAACTAAATTTCACCCGAGAAGAATTTTAAGTGGGCTGTAAGTTAAGGCTTTGTTTGGGGATGGTTGTATAAGTTGCTTAAGACTTAAGTAATCATAATTAAGAGTCATTAGGAGTATAAACAAGCTAGAATGAGAATGAGAAGTAAGTAAAGAATGGAAATGAAATTGTATAAGTAAGAATTAGTAAGTATGTAAAGTGAACGGTAATGTTAGTATAAGATAATTAGTATTTAATTAATGATGTTTAGGGGTCATTAATGGTATAAACAAGTATGAGGAGTAATTAAGGAAATTGCAAGTTTATAAACCTTAAGATAAACCGAACCAACGAGATAACGGGGTAAGTACGGGAGTAGTAGCTGTATGTATTGTAATGCCTAGTATTAATAGAATCATTTGGTATGTAGTTATTGGTTCGAGACTAGGACTCGAAGAACAAGTAAGGACTAAGGAACATGGAGACACCGGTAAAGTAAATTTCGGGAAAAAGGTATGATTTCTTCATGCCCTGTATCCTAATCTGGTTACCCCGATTTGTGTGCTTATTTGATCACCTAATAATATTAAAGCATGAATCGGACTATATTGCACTTACTTGTGCTTGTTTATATTGTTCTTGATATTTGTCTTGAACAATAGTTTGTATAATTCATGAAATATATGAATGATGATGAAGTGTGGATGTACCTCGTAGTGTACTTGAATGTTGTATTGTATTTTGTATGGATGTGTATGTGAATAATGTATTTGTGCATGTGGTTGAATGTTGACTTCTACTAATTCCTAACTACCTAACTCCTAACTTAAGTGAGTAAATTGGAATGAGTAGAAGTCCGATATAGCTTCGGCCACGCGTGAGGATGCGGAGTCACAAGAGGTTGACTGCAATTCCTGACTCTTAAACTGGTCCGCGGCCCAAACCCCTTAAATGGGTAGCATCCCGGATTGGTGAGTCAAGTAAATCCCGGTGGTGGGACGGAGTAGTCCCCGGGCCGGAGGTCCCGACGACTTAACATGAGTAAGAGTAAGAGTAAGTAAGTATGGATCCGTAAGTATGTATGAGTATGTATGCGTAAGTAATATGGAACGAGTAAAAGAGTAATCTCCACCCGATTAACCCGGGTGGACAAATGAAGCTAACACAGTATTGGACTTTGTATATGTATTGTGTATGGATTTGGTATGTAATGAGTATGTATCGTGCAGGAATTGTGAATGTGTATTCGGAAGAAGGTAAGTAAGTATTGTTGGACTTGTATAACTTCTTGGTATGTGTTGGAATGTATTCGTGAACTCCTTGTGTAAGTATTGTATCTAAGAGTATGTATGCATGTATGCTTGAATGAAAATGAACTGCATGTATTCGACCAAGTGGTCGGCGTACCCTCACTAGTACGCGGGGTATGCGGTTATCATATGCAGCGAAAGCTGACCCCTAGGGGGAACGTTTTAGTGTGCAGGTACCCGAAGCGGATGTGGTCAAGGTAAGAGACCGGTGGCTACACCCGGATGGTAGAAGTAGAATGTAGAAGTGTATCAAGTGGTACACCCTTGTACTTGGGAGGTAAATAGTTGTGAGGAATGGGTAAACATAGACTCATACTGAGTACATATGAACTTGGAGAAAACATTGTATTTGTATTGGGAACCTAGTAAACTCGGTTATGTATATTGTATGGGATGGTATTGTAAAGGAGTAAAGTGTTGAATGGAATATAGTAGTATTGAACTGGAGAATGGAGTGTATTGTAGATGCGTAGTACTCGGGATTCCGGTCCATCAGACCGATGCTGTATGTAATAGTAGTAGCCTTGTTAGTCACGTGGGTGGCTAACGGCATTGTATCACCCATTGTAGTAAGTGTGTATCCGCTGCGTGAATCTGGAAGTACGGGAGATTGGACAGTAATGATTGTATTAATAGTAGGGGTGTTACAAAAAGTGGTATCAGAGCGAAGTATCGCTCTGATGACTGGAAATACCGAGTTTAGGAAATACCGAGTTAGGATTTAGAAGCTTAGGGCTAAGGGCTGAGTGTTAGCATTAGAGATATGCTAGTTAGGAACTACCGGTGAGTACCGGATACCTACAATACCAGCCCGCCCTCCACAAATCCCTTGGTATAACTTGGGAAGGAATGCCAGAGAGAAGGAAAGTCCTCTCATACTCGGGAAAAACCCGATCTGGCAGTAGTGAGTTATTCCTACAAGAGGAAAGAACCTGACATATAGTAGATTCCAAGAAATGGAAGACCCGGTGATGGACCCCGGTTGAGCAACACTACCCGCACTTAATAGCGGTGGAATGAGCACTCCAACCGTGAGGAGGCTGCAACTTACAACAGCATGGGGTGACGTGCTTAGCAGTCGCGAAACCAGCTAACCAACCAGCAGCAGGGAAGGAGCACTAACCGTGCAACGAAATGGAAAAGGAGCAGTAGTGGAACCCGAGACACAAGTCTGCGGGACAACAGTAATACCAAGCAACACCACCAACGGTATGCTAGCTGGCTAAGGACATAGTCGGGAGTGATTGACTCCAGAACTACAACGCCAAAAAGGTTACAAACCAGGCCAACATAGCTCAGACAGCTACAAGAACATTCACAAGGTATAATCTGATGCAACTACAACCGTAGTGCCTAAACCAACTCAGGCTCAGTAACCACAACAAACGTGTGGGAACGAGCAACAAGGAAGAACACGACCAAATAAAAAGGAATCTCCAAGGATTGGAGAAGTACCCTGATCAATGACAGCCATGTCAAACTTACTAAGAAGTTACTCGGAAGAGTAATTAACCCAAGTAAACGATCAACAAGATCAAGGAAGAGTCAACAAGACAATCGAGAACCAGTGAAAACCATACAGTGACCGGTATCGGTTTACCAAAAACCACCAGTACCACGCACTTGCCACGGCAAGTGCAGTAAGGACAGGAGCATGTAAAGGAACTTTTAACATACCACAGGTGCATAGTAATGTACCGTGACAGCGATGAAGCGACTATAGGATAAACATCCAAAAACTGGAGGAATGAAACCTTGGAGGGCCGACGGCCTGACCACTACATGTAGAACATACCAGTCAGCGGGAAGCTAGACTTGGTCAAGATTTCGAACATGGCTATGCCATGAAGAACTTCTTTTGACACCGTACCATGATTTTAAAACCAATTTTTCTTTCAAAACCAAACTTTCTTTTAAAACCTTGGATTTTAAAACCAAACCAACAGAATTACGGTGAGTATCATACCATGATACAAGAGGAGTTAACAACAGAATACTTCACCTAGGCGTGTGACGAACACTACGGGTGTACCCAATTACGGGATGTGGGACGACCGTACTCCGAAGGAGCTTGTGGGCTGACAAATAGTTGGGTAAGTGGTAACGTATCAACACGGTACCCCACGTATGTATACATGTAGCGTACGACACACGGAGAAGTAGTCAACTCCGTTCTACGGACCATAAGTAAGTTCAAACCAGAACAACTGGACACCTCAGACGATCAAGTATCAGGAACTCAAAGAATCCATCTGGAGATAAGGAATAAGAACTAGGAAGTGCAAAGAGCACAGACTAGTAAGTGTAGACATTGGATATGTCTCAAAGACATCAAACAAATACATGACAGCTGGAAACGATACCCAGCCGAACTCAATAAGGCAAATGCCTAAAATAATCACAATAATGCTCAACAAACGGGACGGAATTCCCAAGAGCAATCACAAGATTATCACGAAGTAAAATCCATCATTGGAGAGGATATTAAACCTAGTCTTAAGCACTAGGAGCAAGTATAAACAGTCTACCCAAGAACGGGGGACGTTCTAACCCAAAAAGAGATACTCAAATACAATACCACAAGGCGGTATGGTAATAACACATCACAAACATTAGCCGGACGAAACGGCATAACCCAACAACACCAGGAGCAATCCTAGAAGGGTGTCTGAGTTAACAACAGATGAATAAAGCATCATGATAAGAGCTCAGGAGCTGGAATGAACACTCGGTTAAGACACCGAAGGGATTTCACTTAACAGGACATACCCTAAACTACAAGAAGGCACTGATTAGCACCAGTTTGCCAAAGGGACCCCTTATGAACGGAAGCGTGATGGCACGACTTACCATGGAGCCCAGTAATACCTCCAACTTATGAAGTATATAAGGAGTGGAAACATGCATAAGCGGCTTGCAAAGAGCATAGCTGCAGCAATAAGGCTCAGAAGCCATAAACTAACTACGTCATGTAAACTTAAACGGTTGCAAAACCTACATCACTTAATAACGAGACTCGCAAGAGATGTTGCTTCATACGACAACAATCGACAATTGAACCACCCAATTGGAACTCAACATCATAAGTGGCTTGGAATAATGGCTACTCAGTGTCACTGCCACTAGAGCATCAGTCTAGTATACAGTTGACGGAGTTCTTAATTACCCTCCATGCCTTCTGTAGAAATGATAACACAGAGGCTTAGGAAACGTTATAATGCCAACAATGACCTAGTCCACACTTGGACACTACGGGAAACTCGAGGAAAGGTACATCCCATTAACCAAAGACCACCAATGTGGTGAAGATGTGAACCCCTAGAAAAGGCTTCCATCAACAATAACAACAAGCCTACGCATATAGATATTGCCAAGAGGTGATAAAACAAGGAAAAGACATTCCAGACCATCACAACTTAAAGGAGTAAGTATACTCCATATGCAGAACGTAAGCAGGTACTAACCTAGTAACCTTGCCATGAGACTTATGAGTGGTAACAAACCCCTCAACAAGAACCTACATTTATCAGTGATTGAATACTCTTCAATTAGAGAACGGGACCCGAAAACCCTTGAAGTTCTTGAGATGTCCCGGTGATACAAAGGTGAAACCACACAGCTGGAGCCTAACCAATGCTCAGCACTGGAGACAGATTGTCAAAAACAATCAATGCGAGTACACATTAAACACCACGAATGACCAACGCTCAAGAGAGCTTATAACCTGATAAATTACTCATCCTTAATCAACCAAGATACTTGGTAAATTGTATCATAAATGATGATAGAATGTGAGGTAAGCTAACCTACAAAAAACCTAAGTTGATTAAGACATCCCCACATTGGGAAGATAATAAGATTGCGGTATGTTACAACTACCGTCATACACACAACACAGGAAACTCCTAGTGTATTTACACCATAAGGTAATGGTGCCAATGACAATGACAATAAGTGAGGAGGAACTACCATGGTAACAGAAACGTAAAAGCAATGTTGTACAGTGAGTAAGAACACGGTGCGCAACAAGCGACCGCCATGAAGTAGCAGATAATGACACGGAGTATAAGTATGAGATGACAGACAGAAATATTCTTTACTATCACATAAGTGACTTACTGTCAAGTGTTTACGCCTCTGCACTCTGTATGACTGAGTGTTTTGGTATTGCACTTGGGCAGCTAATGACCTAATGGGATGGCTAGGGATATAGAAAATGTAAACCAGTAAACCCTTCTTTTCACCAACAAACATGGCATAAGCCAGCTAAGGAAGCTTAGCAACAGACCGTGCGGCCTGAGGCCAAAGAAGCACGAAGAGTGTGAAACACACTAACGATCACAAGATGTGAATTCCATTGGAATAAAAGGTGAAAGGACGTAAACAAGTCACTAGGACCGACGCATAGAAATGCAAGGTCATACAAGTAAAGAACACTTGTACTGAACCAGAAGAACTGGTATGATCAAACTATTGACACAGAGGAAGCACTACAACTAAGTAGGACTTAACCTCGCCCGACAATAAGTCGGAGGAACTTAGTAAATAATCGTGGGAGTACGAATAGCATGTGCAGTAGATTACCAGAGAGCTGGTTACAATCTAAAACTCATCGAGTTCGAACACGGTAAAAGAATACCGAATTTGTTTAGTAAACCTTATTCCCATAATAGACGGATAAAAGGTTATGTATAGCACATTAAGGATAACAAGAAGGGTGAATAACCCAAGTATCAGGGTCGCGCAGCAGAAGCTAGTGGGCCCTAGCTAGGAGATTAATGTACCTAGTGAGTATAATAGAATGGCTATTAATGCCTTGAAGCCGGTTAGGCTAGAACCGAACTAATTATGAGTTAAATAAACTCATATAGGAATTCTTGGTGCAAAGACTAAACCATTGGTATGGTTAAGACCCTTTGACCAGAGCATATTGTACAGTATACCGTAGTGAAGCTAAACGCTTCAGATTGCCCAAATTGATTAAACCAATGTTTAATAATAATAACATATGGTAGATTACGTGGGCGTAATCCCTTTTAAGGGGGGTAGAGCGAAAACCGCTGAATGTAAGTTTCGTGAGTAAAACACATAAACTATAATGTGCATAGCACAAATGAGAATCGAATTGATGACTGGTACTTATGTTAAATAAACATATGTATTCATTCATATTGAAATTATGGTAATTAGGCACTAGAGATGCAAATACCATAGGACGAATATACCTACCTTGTAACATCATGTAAGAGTATTAGTAAAAGAAAAGTAATGAGTAGTGGACGAAGTTCCACAAGTATTGTAGCCTTGGAAGAAGTAGTACGAAATGAATGAGAGTAGTAGATGAGTGAAGTCTAAGAGCAGTGTATACCTATGTAAGTAATTGGAAGTAAATTGAGGACAACTAAATTTTACAAGTATGGTAACCCCTAGTTAGAATAATTGGAATTATGGAGAGTAATGTATGGAAGTAGTGAAGGTTGATGAAATGAGCATTTAGGTATTGAACCACGGAGTAAAGTATTTTGGAAATAGAGTGAGGATGATTGATGGATTGAATCCATCCTTTGGAGATGTATGAATGACTAGGAAGAGTAAAAAGATAAAACATCAAAATAATTAAATTATTTGTTGTTTGAAACTGATGTGGGAAGTCGAACTTGATCCTGATCAGATCAAGGGAAACCGAACACAAATTGGGGTGGAAAGATAGTTCAACACTGATGCTGATCACATCAGGGTCGAATGATTCTCGAAGCTCCCCTCAAGTGGTCACAAGAATCACACATAGGATAGAAGTAATGAATATAAATTGGAACTTGGAGTTGGATGCTTCAGAAAGATTTCTAGTTAGCTGTTGGGAAGGATTTTCCTTAGACTGAGAATAAGGATTTGGCTAGAAGCTTATACCGGAGAAGACAGTAGTGTAACATATTGTATTATTCCAAGGGCAGCGGGACATAGAGGAGTCCTGTGTCTAGATGACCTGAGTGCCTACGGGATTGTATGTGTATTGCATTGCTTTGGGGATAGCTTTGCACTGTATGTATGTACAAATTTGGTGATGAGGAACCGGATAGTTAGTAGTAGCGCGGATTGGAGTAACTATGGTATATTGGTATGGTATGGTATGTAGGAACCTTGAGGGATGGATTTGGGAATTGTAAGGAGGAGGAGTGTATAACCTTTGGCATAGACTGGTATGAATGAGCAAGTATAGTAACCCATAACCTTGAACAACTTTGAGGACAAAGTTCTTAAGGGGGGTAGATTGAAATACCCGAACTTAAATATAGTGATTAAGATTATTCTAATCCGTATTCAAGAGCCTAATAATGCTTACAAATATTTGTAAGGAAAAATGAATCCAAAGAAATGAAGAAATGCTTAAAAGCGAAAAACGCTAAATAAGTGTTAAATAACCATAGGAGGTACGAGACCTCGGTTAGAGTATTATGTGGATTCCTAAGGCTTAAAAGGCCTAAATAATATAAGGGAACAACTCCCGAAGAAAACGGATCCTTAAAACGGATTAGAAACGCTAACGAACATTAAAGCACGTTACTCGAGGAAACCGAGAAAACGTGATTTAAACGGGTTAATAGACCGTAATAATTATAAGTAATTGAATAGTCATTAATAAGTATTAATGAAGGTCTAGAACTAATAAAATTAATTAAACGAGAAAATTCCGAAAAACGGGTACCAATTAGTAAAACTGACAAAAACGTGAAGTTGGGGGTAGAAGTGTAAATACATAAGTTAGTGTGTCCACTTCTAAAATAAAAAATAAGTGTATGGGTGTGTGCTGTATGGGCCGGATTGCTCTCACACTCTCTTATGCACAAAAGACAAACAAATTAAAAAGACAAAAGTAATAACTATTCTCTCCCTTACCCATCACCCTCTCACGTACAGACCTAGCCCATACCCTCTGATTTCCCTTCTCCTCCAAGCAGCCGCCTATGGCGATCTGAAAAACCAAGAAACACAGCACCTTCTCCTCCATTTTTGAGAGACCAAACCACCACCAAATCTCACAAAAATAACACCGTTGGAATCTCCTCATTAAGGAGAGTAATCTCCACCTTCCAAAAATCTAAAACAAGTGACTCCATTTTTGTGGGTGTGAACGGCTGAAGCGGACAGCACCAGCTGAGGCCTTATTTTCCTTCTAATCATGTTTTAAGGTAAAGCAAAGAGTTAAACTCTTCTTTGGTTTCATCTGTTCCATTTTCTCTGATGCAAAACCAAAACAGCCGTGAACCTATGTCTCGTTTTCTAACCGGTTGGCATTTTTATCTCACTGCCAAACTCCATTTAGAAGTCCAAGTTTGGTGAGTAAAACAAGAAAACAAACAAAGAAGCAAAGAAGAGCAAGCAAACCAAGAGGAAGAGAAAGAAAAGGAAAACAAGAACGAGGTAAATTACCTCTGTTCAGTTTTGTGTATAATGCGTGTGTGTGTGAGCAAGTGTAATCTCTAAGTAAATATAAAACCAATATGACCGTAGCAATGAAATGAGCATATAACTAGCATTAGTGAATTGTTGAGTTGGAATCTGTCAAAACAAAAATACGTAAGCTGCTGTGTGTGTAAACGTTTGAACTGATGCACTATATATATATATATAAACCGTCTGATGCATATATGTATAGTTGAACAGATTGTGATCTTTGATGAGTGAACAAACTAATGTGGTGAAATCTTAAGTTTTAGGGGATACCATGTCAAAATCTAGAGAGAAACTATGTCACTTAAGGGTTGTTGGCATTTGTAGAAGAAGAATGAAAACTAAAGATAAGCAGCAGCAGCAGCTCGAACTCTGCAACAGAAAGGAAGAAAAGAATGAAAACAGTGGAAATGGTAAGTTACCAGTAGGATGAGAGAAAGATTTTGGTGATGGATTTAGGTAAGTTAGATGTAAAATAAGCAGTTAAACATGTAGGATTAAGGTTGGGGACAATTAGGAATGGATTAGAGCAAGAATGGAGAGAAACAGAGCATGAAAAATGTCTCAGTTCGTAGCAGACCATTGTTGGTCCAGGACTTAGGCCTTCTATTAAGTCCCGGACCAACCATCCAAAGTAGCCCGAGAGTTTTAAATTCATTATCGGTCCGGGACTTACCCCTGGTATAAGGTCCGGGACCACTATCCAAAATCAAACCGAGAGTTTCCCAAAACGCTGGTCCAGGACTTACCCCATGTACAAGGTCCCGGACCATAACTAAATTTCACCGAGAAGAATTTTAAGTGGGCTGTAAGTTCAGGCTTTGTTTGGGGATGGTTGTATCCTTAAGACTAAGTAATCATAAGTAAGAGTCATTAGGAGTATAAAAAGCTAGAATGAGAATGAGAAGTAAGTAAAGAATGTAAATGAAATTGTAAAGTAAGATTAGTAAGTATGTAAAGTGAACGGTAATGTTAGTATAAGATAATTAGTATTTAATTAATGATGTTTAAGGGTCATTAATGGTATAAACAAGTATGAGGAGTAATTAAGGAAATTGTAAGTTTATAAACCTTAAGATAAACCGAACCAACGGATAACGGGGTAAGTACGGGAGTAGTAGCTAAGTATGTATTGTAATGCCTAGTATTAATAGAATCATTTGGTATGTAGTTATTGGTTCGAGACTAGGACTCGAAGAACAAGTAAGGACTAAGGAAAAGGAGACACCGGTAAAGTAAATTTCGGGAAAAAGGTATGATTTCTTCTGCCCTGTATCCTAATCTGGCTACCCCGATTTGTGTGCTTTTGATCACCTAATAAATAAAAGCATGAATCGGACTATATTGCACTTACTTGTGCTTGTTTATATTGTTCTTGATATTGTCTTGAACAATAGTTTGTAATTCATGAAATATATGAATGATGATGAAGTGTGAATGTATCTCGTAGTGTACTCGAATATTGTATTGTATTTGTATGGATGTGTATGTGAATATTGTATTTGTGCATGTGGTTGAACGTTGACTTCTACTAATTCCTAACTACCTAACTCCTAACTTAAGTGAGTAAATGGAATGAGTAGAAGTCCGATATAGTTTCGGCCACGCGTGAGGATGCGGAGTCACAAGAGGTTGGCTGCGCAATTCCTGACTCTTTAAACTGGTCCACGGCCCAAACCCCTTAAATGGGTAGCATCCCGGATTGGTGAGTCAAGAAATCCTGGTGGTGGACGGTGTAGTCCCCGGGCCGGAGGTCCCGACGACTTAACATGGAGTAAAGTAAGAGTAAGTAAGTATGGATCCGTAAGTATGTATGAGTATGTATGCGTAAGTAATATGGAACGAGTAAAAGAGTAATCTCCACCCGATTAACCCGGGTGGACAAATGAAGCTAACACAGTATTGGACTTTGTATATGTATTGTGTATGGATTTGGTATGTATTGAGTATGTATCGTGCAGGAATTGTGAATGTGTATTCGGAAGAAGGTAAGTAAGTAGTTGGACTTGTATAACTTCTTGGTATGTGTTGGAATGTATTCGTGAACTCCTTGTGTAAGTATTGTATCTAAGAGTATGTATGCATGTATGCTTGAATGAAAATGAACTGCATGTATTCGACCAAGTGGTCGGCGTACCCTCACTAGTACGCGGGGTATGCGGTTATCATATGCAGCGAAAGCTGACCCCCTAGGGGGAACGTTTTTAGTGTGCAGGTACCCGAAGCGGATGTGGTCAAGGTAGAGACCGGTGGCTACACCGGATGGTAGAAGTAGAATGTAGAAGTGTATCAAGTGGTACACCCTTGTACTTGGGAGGTAATAGTTGTGAGGAATGGGTAAACATAGACTCATACTGAGTACATATGAACTTGGAGAAAACATTGTATTTGTATTGGGAACCTAGTAAACTCGGTTATGTATATTGTAGGGATGGTATTGTAAAGGAGTAAAGTGTTGAATGGAATATAGTAGTATTGAACTGGAGAATGAGTATGTATTGTAGATGCGTAGTACTGGGATTCCGGTCCATCAGACCGATGCTGTATGTAATAGTAGTAGCCTTGTTAGTCACGTGGGTGGCTAACGGCATTGTATCACCCATTGTAAGTAAGTGTGTATCCGCTGCGTGAATCTGGAAGTACGGGAGATTGGACGGTAATGATTGTATTAATAGTAGGGGTGTTACAAAAAGTTTTTGGATTTTTTGGATGCTTTTGATGTGTGTTGATGCGTCAAAACCCCGTGGAAATGTTTTCGATTGGCTAATTTGCTACAATAAATTATGTATGTTTTGTGGGGATTTGTGGCTTGCTTCTGGCTGTTTTCCGTAATTGATTTTGCAGTTTTCGGTATGTCCGACATGTGTCCGAACATTGAAGTTCGGACATCATACGCCGGAAGATTTTCACTCTCGGCTAACGTCCGAACATGCAAGGTCGGACGCATGTTCGGACCGGCCTTTGTTTTAGCATAACTTCTTCGTCTGAGCTCCGTTTTGAGTGCCGTTTGCGGCGTTGGATTCCTTTTTCGAGTACTATGATATAATATGTTTTAGCCTATGTATATGGTACTTTAATTTGAAAGTCTTCAACAAGCCTTGGAACTCTGATTTGCTCTGAAAGAGTGTTTGAGCTTCTATGCTTCTGTTTGGTTTTCGTGTTTGCTAGTTAGTATATGACCTTTGTTTTGATAAAGGCCTATGGTCCGTTTGATTTGCTTCGGCTCTCCGTTCTGTTCTGTTAAAAGCTTCTGCTTTGTTTTGTAAAGCTTCTGTTTTGGGACCTAGATGTTTAGCTTCTGAGCCTTGGATAGTCGGGTCTGGCTGTCCCGTAGCATGCTGCGCAGGAATTCCTTCTGTTATACCCTCGGGTTCCCTTTGTTCTATCTCTCAGGGTCCCTTGGATGTTTAGTGACCGACGGTCCATAGCTGTCTCTACGGCTTCTGTTGTGGGATCTTCGGATCCATAGGACGTTATGTGAGTCCTTCTGATGTGTCAGCTGGTGTCTAGTGTCCCACCTCTGTTTTGATTAAGCTTCTGATATGCACTTTGAGTTTGTGGTTTGCTTTGTTCTGATTTAAGACTTCTGTTCAGTTTGCTCAGTTTCTGCTTCTCTGCTCTGATTTGACAAACTTCTATTTCGGTTCTGACCTGTCACTCCTCTGATTTGAGAAAGCTTGATTCTCTATCTAATTTCTGTTACAAATTCCAGTCTGATTTGCTAAGCTTATGTATTAGTATACGATTATGTTCAGTATATGTTTTGAGCATGCTCAGGATGAAGTTTATCACCTGCTGAGCTATAGTTTGGCTCACCCCTATTTCCGTCTGATTTGCAGGTTTAAGTTTCCTTTGAAGACTCCGCTCTGCATTCTGCTTCGTCTTTCGCTTTGTAATTGTAGTTGTGGCTTAAGGCCCTTTGTAATCTGATTCTGTTATGTAATGAAGTTGGGCTTCCGTATGTAATGTCAGATAGACCTTGTAATCTGTTTCTAGTTAATAAAAGTGTACTTTGCTTCGGTTTTGGGTTTCGTATCTTAGAGTCTTGCGTTATTAGGTAATAGATACGCGGCGTGTAACGTCCCTAACTCCTAGGGTGGTTTTGGGGTCGTTACACAAACTCAAAAAACATTAGCACCAAAAAGAAACAATTATTTATGGTGAACTCTTCCAGAGAAAGAGGAATCGTGCTTGTATTTGAAACATGCTTGTATATATTTAGTGGACAGAGAACTATCATCGAGACAAATTTTTTAATCAAACCCTAAAACCAAAATCAAAGTCCAGGTAACCAAAATTAACGTACCTCAATTCGGGAAATCGTCAAATCTTTCTCAATCAAGTAGTGTACTCCCTCGATGGATCAGATCTTTCAGTGGTTTCTTCCTTTTCTTTCTTTTCAAGTAGCGTTCTGTAGTGATTGGAGGGTTTCAAAGACAACAGCAATTGCCGGAGTTCTCCCTCAATCAAGCAGTGTTCAAAAAGATAACAGATTATCTTTTTCTTTTCTTTCTTTCAAGCAGCGTCTTCCTCAAGCAAGCAGCATTCTTCCTCAATCAAGCAGCGTATGAAATACCCCAAACTAATAAAACATGGATTAAACATCTAATCACATTAATTAAGGTCTAAACATGCCTTAAAAGTCAATGGAGAACAACGATGGTCAACACAAAGCAAGATATTGCACCCTTTGACTGTTTAGGGTAAATACAAACCCAAATGAACTTCTTAGGACCTAAAACTTTTTCCTAAGCACATTAACACATAACTAAACATACTACAAGCATTGGACAACATTCCAACACAAAGAACAAGCATTTACATGCTTCAAGGTCAAGTAGGGCAAAAATGTGCTCTAAGAAAACCTTAAAGGTCTTATGACCTCTATTTTATATAAATTGGATTCCTATGATCAATAATCATGTGAGGAACACAACAAAACTGTTCTCAAAGAAAACTAAGCTCAGAAACACCTTGCGACACAAAATGTGCACTAAACACCTTAAAGCACGTTTTTGTGTATGAGCTCTAAGATAATGACTTTTTGTCACTTTAAAGACTAGAGTATATTCTTTATAACATTAATGTGACATGATAGACTATATTATAAAGTCTAAATCAAAATTTGAAAATAAAATCAAAATGGGAAATTTTGGATGAATAGTACCCAAAAATAACATTTAAATACTTAGTCTTAACCATGGTCAAATGTCACCATTGACTTGACCACCCATTGCCGCCCCATATGAGCTGTCAAACCCACTCATTAAGCAGCATAAATATCCTAGCTAATCTAATGAGTCACCTATTACTATTTGCTAAAGTAACAATTAATTAGCATAAAGGCAAAACTAGATTATTTTCTCATTTGCCTTGCTTCCCAGCGACACCAAGCTTCTCCATTCTCTCTTTTGCTTCTCCAAAACCGTGAGAACACACCAAATACAGACGAGAACACAAATTGACATAGGTAGGCTTATTAAGCTTTTATGTTCATTCTCTTCACATTTCTTTCCTCATTCCATGGAGCTAAGAATCAACCATTTCCATCCATGGTTCTAGGTTGTTTGGAGGTTAAAATATGAGTGAATCTCGGCTGTAACAAGGGAATGAGGTGGAGAAATCTAATCTTGTTCTTAAGGTAAAAAATGTGCTTTAAGCACTTATCTTGTGATTCCCTTCAATTCCGGTTTTAAAGCCTTGTTCTTAGGCTTATTATCTTCATCTTAACATACTTATTCAGTTGGTACATCAAGAGCTTCAAGGAATAGCCAAATCCAAGCCAAAAACACCATTTTCGGCATTTTAATCAAGGTAAAAAATAGCCATCTTCTAATCTGAGTTATACCGGTTTTAAGCCTTGGTTTTGTATCTCTTTTGATGCTCTTATTGTTCTGTAAAAACAGGCCAAAGAACATCTTGTTTGCTTTGGTATTCTAAGGTAAATTTAACCTTGAAATAATACCTTAAAACACTTCTTATGGTTAGATCTTGCTTGGAGACTAATCATGCCTTAATTGCTGTTTGAAAACATGTAAATAATGCTGTGGAAATTTTATCTCTAAGCAGCCGTGGCCAAACAAGGCCTATACTTGGAAAAAATAAGGTATAAATCACTTAAACCTACACTTGGTATATTACTATGGTTTATACATATGTGTATATATATGCCGTGAGTGAAATGGGTTATTAAGGTCTTATTTTGACCTTAGGTGATTAAGGAATGGTTTAGTAAATTTATATAAGTAATTAATTAAATAATTGTCAAATTTAAGACATTATGTGGAAAATTGGTAAATATGGAAAACTTATGGGAAAGGCCAAGAGTTTAATGCATTTTGGGCATTTATGTGTAATTTATTTATAAGCTAATGTTTGTAAAAAGGCCATGTACTTTAGGCCATTTTATTTATGTATTTATAAGGTTTTAGTTAAGTTTAGGTGGTGAAAATACATTACCGCAAGGTATAGGGGTATAAAGTGAAATTAAATTAAATTTGGGGGCTATATAATAATAAAGCCGAAAGTTGGAGGTTTAAATGAGTTTAAATAAAACTTATAAGATTTTATAAAGTTTTGTGGTTAAATGGTAATTTCTGGAAATTATGGGTACAAACCGTAATATATGGAAATTGATGGTCAAGGAAATATTAAGGAGGTCAACCTTGACCATATGGTAGGTTTTGACCAAATTAGATAAGTTAAGTAACTTATTTAAGGTTTTATAATAAGATAAGTATTTAATTGTAACAATTTTATAACATATGTGGTAGATTGTTATTACCAAAAATAAAGGGTGTAAAATGGTATTATAAACACCCATGGGCTATTAGGAATTTTTAGGAATTTATTTGGTTGGTTTTGGAATTAAGATAAACTATATATGTAAAATATATAGTTATTATGTCATTGTGACACTTTTGATAAATATTTGTGGTGGAATAGCAATACCGAAAGTATATGGGTTAGTAATAATAATTATAACCCTTTTGTGAAATTTGGAGATTTTTAGAATTATATAAGAGTATATGATAAGATATGTGTATAATATATAGTTTTAATGATATTATAAAACTATATGTTATAAATTGGGCCAAATGGCAATTATAGAAACCTGGTGGGTTAGAAAATAATTTAGAACAACATATGGACTGTTCGAAAATTATAATATCATATAACCATAGGTTATATTTATATTAAGGTTTAAAATATTATAATATATGATATATATTACCAAACATTATTTATGTGGTCAAATTATGAATTTGGAAAGTTAAAGGGTTGGAAATTAATTTAGAACAGAATCATGGTCTGTTCGGTATTAAATAAAATAACCATAGGTTATACATTTTTATAAGTTAAAATGTTATGTTATATGTTATATATAACATGGTATAAATTAGGGATGATTTTGTAAATAAAGGAAACTATGGATTATGAGAAAAGAATAAGGTTTTGATATGGTGCCCATGCGGCAATATAATATAGTTTTGTATAAAAACTATAGGTTATAAATTAAAGGAGATAAAATATCATATTATATGATATTAGTATATGGTATAACATTACATAATTGTTATGTGGTCAAAATAGAATTTAAATGAAATAATGGGCTGTAGCGAATTATTAAAGATTGGAATATAAATTCTAGACTATGGTCTACAATGTTATAAATGTTATAACAATTATATGATATTAATGTGGTTTTAATGGAGTTAAATAAGTAAGGATATTCACATTAAATAATGTGACAAACTATAAATAAATAAGATTTATAAACTAAGGTATTTATTGATTAAACCTTAGAGTTGTAATTATACAACATAAATTGTTACATAATATTAGGATAATAATCTTAATATAAGTTGTATAATATAATACAACTAATGGGAATAATCATCTAATATAAGATGATAAAATGTAACATATAATAAGAGTTTTATAACTCATGAAACTTACCTATATGGTAATATATACATATACAAGGATAATGTATATAAGGATGGATATATATTATGGTTGGAAACCATATAAATAATGGTGGTGGTTATTACATTAAAAATAGTTACAAACTATATGTTGTAGTTTTTGAATGGAAATATAGTTTACTAAAGATAATAGATTTATAATACAATGTATTATAATGGAAGGTGGAAAATAATACAATATAGTAAATAATGTATGCATCCATGCAACTATAGGTTATATACCTAAATTAAATTATGGATAAGATTAAGGAATATAACGAATTAAGCTTAACAGCCGAAACATTTCGACATACGAGTTTTAGTAACAAGGCCGACCGGTTTAGAGAAACCCGTAACAATTAACTGTAGAAATCCGGGGATGAACTGTCGGGGTTACTTGTTATTCAGAGATACCGGTTTTAGTTAGTCATGGAGACTGACTTATAGTTTTATTACCGTTTAGATCATACCTCACGACGGCGCTTGACGAGCTAGTGGTCTACACTGCGCACTTGGTCTAAGGTGTACGGTATGTAAGGGGTTTGATCCGGGTTGTCCTAAGGAATTCCTTGGGCTTGGATTTGGTGATTAACTTGTGTGTTATGTGTTTGGATACATGTATGTGATTAAGTGTTACTGCATTATTTATTTATGCACGAGCGTCCTACGGGACTAACACTACGTCGACTATAGATCGACTTATAAACATACATATACGTTAATGTGATAACATGACGGTTACTTGATATAATACCATAGTATTAATATTAAGATATGGTACCTAAGTAAACACTTAGGGACGAGTCACGACATTGTCGGTCTCTAGAGCATGGATCTCGAACATGAATATAACCTAGATTCTTTCTAGGTAAGCGTGAGACCCATTGGCCAGCTAGTTATAATTATATTCTCCATAAGACTAAGAGCACATCTTAAACATTATGAGAGAGAGTTGGTATGAGTCGAGGTGAGGAATCCCGGTAGTTTACGAACTACTTGGTTGCGCATTTGTGATCAATGAGGGGTTCCCGATCGGGTTCCGCTCCAGGTTTATACCCAACGAGCCCTATTTGGATCGTGGGTCAGGTGGCTACGGCCTTTTATATGGACGCCTTACGAGGAAAAGTGAATAGTCAGGGGCCTCCGGACCTCTGGCGAAATGAGCACCTTTGTGTGTACTGGAGGACTACTGTCTATGGTGAGGTTATTGGGTTGTCTTAACATGACGCCCAACCGGTATTTAATTAACATGGTTTGGATGGGGCCTTGAAGGCCAAATTAAATTAACAAAGGATGGTGTTCGCTACGGCGTATATTCAGTATTATTATTCGATATGTTCGATATACAGTTGTTGTTGGTGACATTAAATGAATGTTTGGATTGGATGGATGGTTAAGTGCTTATGGATGTTTGGATGGAAATTATGTAAATTATACATGTTTGCTACAGTATTGATTATAACTGTAAAATGGTAAAGCATGAAACCAATCTAATAATAAGATGGTTAAAATGACTAAGTGACTATTAGGGTCCAGGCCCGGCATACTCAGCGTTTATCCCTGATACTACACCCATTATGCAGGCTGTTGATTATTGTCGAAGCCGAAGTGCGGGAACAGGGTAATTAGAGTTTACTTTAATTACCGCACATGGAGTTGGTTGTATAACAATATAGATGGTGAATTGTATTACGATACGGTTATGTATATTTGGATTGGGTAGACGCTCACTTGTCGACGTTATGATTTATGGACTTAGTATGATGTATAGGAATATTCTCGTTATCACAGCGGTTAGCAGTTTGTTTATGTTGGTTGTTGGATATAGTTGGCTTCGTTATTCGCATGGGCGAGTAATGGCCGGTGACACCCGAGTGAGTATTATATGTTGTTATTTATCTTCCACTGTAAGACGTTTTATTTATTGCTACGAGAGAGATTATTACGTGATTATGGAGAGGGGTGTTACAAAAGTGGTATCAGCGGAGTACCGCTCTGATGACGAGGAAATAGGTCAAGACAGTGAGCTTAGGACTTGGGAAATTACGGGAAACGATTGTGAGGTACGAGACGACTCGCTTAAAAAGATTGTGTCTAGTAACGCAAATTGCGTGATATATTAGCCTTAAAGGCAATTCAATATCTACTGGTTGTGTACGGTAAATTACCGAGTATTTATGTGACATACTGTACTACAAATGTTTGGGGGAACTAGAGGGCGTGGTACTAGTGGAGGTGGAGGCGGTGACCCCGTGGTTCCAGGAGTTGCTGAGACGATTGTTGCCGTTCTCGCACAGCTGGTACTCAAATTGGAGGAACACCAGCCCACCCGCCACAGCCAGGGAAACGAACTGGCTGAAGTCAGTTACCGAGACCCGACCACCTACATATTCAGGGGAGCCAGACCCCGTAGCCTTAGAGCGTTTAATTGTTGAACATGAGAAGGCCTACGAAGCTTTGCAGATATCTGCCGACAAGAAGGTCGTCATTGCTGCTTTCCATCTGAAGGATGCAGTCAGCACTTGGTGGAGGTTGGTCAAGGACCATCACCTGGCTACGCCAGACTTTTCGTGGGCTGCCTTTGTCGAGTTGCTGAGGGGGAAGTATTACCCGGCACATCTCAAGCAGAAGAAGCGCCATGAGTTCGAGACATTATCCCAGGGAGGTCTGACCGTGGATGAGTATTACGCTTGATTCATTGGTCTGCTGGACTTTATCCCCGGAGTTGATTACTCAGAGACCGTGAAGGTCGAGAAGTTCCGGGGGGATTGTTGTTTCGCATCCTGATGACGATGGGTGCCCTCTATACTACCATCCAGGTAATAACATGGAAGCCATAAATTCTATACTTACTATATTACCAATTAACTTTGTGAGAACTTACCAATGAGATTCCAGGAGTGTTATGACGCTGCCTCAAGGACGGAGCTAATGCTTCAGACTCGGGAAGAGACTCTCGGGACCAAGACGAGAAAGAACCCTGAGGGAGAGTCTGAGGGTGGAGGAGCATCTCCAGGCGATAGCCAGAAGAAGGGAAAGTAAGGACTTATCTCATTCTAGATTATTTACCATATTAATACCTTATGAATGCTGACCCGAAACCTTAAGCAGGAAATTTTTCCAAAAGAAAGGGCAGCAGGGTCACCAGGGAGCGAAGGAGAAAGAGCCCGTCCTTCGGTTGACTGGCCCAGTTATAGATGCTCAGCCTCTGAGATCTGCACCTCCTAAGGGTGAGAACACCTACCTCTTAAATTGAATTGTAGCCTTAACCTTTATATCATCAGATTTTAACTTAAACTAAATGCTACCACTAGGCACCGGACAGCCCCAGCGCCATTTCTATTGCAAGCGTTGTGGGAAGGATCATCCTGGGGTCGACTGTAGTGGCCGCAAAGGAGTGTCGGTGCTGCAAGAAAGATGGCCACCGGGAGTTCGAGTGTTGGATGAACCCTGAGAGCCGTAACTACAGGCCACCAAGGAATACTCAGAAGACCTCAGTTGGAGGATCTGGAGTACCACGAAGCGGTCAGGATGGCCAGACATCTACTGATGCTGGAGCCCAGAGAGGCAAGGGAGTAGATAGGGCATGAGTACCCTGAACTCCGTGAGACCGCTGATGGAAGATTTTTACTTACCATGTTATGTACTTACCTTGGATGTTAGACAGAGATATGTTGTAAGTATGTGGGGGTGTGTCATCGACCACTCACCCTTTTGTGTAGACTTTTTGAGACTAGTTATGTGGACTCGATGCGAGTGACCTTGAGACCTTGACGGATTATATATATATGAACAGGATGTTAATGCTTACATTATCATGTAGCTCATACTCGACGACACAGAGTCAATGAGACCGGTGATTACTGAACCAGAATTCCCACCTGCATGACGCACTTGCTATTGCAAGCGCTATGACAACCAAACCACTGAAATTTCCATCTGCCTTGCTGAAATACCTCAAATCTGATTAATACCTTAAAACTTTTAAATAATGAAGAATTGATCAGGGAATAAATCATTTTAGTTACGCATGCTAATTTATGCATGCAAATGTTACCTAAATTAATATTACGCGTGCGCATGCAAACTCATGCACGCAAACGCTTACGTAAAAATAGTCGTTTTACCGTAAACGTTAACGGGCGTAATTTTCAAACGTCGTAACATACTCGTACACAACGCTCATGTACGTTTATTAACAAGGATTAAACCCCTTAAGAAATAAGCTCAACTAGGAGAGCGTCATCTAGAAATAAAATATATACGAGCGTTTATACGACTCGGTACATAATAACGTCCACTGTAAAAAACGTGAAAAATACTAACGGGCAACGTAAATATTTTACGACTGCCTAAGCATTTATAAATGCTAAAATAAATTGATATAATCATTTAAACAATGTAACAACTTATGTTACATAATCTTGATATTTAATATATATCATAAATATTTAGGAAATGTTATAACATCAATTATAACACAAAGTTTACAAGTCCAAAAATCTGTATATTAATGTCGGTTTTATATGGCATATTTGGACTTGTTTTACACACTTTTACTTAGTAAAACAATTAACTACCTAATGTACCTACCTTATGTAAGAGTATATATTATTATGACAAGTTAAACCTACTAATATACATCTTGTAAAATTACCGATAATACATTGGTATTATCCACACAAAAAACGGTAACAGCTACCACCTAATTAACGGTAATATACATGTAAGTAATCAATTAAAATCTGTAGTAACATACGGTATACACTTGTAGATTGAGCGTACAAAATTCTGTAATAGTCAAGTAGTTAACGGTAATAATATAGGTCAACAAAAGAAAAAAACTAGCAACTTATACCATTGCCATACGCTATCATGTATGCATATGGACATGAGTTAAGCTGTATCAAATTGACCGTTGCATACTAGTATTTAAACAAAAACAAATCTGAAAGTAACCACCTATTATGCGGTAACCACTAACCTATAATCAAAACTTTGGAATATTAGGTCAAAACTTCCTAAAAGAGAGATGCAGTGCTCCCTCCTCTCTCCTACCTCACATGCTCCGTCGCCATGACTTCTCCGACCAAAACTCCATCTGAGCTACTAACCCGGCTAGCAAAGTACCCAGCGAAGACAACGAGCCACTCACAAACCACCACACCACCACCATACACTCACAATCAATACCATGAGGAGAGAAATAGAATACTACACGGGGAGCCGCTTCAGGAAACCACGTCAAAAGGATGCAGGAAACTTCGGAAGGAAACCGAGATGGAGAGCTAGATATCCTAGAGACAGAGGCAGCCAAACGGAGGTAGGTACGTACAACATACGCCGAGATAGACCCTCACAGGAGGACGAGCCCAGTAGACAATGGATGACGGAGTTTAAACCTGGAGAAAAAGCTTCCCACCAACGACCTTCTTTGATAATAATAGTCGCGAGCCGTGGGGTGAAGGGAAAACCAGGTATTACGGTAGTGAAGGAGACAGGAAAAGAAGACAGAGACGTGACACTAGAAGAGCACCATCGGTCAGAAGTTCAGGACAATGGAGAAATAGCAGCTGGGAACGAAAAGATAAAGAGTATGGATCTCGCGCCACCATCTTTATTGACAACATACATCGAAGCGTATCCCAACATGAACTGTGGAGTCGAATCTCAAAGACGACTAGAATACTGCGGTTGTATGTCTCCAGGAAATATAGGAGGGGGAATCCCAATAGCTGCGCCTTCGTTGATGTGTCAAATATAGGCCAGGCAAGACGAGTTATCGAAGAAATGCACGGCAAAAGATTAGGAGGAACTTCACTGAGCGTGCGAATGGAATACCAAGGGAATAAAGTGAGAAGAACAGAAGGGAGGGGAGTGCGGAGCAAGAAAATATGGCAACAGAGAAATCAGAATCCAACAAGATCAGAAGAGGAATTGGTCGGTAGACAGAGGGAACAGATGACGGAGAGAAGCCAAGGAGACCCACTGTCTAGAATCATGCTCGAGCTACAACCAGATAAGCAGATGCACGAGAGCCTGAACAAATGTCTGGTAGTCACGCTAGACCAGGACATGACAGCAAAGGAGGCCCTTGACTTCCTTCTCGCAAAATGGCCAAATGTTACTGGTATACTAGCCTTTTCAAGAAGGAAAATCCTGATGATGCTGGGTTCAGTAGCGGAGGCAGCGGATATCGAAAGCCAGGGAAGAAACAGAGGTAACGGATATCAGGGAGTGGGAATACGCAGATGGAACATCATGGACCAAGTGGAAAAAAGGAGAATATGGGTCAACATTCGGGGCATTCCAATACACGCCTGGAATGAGGAGAATGTGGCTAAAATAGCAAACCTGGCAGGAGATGTGATAAAGGTCGACGAGACTGATACGGAGGTCTTTGAAAATGTAGACATTAGAGCTCAAATAGAAACTACAAGTCTTCGATTCGTTAACATGAAGGTGATGGCGAAGGTGTCAAACAACATCTTTCCGGTGAGTATAGTGGAATCGCCGTCGCAGGTTCAGCCCAAACCAACGCCAGCAGATGAGGGCATCATCCAAATGTCGGCGAACCAACAGAGGAGGTCCGATAGTCAGCTGCAATCGCCAGCTAGGCTATACTCGGTATCAACAAATGCAGGGTCCCATGAAAACGACAAAGGAAAACAGGAGAGCAAGAATGACCAAAATCCAAGTATGTTGGAGCACGTGGGAGAGACGGAAAAGATAGACGGCGAGAAGATCAAGGAGAATCACTCAGTGGAGTGCCAACTGACAAAAGATAATCTTAACAATGAGAGCCCTAGTGGAGAAGAGGTCCAAGAGTGGCTAGAGGCACAAGTTGTAGCGACGGTTATGTCGCAGGAGTATATTGAGCTGGGGAATCGCCTCGTAAGATGTGATTATGTGGGGAACAAAGCAGCAGGGTCATGGGCACAGGGAGATTTTAACAATATGGTAATAGAAGGAGGGGAGAACGACATAGTCCCAGAGACCTGTCCAGACCGAAACGACTCCCCAACGGGATTAAATAATGAGGCAGTCCATAATGATGGAGGAATCATTCTAACTGTCGAATTATTTAATAAGTCTACAAGCGCAGAGAAGGATAGAAGGAATATTCAACCAACCCAAGTCAGAACAGAAGAGGAGGTGGAGGAGCACATTCGCATGTATAAGGAATTTGGTTGTGAAATCAGTGACGAAATCCAGGCACGATGTAACTTAACAGACCTTATTAAGGAGTGTGTGAGCCAAACAAGGAAGAGTGATAATGGTAGTTCTGGCAGTACAGAACATTAGAGGCGCAGGTGCCCAACATAAAGCTATTATGATAAGGAAGGAAGTCAGACAGAAGAAAATAGCGCTGCTAGGTCTGATAGAAACACAACACTCAAGGTCCATTTCAAGAAAAATTGGGAGCTTTTGGGGAAAGAAAAAGGTTAGCATGGGCTGGGATGAGGTTCTAGCAGAAGGGCGATCTGGAGGACGAATAGTATATGACGAGGAGGAAATTGTGGTCACGAGATCAGTGAAAGGGAGGAGGTGGATCCTGTTGGAAGTATGCCTGCTAGAAGATAATTTTGAAGCAGCCATCATCATGGTGTACGCCCCTTGCGAGGCCATGCAACGTAAAGCTATGCTGGATGAAATTGAATTAGCTAAAGAAGAATGCAACAGGCCGCTAATTGCATTTGGAGACTTTAACGAGGTGCTAACACCAGAAGACCGATCACATGGAACGTCGATATCAGAGGGGAGGGGCGCGAGGGAGTTTAGAGCCTGGGTTAGAAGCATGGAACTAACAGAGATTCCGTTGCAAAATGCAAAGTTCACGTGGACAAACAGATCCGTATGCAGCAAGATCGACAGGGTGTTTGCTGATGATGGGTGGCTAGCCAAATACAAAGACATAAGAGTGAATGCAGGAGACTGGTTAGTCTCAGACCACAGAATGCTGGTGATTGAAACTTCTAACATCAATTGGGGGCCGAAGCCATTCCGTTCGATGGACGCTTGGCTAGAGCACCCTCAATTTTGTGAGTTTGTGAGGCAAGAATGGAGGGGGAGCCAAGGGAGCAACACACAGAGTAAGCTGAAAGCTTTAAAACCAAAGCTGAAACGATGGAATAAGGAGGTGTTTGGGCATTTGGGAATGCAGATTGAGGCAGTGCGGGGTAATATCCAAGAGATTGATCGAGCACTTGAGAACGGGAATGTAGACCCCCAAGATCAAACAAGAAGAGCCACGTTGAAAGCTCAACTGGATACCTTGACCCGAAGGGAAGAGATACACTGGAGACAATTATCGAGAGAAAGAATTGTGAAGAAACTTGATAGTAACACCAATTATTTCCACCGAAGAGCCACGTTACAGAGGAAGAGAAAACTCATCCCGGCGCTGGTAGCTGGAGATCAAGTCATTGACGACCCTGGTCAGATTAAAGAGCATATCAGAGATTTCTTTATATCCTCATACAACGCGAATGTGGCATCGGTGGTGGGTCCTCCTGCAGGTAATTTCAGACGCCTTTTAGCTAGTGAAGCAGCTGAACTAGAAATAGTACCATCGCTGAGAGAAATCCGAGAGGCGGTATTAAAATGTAACGGGGCGAAGGCCCCCGGCTATGATGGCTATAACATGAAGTTCATCAAAAACATGTGGGGTATAATCGGAGCAGACTTTGGTAAAGACGTGAGAGATTTCTTCGTACATGGAAAGTTGGGCAACGGGTTAAACACCACATGGATTGTACTGATTCCAAAAAAGATAGATGCAAGGAGCTTAGACGAATTCCGTCCAATAAGCATGATCGGATGCCTCTATAAAACAATAGCTAAAGTCTTAGCCATAAGAATCACCAAAATACTACCGAAGATCATTGGGGAAACACAATCAGCTTTTGTAGAAGGAAGGAATATCCTAGAAGGACCAATGATTGCAAATGAAGCAGTGTTATGGCTAAAATCAAAAAAGAAAAAAGGAGTGTTGTTCAAAGTGGACTTTAAGAAAGCTTATGACTGTGTCGCGTGGGTTTTCCTAGACAAGATGCTAGACCGATTTGGCTTTGGGAACAAATGGAGAAAATGGATAATGGAGTGTGTGACAACAGTAAGAATCTCCATCCTAGTCAACGGTTCACCGACCAAACCATTCAAGCCCAAGAAAGGACTCCGTCAAGGAGACCCGCTGTCTCCTTTCTTGTTTGTGATTGTTGCTGAAGCGTTGAACATGCTGATCAAGAAGGCTGTGGAAACCAACAGATTTTCTGGGCTGCTGATTGGCTCTAGAGAAGTCAGACTAACACACCTTCAATATGCAGATGACACACTATTGTTTTGTAATGCTTCAAAAGAGGAACTTACCGGTCTGAGGAGAATTCTCATCGCTTTCGCTGACATGAGTGGGCTGAGCATTAACCTGGAAAAATCCATCGCCTTCTGTATTAATACAACTACTGACGAGGAAAAAATGGTAGCCGAAACTTTGGGATGTCAGACAGGGAAACTTCCCACTACATACCTGGGGTGTCCTCTAGGGGCTAACCCAAGAAGAATAAAAACATGGAAACCAGTGATTGAGAGGGTGGAGAACAGACTAGCACGATGGAAAGCCTCAAGCCTGTCCAAAACAGGAAGAACTGTTCTAATTCGATCAGTTTTAGACTCTATTCCACTTTACTATGCTAGTTTGTTTGTGGTGCCAGTAAAAGTTCAAGAAGAGCTGATTTCAATCCAAAGAAGATTCTTCTGGGCAAAGTATAGAGATAGACCCATGGTACTAGTGGCATGGAAGAAACTAGCAAAACCAAAACAGCTAGGGGGACTTGGAATCGCTGATCTAAGGGCAAAAAACATAAGCTTCTTAGCAAAATGGAGGTGGCATTTCTCCAGGAATTCTACAGACTTATGGAAACGG
The DNA here is from genome assembly GCA_023374045.1 of Limonium bicolor. NCBI lineage: Eukaryota > Viridiplantae > Streptophyta > Magnoliopsida > Caryophyllales > Plumbaginaceae > Limonium > Limonium bicolor. The sequence goes on along the minus strand of CM041780.1, from coordinate 219,664,554 downwards.
ACAATATGCTCCATTTACGATCTGGAAAATAAGGTGTATGGGGGGAATACTCAGTGGCCCGAGCTTAAGCTGAAAGGTATATGGGCTTCGATAATTGCTGCTATAGAAGATCACCCGAAGGTAAATGAGGTGCTGTCCAGAAAGATAAACACTAGCCTAGGTGATGGTAGGAAGATTAATTTTTGGTTAGATGCTTGGACAGACAGAAGGCCATTAATCGAGACCTTTCCAAGGTTATACCAGGTATCTGAACAGAAACAAGCTAAAGTAGGAGAGATGGGCAGATGGGCTGAGAACGGGTGGTCATGGGAGTTTAATTGGAGGAGAAGACTATATGCCTTCGAAGAAGAATTGCTGCAACAGATGCAAAACCTGCTAGAAGGTAGGATGCCAAACCCGGATCAAGAGGATGATAGCAGGTGGGGTAATGAAGGGGAAAGGTTCACAGTAAGAGAAATGTACCAGGAGATCCTCACTTGGCAGCAACAATCAATAGATGCGCCACAGTACTTGCATGCTCCTGGACCGGATGAAATTTGGAAAAACAACGCAGAACCTAAGGTGGAAATGTTGGTGTGGTTTATGGTATTCGGGAAACTGACCACACGAGACAGGTTGTTCGAGAGGGACCTAGTGTCGTTAGCACAAAGCAGATGCCCACTATGCGTCGGGTCGATGGAAACGTTAGAACATGTTATTTTTTTCTGTCGGGAGTCAGCGAAGGTATGGAGTTTATTACTGTCATGGTGGAACACTGGTTTTGTGTTCAAAGAAACAGTAACGGATATAGTTCAGGACTGGTTGAGGAAGCCCATGAGGAGTAAGGCAAAGAAAATATGGCGATCAACTCTATACTATGGGATGTGGCAGATTTGGACGGCAAGAAACAACAAAATTTTTAGAGAAGAGGAGTTCTCGGTGGGGAAGGTTGTAACAGGGGTGAAATTGGGTGTATGGAGGTGGACAAGAACGTGGTGGCCGGAGATACCAATACCGAATGTACGGTTCATGGAAGCGGGCTCTCTTAAGGAAGACTTACTCTTCCTCTGAATCGCCATCGGCTCTCACACACACAATTATGGACCTTGTTGCGGTAAGAGGCTTGGGAGTAATATTTGCTGGGATTAGAGGGTTTAGGAAGGCGGGACAAGCTACAGAAACACCTTGCCTCAAGGTGATGAATGCGGAAGACTGGAACAAATGCTGCTTTTGATCAGGATGCGAAGCGTGCATCAGGATAGCCGTGTGCAAGAGAGCCAGTCTCTACAAAATACTACGTCTGATGTTTTAATATGTAGCAACATCACACACATAAATGAAGGCATGATTTTCACACCAGGAAAGTATCGGATGCGTGAAATCAGGGAGGTAAAGGCAGATGGAGAATGCGGCAACTACCATAACAGGGGAATAGACCAGCTTCATAGTTTTTCTGTTGTAATCTAAGCTACTTACGAGTTGTTATTATTCCTGTAAGGGTGGGGTACTCTTTTTCCCTCCTCATGTTTTTTCCCATATGGGTTTTACATCTGGGGGGTTTTAATGAGGCCCATACAAACACCTACTTGTTCATTAGCTTTGTTATCTCATTCTCTTTGAGGTCATCAATACAAGGCGAAAGCCAAACTTATCTAAAAAAAATAAACTAGGACTAATACCATGTCGTTAATGGTATATAGGTGCTAACAATTAACAAAGAAAAAAAATCTGTAGTGAATGCATATCAACCGGTAAAGCACTCACGGGAATACAATTGCAATTAGTCAAATTAAAAACCTGGAGCTATTAGCATATAGACACGGTAGGTTAGGTAGGCATTGAATCAAAAAAGAAACTGTACTAAACATTAGGACTAACGTGAGCACATGTGCTCCAAATTAACAAAAAAAATCTGTAGTATGCTAACTATAAACACATACATATACATACATAATTAATTAACCAAACCAAAAAAAGGGGACTATACTACTGCTCCATATTACCGTAATGCAACAAAAAAAAAAGAGAGGAAACATCTATATAATAATATTATACAATGCTAGTACATATCATCCCATAAATCAAGGAAAAAAGGAAGCAAAAAAATTGTCCCTTAATTCTTCTTGTACAACCGAGACTAAATAGTAAAGAAGGAAACAAGAAGAATAAAATAAGTCTACCAAGTACAACATTTCCATAAATCAAGGAAGGATGAAAAATTCTACCACCCCATTCTCCCTTGTTTAGCCGAGAGACACAAGCAAGAGAAGGAGAATAAAGAAAAAAAATATACACTACCTAATACACCTAGCTAGTACTACAATAATACTCTAATGTCAAACTTTCCTCTTCTTCCTAGTCTTTCACGCAGCACATGCCAAATAAATAATAGAGGAGACAAATGGAGTGATTAAGGGAGATTGGTACCTTCCCTGACTAAAAAGCATAGGTAATCAGATTTTGCTAAATAAAAACACACTCCTCCATCCATATTCCTTGCCGGCACTTTGCTAAGTTCCAGCCCCCATTCTTCTTCTTCCTTTGAGCTTTCAAACTCCACCAATGGAGATTAACTTCTAGCTCTTATTTTGTGTCAATTTCCTAGCTCTTCATCAAGACTTGAAGCAAAAATATTCATAGCAACACTACATCAATTCGGTACCAATTAATATACCAAGAAGTTGTCTTGAATCAACATCAACCCAAGGAGTAATCAAGGATAACTTAAGGTATTTTTCTTACATGAAAATCCTTAAGAAATTTTTAATATTCATGTCCGAAAATTTCTACACATTTAAACATGTTTTCTTCATCAATTTTCATGAAGAGAAATTGGATCTTCATCCATTCTATTAAGGCCGAAAATTTAAGGTAAATTCTTAAGGTAAATCCCTTGAAAACATCTTATAAATTCTATTTAAGATCTTTGTTAAGATCCAACTCCTAAACCCCTTCCTTTCATGTATGGAAACCGAAAATGGGAGCATCAAATTCTATTGGAGGAAGCTTGGAATTTAAGGAGAAATCAAGTACTTAATCATCTTTGATTAAGCTTAAGTTTATTAAGCTAATTATTAATGTTCTAAGCTTTGTTTAAGCTCATAAATTTTGTACAAAAATTATGTACACCTCTTCAATAATTAAGGCCGAAAATGGTGAGTTATTTACCAAGAAAAATAATTATAACTCTTAAGCTTAAGTTGTTACCATAAGATATGATTTTATGTTACAAAAAAATTAATTATGAAGAGTTTATACTATGGCCGAAAATAAAAGAGTTCAATTGGTTATATTACAAGCCTAATATGAGTATTAAGAGTGTTAGAAACATTTAGGTAGTTTAATAAATATTTAAGTACATAAAATGATGAGTTTATAAGGTTTAAGGGTGGAAAATGTAATTTATAAAACTATATGGTAAATAATAGTCATTACCGAAATTATAAGTGATATTGTAATTTTTTAGTATATTATAAGTGTATAAATAATTTTAGAATTTGTCTAAGTGATTTAGATAATTCTATGAGTATTTTGGGATATTAAAAACCTTTAAAAGATAAAGTTATAATATTAAAAGTTTAGGAATTTAAATCTGGTGTCAAAAGGGGTAATTTGGTAATTTTAGAGTCCTAAAAAATTGGAGTAAAAAATACCTACAAATTTAAATAAAGAGTTTTGGTGAGTAAAAATATTTACTAGTGTTTAAATGACTAGTTTAATAAGTTAAGTGGTAAAAATGCAATTTGTAGAAAGTTATGGGAATATATGGTGATAGCTGCGAATAATATGTGTCATGGGCAATAATGACATAATATAAGGTAGGAATTAATATTATGAATTTTGGGTGAATTTAATAAGTGTTTAGAAATTGAAAAACAATTTATAAAGTTTTGGGGTGAAATCATAATTTATAAAAGTTCATATGAAAATCTAGAATTTTAATTGGGATGGAAACTTAATTAATGGAAATTATATGCCATTCGAATTTAAGGAAATTAAATATTAAAATCTATAGTCTATAAGTTAATATATAACTATTATGAAGTTTTTGGGGTTAAAATGTAATTATAAGAAGTTATTTGTCAAAACCAAAAGGTTATGGATTGATTTGGTAATTTATAAAAGTTAAGGTGTTCAAATAATAATTACCGAATTTATAGTGGTGGTTTTAAGAAATAATTAAGTAAGAAAATAAAACTATGTAATATAATGTATTTTGGGAGTATAATGTAAAGTTTATGAAATAAATGAGGTTATAATATAGTAACCGAAAAGTATAGTGTATTTATGGGATTAAAAATATTTGTAGGTCCTATATGGATATTTAGTAGATTTAGAAAAGGGAATTATGATTAAGGATTTATGAAATTAAAACTATATGTTTAAAGGAATAAGTAATTTATTTGTAAAGAAATAATATTATTGGGGATAGTTTGTAATTAATAAAAGATATGGGAAAGATATGCCCATGCGTGACATGCAAATACAACTTAAGAATTTAAAGTTGTTATGTCATTTAGACAATTAAAATCATGTACCATAAATCATACATGTGTATAAAATTTATACGTTTAAGATTTCAAAGTAAATCAAAGGGAAAATGAATAAAGAGTTATACATGAAATCATGGAGGTAATTAAAAGAAGTCTTATAAGCAAAGACTACGATGGTTTAAATTATTATAGGTAAATCTTAAACATAAATAAGGTTAAGAGATTAAAAGAAGTTATCTAAGCGTTGAAAATAAACCTCACATGAAATAACGAATACGAGGACATTTCATGATAGCAGTAGAATTATTATACAAGGGTTATATAAATTAACACGTTCAGTTAAACCTATTCTAGGACATTGTTTGAACAGACGTTGACCGGGAACTAAACAAGTACAGTCTACGGTGAACGGTATGGAATTCTTGCAGTCTGCTTTCTACCGGATTACACCGGCTTGTGTGCTATCTGTTGTTTGAAATAACGACCAAGATAATTGTTGTAAAATGTTGTATTACTCTTGTGCACTGTTGTGTTACTTTATGTGCGTGATGCTACTAACTGTAACGTGTATGTTCCACGCATACAACACTACATTACAAGTGGACTAAATACCAGCGTTTTACTATACCGAGAACTTGTACTCAAGTTTCTCACTAACCTCACTTTATAACAAACGTCGTTATCCTAAACGTGATAACTGACAATACACATTGTGTTCTTGCTTAACGTCCTTGAGTGACATCTAATAAATTATACACTACGAGAAGCGAGGAGCCCAGTTGTATCTGGCCATGCATGCTACAGGAGCTGTACCTGTCTCAGGTCGTCTCCTTCAATTTACGTCGCGACAGGAGTTTTGGGTGCGCACTTTGTCCACTCACCGGGACCGTACCGGAACATTTTAAGTTGGGAGGAAGACTTCATTCCTCTCGAGGGTACGATACCCACCTCTTTAAGTAAAGGAGTTAACTACGTATCTTCTGAGGGAATTATTACCCACCTACTCGTACGAGAGTCCCATCTCGTCTAAGGGTTTATCATACCCGACCAGTTTACTCTATGAAGATGGAGTTTAACGAGGTCACTATACCTCCACTACTGTGAGGTACTCTTATATACATGTTAGTCCCATTGTGAGGATCTGACTACTAGTAAACAATTACAGACATCTAACTTGACCTTCTGAAGTCTTGTTCTGTGTGACATTATTGTCCTTGTATGAATGCTTGTTATGATTACTGAAATACCCCAAACCTTAATGTGCTAATTAATTATGTAGTTATAATTTTCTAAGGCTAATTAAGTCCTTAAGATCATTGGTGAAGAAATGAAAACCAAAAAGAAAAAGGAAAATGCGTAAAAGTCACAAAACGTGAAAACGCGTGTTTAATTGTTCTGTGTGACATTATTGTCCTTGTATGAATGCTTGTTATGATTGCGTTATGATGCTTATTTACAACTTTACAAAAATGACTTGCATGTATTCGACAAAGTAGTTGGTGTGGCCCAGTAGCTTATGGGCTGCACGATTTTATACCGGCAAATTATTTTGCTGAGCCGTTTCATGGCTAAACAATTCCAGGTACCCGAAGAAAGAAGATTGATAAGTGTCTAAATGAGCATGTTATTTAGGTGTATTTCATGTATAATATTAGCACTTTTCTTGCTCATTTCTCCACGTCGGTTAATTTTCCTCTAGTTTATGTTTTATTGTTTATCTCACGAATTATTGATTTAACATGAGGAAAACCAAGCCGGGAGTGAAGTAGTCGAAGAGACGAACGCGTAGACGCAAACGGCTCAGAAAACGGAGTCCAAACGAAGAATCTAGAACCGGTCAAAGTTTGAAGGAAAATGGGCCACGTCAAGGTTGCAACCGCCTACTAAGTGGCGGACTACTCTACCATGCTACGCCCATTAACGGGCGGTCTCCTCTCACGAACAACCGCCTGGCGGACTACTCCACCACAACCGCCCAAGAACTAGCGGACACCTCACTCTTGTCCGCCCCGTTACCACGCGGACTCGACACACACTTGACCGCCTAGCGGACGCCTCACTCTTGTCCGCCCCGTTACCACGCGGACTCCACACACGAGACCGCCCAATAGGAGGCGGACCTCTCAAGGGCAACCGCCCGGGGTCAAGACCAACAGAACCGCCAGTTTATAGGCGGTTAAGACTAAAATCAACGCCGGACTAGTTTTCTTCTTCGCGCAGTCGTCGTCTTCAACTTGAATCGCCATATCTATCTACTCCGCACCGCCTACCATATTTCCCTCACGCACTCAGTCCTGTCCCCTGCAATTAATGCTTCAATAATGAAGCATTCAATGAAACAATCAAATATCTACGGAAGGCTACTCTTCATTTCTTCTATAAATACCCATTCCCTACAGCCTTGTATGAGAACACGGAGAAAACCCGAAAATCACTCACACTCACCTCATCTCATTCTATTCCAGTAAATCGCTCCCGTATACCATTTCACTCCATTAATTCTCTAATTCACCCACTTCACTTATAATAGCCTACGTACATGTTTCGCTCTTCGACCTCTCCATTTCTCCATTCACTAATCACGTCTCCGTGGTGTTATTACGTCCAACCTCTGTCAGATTTATTACCAGTTAATATGTCTGGCTAAGGAGGATTTGCTCCGGGCAAGGTTTTTAATTATGGTTTGTTATTATGTAATAATTTCTACCGGTTTAATAAAATAGTTGTTACGCTTAAAGGATTTCTCTCACCATTTTAATAAATTACATGAATTTATTAAAATGCTTTCCTAAGTCTATTTTGATCAGACCAGGTGATAAATAGACAGGTATTTAAGCCGTAAATCTGGAGAAAACTTATTATGATTTAAAAGTTAGTATTTACAGATGCAATTATAATTCCTCGAATTTAACGTCCGTTTACATAGTTGCTCGAACCTTGATTAGACCGAGCATTTTCTGGTAAACGAGTTCTTAAGGGTCTATGACTTAGTCCTTAGGATAATAACAGGAATTTTGCCAAACTAATATATTAAAAGGAAGAGATAGCATAATTAATCAGATTATATAAAACCTGAACCCGGAGTTCCATTTAATTCATCTGCACTCAGTAATTTAATCTGCTTTTAATTCTCTAAAAACAAGTCAATTAACTTCCCCCTTTTGTGACAAGCTTAGGAACTGTTTTAGCTCGCTATAAGTCCCACGGTTTGACCCCGGCCGCTTCTGTCTTCTAACTACTACGACCGGGTTTTAATTTGCAGCCCGACGGATATTTTGAGTATTAATTTCTTTCTTTTAATAACTACACCTTTCTAATCACTCACGATAAATCCATTCTGCAAAATGGCGCCGTTGCCGGGGACTTGATTTAATCTAGTCCCTAAGCCCCGGTTAATTCACCTGTTAATTATACAAAATAATAATTAATTAAATAAATAATTAAAAAAAAACTGTTAATCCAATTTCGGACATATAACCTGACTCGGACATCGGACACTTCTGACTGACTTGGACATTTGACTTCGGACTTTGGACATCTAACTTTAACATTTATATTATTGTCATTTCGTTCCATTGTCATTTCGTTCCATTGTATTAACTACTCCTAATTTCTGTCTTAAATTTTGTCATTTCGTTCCATTGTCATTTCATTTCTGTATTTTTCCATTGTACTAACTACTAACTTTAAATTTCTGTCTACTAATTCCTAACATTTATTATTCTAACTATAACCAGTTCTTTTCTCTGTTTTGAGTGGTGTATGCCTTTCACCAGGTCACAGAGCCTCCCAGAGAATATTAATCACACGGTTGGTTACATCCCAGAAATCGAGAGAACCTTTCTGCGCAATCTCAGGCAGAGACGAACTCAACAGAACATTACCACACAGTGATAGATTCTGACCCGGAAGCTAACATGGCAGCTACACCAGCAACGGTTCGAAATATCAACAGGCCGTCTAACCAAGGACAACAGCCTGCTATCATCCTTCCTCACCTCAGCCCATCCGAATACGATGAGTGGCAAAGCTGAAGCCATATCATCAGATTCGATGTGTGAAGGAGTTGGGCATGTTTGATGGCACCAGTCCAGACGAAGCCCTGTTACATGTTACAAAATTCTTACAACATGCCAATAGCCTTACTGCAACCGACGCAGTACTTCAATATGCAAGATTGTCTTTATTCCCACACAGCCTGACGGGAAACGCGAGCAAGTGGTATCATAGCTTAACACCGAGTACCAACCTGGGACGACATGGCCACCAAGTTCTATGACAAATTCCTACCTCCGAGCCGAACTTTGGAGATGATTGCTGAAATTTATAATTTTAAGCAACCAGGGTCGGAGAATATTTGTGAAACTTGGGACCGTTTCAAAGGTCTTACTCACTTGTCCTCACCACGGTCTGACGAAGGAACAATTATCACAATTGTTCTACAAGGGCTTGATCGGTCCGTGCAGAACAATGGTGTTATCTTCGTTAGGGGCTGACGTTCTGAAAAAGCCGGGAGCACAATTTCTGAACAGCATGGAATCTCTCTGTGAGGAAATTAGAGACTGGGCCTCCGGTGGATCAAGGAGCGGTACTCCAGGATTATATCATGTTGGGGAAGTGATAACAATTCGACCAGCTCATGAGAAGCCATGAGCAACTCATGGAAAGCAATGCTCAGCAAGCAACAAAAGTGAGCACTCTACAGAAAGTGGTCGAACAGATGGCTATGAATTCCTTCCCTCAGCAAGCTAAGTCGATGATTTCCCGATACTACCCCTCCAGGCTATGCTCCTCTCAATCAACACCAACAATTCTTGTACGCAATGTTGCGGGCCTCATGACTAAACAATGCCCCCAACTACAAGAATGAAAGCAGCGGAGGAAGCAAACTACATCACCAACAATTCAGGATACAGACAACCATGGCAACGTAACATGCAATCCAACCTTAGCTACTCAAACACCGGAAATATCCAAACCCACATACCCTACAAACATCCCAAAATTACAGACCTCAGTCCAATTTCCAAGGAGGCCAAGGCAATATCAACAACAGCCTTATGGCAATGAAGCTTCATCGAGCCGACCAGCTCCACCTCCTTCGAATCCTGAGTCTGATATGTCTCAGATGCAGGAGATGTTTAAGGCGATGATGGGTAAATCACGAGATACGCAAGAAGAGGTCGCAGCTCTGCGCAAAGACCAAAAAGCCTTGCAATCTCATCCAACATACTCACTCAACAAAGACCACCTGGTCAATTCCCTTCACAGACTAATCCCAATCCGAAGGAACAAGCAAATTCAGTCCTTATAGACGATGGCACATACAATCAACAAACTTGTGTGCAGTCTCTTTAAGGAGTGGAAGGGAACTTGCCACCAGCAAAGGAAAAGAAAAAGAAAATCTTGAAGATTCCTATATCAATGTTGATGAAACCACCAAACCAACTTACCTCCCTCAGAAATTCAATTCCTACTCCTGTTACTCCACCTCCATCTCGAATTACCATCGACATCCCAACCTCCACTCATAAAAACAATGAACTCCCATTCCCAAACAGAATGAAAAAGAAACATCTTGATGAGCAATTCTCCAAGTTCTTGAGCATTTTCAAGAAACTGACCCTCGACATACCTCTGATCGATGCTTGCAAGAGATGCCTAACTACGCAAAATTCCTCAAGGATCTCTTGACAAGAAGAAAAAGAAACCTGGAAAAGAGACAGTACCTGACAGAGGATGTTCTGCAGCCCTTCTTCGAGCACTCCCTCCTAAACAAACAGATCCGGGAAATCCCGTGATCCCGTGCTTTATAGGTGGGGTGGACTGTGGAAGTGGTCTATGCGACCTAGGAGCCAGCATTAATATCATGCCATACGCCACCTTCTGAAAGTTAAAGGAGGAGAAATGCAACCGGTTCCTTTAAACTCCAACTAGCAGACAGATCAGAGATCAAGCCCATGGGCATAGTCCGAGATTGGTAGTTGGAGTGTCTCGCTTCATCTTTCCAGCTGATTTCGTCATTCTAGAAATGGATGACGATGTGAGGTTCCCCTGATTCTAGGTCGACCGTTTCTAAGTACCGCCAAAGCATCATTGACGTCCATGATGGAAAATCACTCTTCGGTACGAAGATGAGACGATTGAATTCGACATGCAGAAAATGATGAAGAAAAGCTCAAACTTTTCTCCTCATGCTAAGACGGTGGGATTCACAGATGACGAGGAGGAGGAAGGCGATTTTGCTACAGAGGAGGACATATTTTCCATCTTCCATCCAGGAAGCTGAAACTGAACCCTAGAGCAAGTATTTACTTCTCTAGAAGAAAAGATGGAGGATCCAGAAGTTAACGCCATGCTGGCGTACGTAGAAAAAGGAAGGGCTGGTTATCAATCGTTCCGGCCACCAATCGAAGAACTCGACAGAAAACCTCAAAAATCAATTCCATCAATAGAACAACCACCTGAACTCGAGCTTAAAGAAATACCCCCTAACCTCAAGTATGCTTTCCTAGCTGAAAATGACCATTTGCCTGTCATTATTTCCTCTTCTCTGAATCCCGAGGAGGAAACGAAGTTACTCGAGGTACTAAAGAAGCACAAGACAGCAATCGGGTGGACTATCGCTGATATCAAAGGAATTGATCCCTCCTATTGCACGCACCATATTTACATGGAGGAAAATCTTAAACCTATCCGACAACCTCAACGCCGGCTAAACCCTAACCTCAAGGAGGTAGTTCGAAAGGAGGTTCTGAAACTCCTTGACGCAGACATCATCTATCCAATTTCTGACAGTCCATGGGTCAGTCCTGTTCAAGTTGTCCCTAAGAAGGGGGGCATCGAAGCTGTTATTAATGAAAAGGGAGAGACTATCCCTCAAAGAAAGATCACAGGATGGCGCATGTGTATTGATTATCGGCGTTTGAACTTGGCCACCAGGAAGGATCATTTCCCTCTCCCCTTCATCGACCAGATGTTGGAACGACTTGCAGGGCAAGAGTACTACTGTTTTCTAGATGGGTTCTCGGGTTATTTTCAAATACCAATCGCACCTGTGGACCAGGACAAGACAACCTTCACTTGTCCTTACGGTACCTTTGCATCGACGAATGCCTTTCGGTCTATGCAACGCCCCTGCTACCTTCCAGAGATGTATGCAAGCAATATTTGCTGACTTCATCGAGCAGAGCATAGAAGTCTTCATGGACGACTTCTCAGTCTATGGCTCTAGTTTCGACAAATGCTTGGCACAACTAGATTTGATCCTGAGACGGTGTGAGGATACGAATCTCGTTTAAACTGGGAGAAGTGTCATTTTATGGTCAAGGACGGGATCGTCCTTGGACATAAAATATCAGCAAAAGGGATAGAGGTGGATAAAGCCAAGGTAGAGGTTATCGAGAAGTTACCAGCACCAACTACAGTTCGAGATATACGAGCATTTCTAGGGCATGCAGGATTTTATCGGCGGTTTATTCAGGACTTCTCCAAAATCAGCAAACCATTGACCGACCTGCTACAGAAAGATGCCCCGTTTCATTTTGATGAAAGTGTTCAGCTGCTTCCAAAATAACACAAAAATTGGTGACAGCACCTGTGGTCATACCACCTGATTGGTCTCTTCCTTTTGAGATCATGTGTGACGCAAGTGACTATGCCGTGGGGGCAGCTCTTTGCCAAAAAAGAGAAAATCTTGAGAGTGATCGCCTATGCTAGCAGAACACTGAACGACGCGCAGAAAAACTATACGACCACCGAAAAAGAACTTTGGCTATAGTTTTCTCCCTCGATAAGTTCAGATCTTACTTATGGGGAAGCAAGGTCATCGTGCATACAGACCACTCCGCTCTCAAATACTTATTCAAAACAAGAAGCCAAGCCTCGCTTACTGCGCTGGATTCTTCTACTTCAAGAGTTTGACATCGAAGTCAAAGATAAGAGCGGGAAACTGAATGTCGTCGCTGACCATCTCTCTAGGTTGGTGACTCCTACGGATAGTGTGCCCATCAACGAATTCTTCCCCGACGAGACTGTCTTCTCCATCACCAAAGTACAGGAGCCATGGTACGCAGACCTGGCCAATTATTTAGTCTCAGGAACAGTACCCTACGATTTTCCTACTCCCAGAAGAAGAAATTCTTTCTGACTCGAGGCATTATTTCTGGGAGGACCCGTACTTGTTCCGAGTTAGTGCTGATGGGTTGATTCGACGATGTCTCCCGGAAGAAGAGGTTTCAAGCGTCATTCACTTTTGTCATTCTCGGGAAGCCGGAGGTCACCATGGACCCACGAGGACCGCTGCTAAGATCCTGGCCTCAGGTTTTTATTGGCCAACCCTTCATAAAGATGTGTACCAATTCTGCAGACAATGTGATAATTGTCAGAAAATGGGTAACACATCCAGGAGACATGAGATGCCACAACAAGGGATACTAGAAGTAGAGCTCTTTGATTGTTGGGGCATGATTTCATGGGACCGTTCCCTTCCTCGCAGGGCCACGAATATGTTCTAGTGGCAGTTGATTATGTGTCAAAGTGGGTGGAGCTATACCTGTCATCATGCCGATGCAAAGACAGTAACAGTTCCTCAAAAAGCACATCTTTACCCGTTTCGGCGTGCCCAGAATTATTATTAGTGATGGAGGAACTCACTTCTGCAACCGTTTATTCGAAGCACTTATGGTAATACGGGGTACGTCACAAGGTAGCTTTACCTTATCACCCCCAGACAAACGGTCAAGCAGAAGTTTCCAACCGAGAGTTAAAATGGATCCTTCAGAAGACGGTTAATTCATCACGGAAGGATTGGGCACTTAAACTGGATGATGCGCTTTGGGCTTACCGCACTGCATTCAAGACTCCCATTGGGATGTCTCCTTTTAAGCTGGTCTATGGAAAAGCATGCCACCTTCCTGGAGATGGAGCATAAAGCATATTGGGCAATCAAAGCCCTAAACTTTGACATGTTCTGAGAGAGAAGAGGAAATTCCAACTTACCGAATTAGAAGAGCTGCGAGATCAGGCTTACCAGAATGCAAAGATCTATAAAGAGCGCACCAAAAAGTTCCACGACAGGATGATCCTCAAGAAGGATTCGAAATTGGTGATTGGGTTCTCTTATATAACTCGAGATTAAGGATTTTCCCAGGGAAGCTCAAGTCACATTGGGCCGGCCCTTTTCAAATTGTTAGTGTGACCCGTACGGTGCCTTTGAACTCCAGAACAAACAAGGCGAAACTTTCAAGGTCAACGGGGCACGTCTTAAAAGGTATAATTCTCATTCCAATATTTCAAAACCTATCTGACTTATTTTGTCCAAGAACAGCGGGACAATTGCCCTCAGAATCTTCTCCAAACTAAAACTTGGTCAAATACGTCTAGCTAGAGACGTTAAACCCGGGCAGCTCGGTGGGAGGCAACCCACTATCTATCTTTTTCTTTCCTTTAATTTAATATGTTTTCCTTTTTGTACTATATTTCCCTTTTATTTGCTATAATAAAATGCAGGCTTCACTTGAGTTCTTCTGCTGTGTAGAATATTCTTTACAGGTTAAATTCATGACATTCCACAGCACACTCAAGTGTGGGGGAGCTCTACACACTCTACGAAATCTGGGGAGTACACTCTTTCCTTTACATTGCTTGCCCTATTAATTTTATTTCATCTACGCAATGAGGGCATTGCTTAACTTAAGTGTGGGGGAAGAGCCTTTTCAGGTCATCTAAATGCTTAAAATTTGTTAAGTCTCTCTGCTTATCTTCTGCTTACCTCGCATTTGTTCAAAATTGAATTATGTACCCTGCTAATGTAGGTTGTTCTCTTTAAAAACAAATACTATTATGAATTGTGGGATAAAGGGTAAAATTTTTAAAAAATTTCATTTGATTACTTTTGAGGAGCATTTTATATGCGGTGTGACCAAATAATCTGCAAATGGTTGGATTTTATTGCTCAGGGTTTCTTTCTGTCTTCTCTCTTAGGGATTGCTAAGGGGTGTTTTCTGTTAAAAAAAAAGAGAAGATACAAAAAAATAATAAGGGACTTTCGAGACACCATTGGTAACCAACAAAAGAGAGTTGAGTGTTCTTGAATACAAAGGCGTGATGCCTATATCTCATCTCTTATGCAAAAGTGAACAAATGCATAAATCTTTTTTCCTTTGTTTTCTTCTCAATGCCCATTCTTGAGAGAAGTTGGCCATGGTAAAAGTTCTCGGAGTCACCACAAAAGAAACATTGAAGTACCTTAGATCATACCCCGAAACTCTATTTTGTTTTCACCTTGAGCACACCTATGCCACCAGCAGATAATTTTTCACACTCCTCAATAAGTTTTAAAGATCATAACTATTGACTTTTTTATCCTACCCTTCATAATAATATTTGTTAGTATTGAGCATTTCCTACTTGCTTAGGTACATGGTTTTACTTGAGGACAAGCAAAAAGATAAGTGTGGGGGTGTGATAAGTGTCAAATGAGCATTTTTTAGGTGTATTTCATGTATAATATTAGCACTTTTCTTGCTCATTTCTCCACTTCGGTTAGTTTTCCTCTAGTTTATGTTTTATTGTTTATCTCACAAAATTATTGGTTTAACATGAGGAAAACCAAGCCGGGAGTGAAGTAGTCGAAGAGACGAACGCGTAGACGCAAACGGCTCAGAAAACGGAGTCCAAACGAAGAATCTAGACCGGTCAAAGTTTGAAGGAAATGGGCCACGTCAAGGTTGCAACCCTACTAAGTGGCGGACTACTCCACCATGCTACCGCCCATTAACGGCGGTCTCCTCACGAACAACCGCCTGGCGGACTACTCCACAAACCGCCCAAGAACTAGCGGACGCCTCACTTGTCCGCCCCGTTACCACGCGGACTCGACACACTTGACCGCCTAGCGGACGCCTCACTCTTGTCGCCCACACACGGGACTCCACACACGAGACCGCCCAATAGGAGGCGGACCTCTCAAGGGCAACCGCCCGGCGGTCAAGACCAACAGAACCGCCAGTTATAGGCGGTTAAGACTAAAATCAACGCCGGACTAGTTTTCTTCTTCGCGCGTCGTCGTCTTCAACTTGAATCGCCATATCTATCTACTCCGCACCGCCTACCATATTTCCCTCACGCACTCAGCTCCTGTCCCCTGCAATTAATGCTTCAATAATGAAGCATTCAATGAACAATCAATATCTACGGAAGGCTACTCTTTTTCTTCTATAAATACCCATTCCCTACAGCCTTGTACGAGAACACGGAGAAAACCCGAAATCACTCACACTCACCTCATCTCATTCTATTCCAGTAAATCTCTCCGTATACCATTTCACTCCATTAATTCTCTAATTCACCCACTTCACTTATAATAGCCTACGTACATGTTTCGCTCTTCGACCTCTCCATTTCTCCATTCACTAATCACGTCTCCGTGGTGTTATACGTCCAACCTCTGTCAGATTTATTACCAGTTAATATGTCTGGCTAAGGAGGATTTGCTCCGGGCAAGGGTTATAATTATGGTTTGTTAGTTATGTAATAATTTCTACCGGTTAAATAAAAATAGTCGTTACGCTTTAAGTTTCTCACTCACATTTTAATAAATTACATGTATTTATTAAATGCCTTCCAAAGTCATTTTTGATCAGACCAGGTGATAAATAGACAGGTTATTTTAAGCCGTAAATCTGAAGAAAGCTTATTATGATTTAATAGGTTAGTATTTTCAGATGCAATTTTAATTCCTCGAATTTAACGTCCGTTTACATAGTATTGCTCGAACCTTGATTAGACCGAGCATTTTCTGGTAAACGAGTTCTTAAGGTCTATGACTTAGTCCATTAGGATAATAACAGGAATTTTGCCAAACTAAATTTAAACCGGTAGAGATAGCATAATTATCAGATTTTATAAAACCTGAACCCGGAGTTCCACTTAATTCATCTGCACTCAGTAATTTAATCTGCTATTTTTAATTCTCTAAAAAAAACAAGTCAATTAACTTCCCCATTTTTTGTGACAAGCTTAGGAACTGTTTTAGCTCGCTATAAGTCCCACGGTTTTGACCCCGGCCGCTTCTATCTTCTGAACTACTCCGACAGGTTTGTAATTGTGCAGCCTGAGATAATTTGAGTATTAATTTCTTTCTTTTAATAACTACAACTCTTTTAATAACTCACGATAAATTCCATTCTGCAAAGATCTCTCCCGACAGAGTGTAGGTGGGGTAGAATTAAGACGGATTGTTACTACCGGCATCATTTTACAGTACTGTATTTTTACTATTGGTTTTGTTATTTTAAGCGGTTTGTATTCAGCGCTTAGACCGTATCATTTGTAGTTGTATTGGAGTTAGCCTTGTTAGTCACATGGGTGACTAGCGGCGTTGTAGCACCACCCGTTTTATGTATTTATTCCGCTGCATTTCCAGTTGAAGTTGGGAGCTATCATCGTTCAGGTTAGGTTATGGAGTTTCGGGTTGGGGTGCTACAAAAAGTGGTATCAGAGCGTAGTTACGCTCTGAGAACTAAATACAACCGAAATAAACCTTGGGAAACAGGGTGTGAGATAGTACAGTGAGGAATAGTAAGTCAGTTTTTACTTGGTCCGCCGAAGGGCGTTAACAACTGTCCAAACTTACAGTAACTATAAGTTATGACCTGCCTAAATAACGAGCAGATGTCATAAAAAGGAATACATTAATTAATATAAATACTTAAGACTACTGGAATTGTCGAAAGGGTTTGTTGAAGACCGTACGGCGCCAACCACTACTCACATGAGGAGCTGACGACGAATAACAATGACGATATACCAATGATAACCAAAAGGGCTGACAATACCGCAAGTATACAGTGATGAAGGAGCATATATATATTACAGTGGACAAACACTGCATGATGATCCAACCTGCATGGCGCACTTGCTACAACAAGTGCTGCTCCAATAAACCAAATAAAGGGGGAACCATAAAGACCTACAAGCTGTGGCTAACTATAAGAACGACAGACCGTACCTTCCAACACGGCGATGAAATAATATCTAGAGTCGAGTAAAGACAGCGTACCCCTATTAATACTCGAAGGGCGAATGCACAAGTTAAGGCAACAGAAAGGTGAATGAAGATCTCCTCGGGAAGAGAAACACTGAATTTTATGGGATACCCAGGCACTGAGCTTGCCGCCCAGTGCGGGACTAAAAGATCTTACAATACCTTATAAACTTCGCGAGAAGATCGTGCGAAACTTTGAAATATAACAATCAGTATAGTCCTACAAAATAACCAATGATGATCTCACTATATCTAATGAATACATCCATCACGGATAAGCCGCGATTTAATACCTGAGCAAATACAAAGGGTCTCAGCTAGTAACAATATATGATAATGCTGGACTCCTAATTATAAAGAGAGAGAACAAACCTTGAATATATATCTTGAAGTCAGGAAAACTACCTAATTAGCAATACCAAATGCTACATATATACATATAATGGGGAGGTTATAAACCTAAAACTTTTGAGGAGTATCGATATATTCTGGGAGTAGGTGACATAAAATACACCCACCCTATTTTGAGGCACATGTCCTACACTACCCTTATGGATCTATACGAGCATATGTCTTCTATGACAGCTCAATTTGTGAATGCAAGTAAAGAGCGCACGAGATCAAATAGAGTTAACCTCTATATAATATAAAGTTTAATATGAACGTGGAAACGAATAACACTCCTTGACACTAGCAATGGAGGCAGTGTAAGTTATATTAAGACTTTAAATTCATATATACACTAAAAGTGGGTGGAAGTAAACCTAAAGGTGGGGAAACATACCCCTTGGCTTATAGCAAGTTTTTCACACATGAACTTTCCTATTGCTTATATACCAATCTCAATAACTTTTAAAACCCCTATTTAATACACCTAATCGACCTATTTTTGGAAGCCATTGAGTTTGTGGTTTAACCACGTTCCTAAGAGGAAGAAACAAACAAGAAGCTTTGATTGTCTTGTCACCAAACTGTAGGATTCAAACTGGGAAACCCCTAGTTGAAATGATACTAATGTTAAAAGGTACTTAACCTAGGTTGAACATATAGTTCGCCGGATTCATGAATTTAAAGGAGTAAGAAAAAGCCAGTCTTTAAGGAACAAGGAATAATACCTTATGAAACCGTAATTGATCAAGTTATAAAAGTTTTCCTTGGAGTCTTATCCCAAATTTAGTAATAACTATGATTGTCATTGTT